>CM053028.1:285108749-285426249 GCA_028564925.1 Lithobates sylvaticus | reverse complement strand
AACTTTGCAACACAAACATTTTTCCTGGGGAAAAAAAAATGAAAGATTCTGCTTTTCGCTGAATTTTGGGGGCTGGGTTGTGTCATGCTAAAGAAAGCTGAGCAGGTCTGAGTGATGATAGCCTTCAAGCTGTTGGGCACTGCAAATCAAACAGCTAAGCGCTTTGGGTTTCCAGCAAGGAGACCCCTGCCAATCAGTGGTGGCAGAGCATGTGAACAGGTTTTCTATTTTCAGTTTAAAAATAAACATCCTCCTTAACCACTTCAATACCAGGCACTTATACACCTTCCTGTCCAAGCCAATTTTCAGCTTTCGCAATTGTCACAATTTGAATGACAAGTGCGTGGTCGCGCTACACTGTACCCAAACAAATTTTTTATCATGTTGTTCCCACAAATAGAGCTTTCTTTTGCTGGTATTTAATCACCTCTGTGGTTTTTCTTTTTTGCGCAAAAAATTAAAAGAGACTGAAAATTTTGAAAAAATACGTTTTTATTTTTTTCTCTTAAATGTTTTTGTAAATAAGTATGTTTTCTTCTTCAATGACGGGCACTGATATGGCTGCACTGACAGGCACTGATAAGGCAGCACTGATGGGCACCAATGAGGTGGCACTGATGAGGTGGCGCTGATGGGCACTGATGATGGGCTCTGATAGGCGGCACTGATGGGCACTGATAGGTGGCACTGATGGACACTGATAGATGGCACTGGTATGTGGCACTGATGGGGTAGTCATAGGCGGCACTGATGGGCACTCATAAGTGGCACTGATGGGCACTCATAAGTGGCACTGATGAGTACTTATGGGTGGCACTGATGGTAACTGATAGGTGGGCACTGATGGGCATGGATGGGCACTGATAGGTGGCACTGAGGGACACTCATGGGTGGCACTGATTACACTGGTGGGTGGCATTGCTGGGCATCACTTATTTTTTATTTCTGTAATGGTGCCAGTCAGTGCCCATTTGTGGGTACTGATTGGCATGTATTGGGCATTTTTTTTATATGTGGATGGCCATGGGGTACATACCTGGTCATCCACATGCTGGGGGCTTCCCTGGTGGTCCTGGCAGCTTCCCTGGTGGTCCAGTGTGGGCATCTGAGGGGAGGCTGCGCTGATAAACAATCAGCACAGATCCCCCTGTCAGGAGAGCTGCCGATCGGCTCTCCTCTACCCGCATCTGTCAAACACGAGTGAGGTAAAGCCGATCAGCGGCTTGTCTTGTTTACATCATGATCAGCCATAATTAGACACGGCTGATCATGTGGTAAAAAGCCTCCGTCGGAGGCTCTTTACCAAGATTGGTGTAGCGGTGTGTCATACTAACACACCACACCACAGAGTGCCGCAAAGCGTGCCCCCACAGGCGTGCGGAGGCTGTTATCCTGAAGGACATCATATGATGCCCAGTCAGGATAACTAAACCACCACCCAGCTGTCATAGCTGCTATAGCCCGGGCAAGAAGTGGTTAACCACTTCCCACCCGGCCAATGCATATAAACAGCTGGGTGGGCATTCTCTCCTTCTGAGTGGACATTCAGGAACGTCCCTCAGAAGGAGGGGGATCATGCATGCGCGTGCCCACGCAGCAGCGTGATCCTGATGCCGGACACGGCGCATCTCCGATCGGCGGAGGGCTCTGCGATTGGCCCTCCTGATCACATGACAGCCGTGTCCAATCACAGCCATCATGTGATGTAAACACAGAGGCGGTTGCTAGGCAATCAGCTCTCCTCTCCTCACACGGAAGTTGTCGTGAGGAGAGGAGAGCAGATTGCTGCAGCCGGCTGGTGATCAGTGAGTATGTGCTGTTTTTTTTTACAGCTTTTTACTCACTGATCACCAACCTAGTGTAAACACACATGTCACAACACAGTATAAACACACATGTCCCCCCACAATGTCCCCAAAACACATGTCCCCAAATAATAAAAACACATGTCCCCAAATAATAAAAACACATATCCCCCACATATGTCCCACTAAAACCACATGTTCCAATGATTATCTGCACACATATGTCCGTGATCACCTGCGCACATCTGTACATGATCATTTGCGTACATATGTCCGTGATCACACAAACCAATTATTATACACTTAAATTATTTATTTTTTACCAAAAACATGTAGCAGAATACAGAATACTAAACGGAGTCGTGAATAAATACCACCAAAAGAAAGCTCTATTTGTGCGAACAAAATGATAAAAAAATTTCATTTGGGTACAGTGTAGCATGACCGCGCAATTGCCATTGAAAGTGCGAGAGTGCTGCAAACTGAAAATTGGTCTGGGAAGGAAGGGGGCGAAAGTGCCCAGTATTGTAGTGGTTAACACAGATGTATGTCAGCAGAATGGCACAGACAGGCATAAGGGCATACATATACGTCCCTTTGAAAATACCGCCGTGCCATCGCGTGCACGCCACCGGCGGCACGCGCGCGTCGGTCGGGGACCCCCGTGAGTCCGGTCATGAGTCCCACGGACTCGATCGCCACGGGGATACCTGCGATCGTCTCACGGGGAGGCTGAACGGGGAGATGCAGAAGTAAACAGCATCTCCCCGTTCTGCCTAGCAACAAGTGACACTGATCTCTGCTCCCTGTGATTGGAGCAGAGATCAGTGATCACTAACACACAGCCATGCCCCCCACAGTTAGTAACACGCCCCTAGGACACACTTAACCCCTACACTGCCACCCCCTGGTTAACCCCTTCGCTGCCAGTGTCATTTACACAGGAATCAGTGCATTTGTATAGCACTGATTGCTGTATGAATGACAATGGTCCCAAAAATGTGTCAAAAATGTCCGATGTGTCCGCCATAATGTCGCAGTCACAATAAAAATCGCTGATCGCCGCCATTACTAGTAAAAAATAAATTATTAATAAAAATGACATAAAACTATCCCCTATTTTGTAAACGCTATAACTTTTGCGCAAACCAATCAATAATCGCTTATTGCGATTTTTTTACCAAAATATGTAGAAGAATACGTATTGGCCTAAACTGAGAAAAAAAAAGTTTTTTATATATTTTTGGGGGATATTTATTATAGCAAAAAGTAAATAATAATGCGTATTTTTCAAAATTGTCGCTCTTTTTTTGTTTATAGTGCATGAAATAAAAACCGCGGTATACCACTAAAAGAAACCTCTATTTGTGGGAAAAAAGACGTCAATTTTGTTTGGGAGCCACGTTGCACGACCGCGCAATTGTCAGTTAAAGTTGTTTTCAGTAATGAAGCATTTCATTTATTTTAGTTAGATGCTAAGTGGTTGTAAACCCTTACCCTTAGATGGTACACAGAGATTAAACAAATCCTCCTACAAAGGTTTTACTTGTTTATCTGCAGTCTTCTCTTCCCTACACCCTTTAAAAGGGAAGTGTTAAAATCCTTCTTCCTCCATTAATATAACAGAGGAGGGGGTAGAGAGGCTGCAGTTACAGTGTGTGAGAGCTGATTGGAGGAAAGGCACACACCCCCCTTCACACAGCAGAAGAACTGTGTTGAGAATAGACAGGCTGCATGCTGAGCTCTCCCCCCCGACACAAATTGTATCTCATGTGTCAGGAAAATTTCTCAGAGGTGACTCATGCTTATAACAGAGGAATGAAACACCAGAAAGAAACAACACTTAGAGCTTTGGAGAGAGATAAGTAAACATTACAGATATGTGTGCTTTGTTCATATTTCACGACCGAGGTGTACAACCACTTTAACTGCTTGCCGTTTGTTTCTATATGGTGGCAAGGCAGCTCTCCTGCCCAGGATCAGGTACCTAGTACATGATCCTGCACTTCTGGGTTCAGGGCACATGTGCATGCCGCCAGCAGCCCGCCCCCACTGTTATTAGACATAGCTGATTGACGGTGACGGTTACGGTGGACTCGATGTCTGCCGGAACACTCTGATGCTTCGGTAGACAGGCAGAATGGCAGTCGTCTGCCTATGTAAACAAGGTAGATCGCCGTTCTGTCACTACAGAAGACATGGATCCTGTGTCTCTGCTAAGCAGGGGCACCGATCCATGCCTTCTCCTAGTACAAGCACCTCCTCCACAGTAGTAAAGCACTGGTCAGGCACACATTTAACCCTTTAATTGCCCCTAATGTTAACCCCTTCCCTGCCAGTGTCATTAGTACAGTGACAGTGCATATTTTTTTAGCACTAATCACTGTATTAGTGTCACTGGCCCCCAAAAAGTGTCAGTTAGTGTCACGACTGTCCGCCGCAATATTGAAGTCCTGCTATAAGTCGCTGATCACTGCCATTATTAGTAAAAAAAATGTAAAAAAAAAAAAAATATCCCATGGTTTGTAGACGCTTTAACTTTTGCACAAACAGATCAAAATAAACGCTTACTGCAATTTTTTATTTACCAAAAATATGTAACAGAATACATATTGGCCTAAATTGATGAAGAAATTCGATTTTTTACATTTTTATATTGAATTTGTTTTATAGCAGAAAGTAAAAAGGATAGTTTTTTTCTCAAAATTGTTGTTCTTTTTTTGTTTATAGCCCAAAAAATAAAAACTGCAAAGGTGATCAAATACCACCAAAAGAAAGCTCTATTTGTGGGAAAAAAAAGACATAAATTTAGATTAGGTACAGCTTTGCACAATTGCGCAATTGTCCATTAAAGTAACACAGTGCCTTATCGCTAAAAATGGCCTGGTCATGAAGGAAGGTAAACCTTCCATAGCTGAAGTGGTTAAAGCGGACCTTTCAATACTTTTACAAAAGTAAAATAAAACTCATAAATAAATCCCTAACCTATCACACTATATGAACAACAGTAAGATTTTTTTTTTTTTTAACTGTAGATTTGATCACTAAAAAACAGTCCATGAGCTCCAGCTAAGTGAGTTTGCCTAAACTGAAAGGAGGTTATCAGTCTGCTGCAAACAGAAGGAAGCATCTTCTCTTACCTAGCGATCAGACTGTAACTTTGTAGCAATTGAGAAGCTGCAGCAGGGCCTGATCTGTGTCAGATATTTGGGAACACAGCCAGGAACTATATCGGCACCAGGATTTACATGGTTTTGTAATCTCTGAAGCCCCATTTACACCAGAATGCGGTTCGGGGAAACCCATGCTCCGTGTGCGTTTCCTGCACTGCACTCAAAACGCACTGGATGCTGATGTTAGGCTAATGACACCTCAAATGCAGGTTCAAAACGCAGTGCATTTGCCTGCACTAAATTGCATGGTACCATGCAATCCAGTTGCAGTGCATTTCCAAAAGTAGTGCATGCAGTGAATGAATGGGCTGAAATTGCACAGCACTGAATGGCATGTGAATCTCACAGGAAAGTGCAGTGTATTTCTGCGTGATTCCTAGTGTGAACCCAACCTGAGCCAGTATCATAACCAGTGGCGGCCCATTCATAGGGGGCGCATGGGCGCTGCCCCCCCCCTCAAGGCAGTCACAAAAAAAGGTCCTTAAGTGCACTGTGACCGGACACAGTGCAACGTTGGACACAGTGCACTTATAGGAAGCACCACGTCTATGCAATCACGAGATTGCAGACACGGCGCTTCATTTGCAGGCTTTTATCCGGCGTGGCGGTGCTTTCCGAAGCGCCGAATAGCTTCTGCCCGGCGCTCGTAGTGTCCATTACTACGGCCGGGCGGTTTGATTGACATCTGAGTTTGATGTCACTTCCTATTTTCTCTCTCCCATTGCGCCTGGGAGAGAGAAAACAGGAAGTATGAGAGGAGCGGACCCCTCCATCGCCGCTTTGGAAAAAGACACCGCAGGAGAGGACAACACACAGCAAGGTAAGTACCGCTGTGCTCCCGCGGAGAACGGGGGGAGGGGGTTTGATGTGACACAGGCAGGCTGCTTCTGGTGGGACACAGGCTGTATTTGGTGGGACACAGGCTGTATTTGGTGGGACACAGGCTGCATTTGGTGGGACACAGGCTGCATTTGGTGGGACACAGGTTGCATTTGGTGGGACACAGGTTGCATTTGGTGAGACACAGGCTGTATTTGGTGGACACAAGCTGCATTTCGTGGACACAGGCTGCATTTGTTGAGACACAGGCTGCATTTGGTGGGACACAGGCTGCATTTGGTGGAACACGGGCTGACTCTGCTGGGGGTACCTGATGTAAGGACGGACTTCGCTGGGGACACCTGATGGCATCTGGTGGCAGGCGACACGGCTAGTGACACACTCAGGGCTCTCACTGATTCTGCATTATGGTGAGTTAAATGATTTCATTTCATATTACAATGTAATAATATAAATAATGCGCTTCAATCATCCTGACACCATAACAACCATGGTACTGGGATGATTGAAGTGCTAACGCCAGGTGTTTGGAATATCTTTATCTGATGATTGTTAAACTTTCTAGAATACGCATTTCTATTGTTGTGTAGGATCTGGGCCTGCTGTCCCTCTATCACTCTCTCCCTCCATCCCTCGTTCATCTCAGACACTAACCACACCACCTTAGAGCCACACCCACTATTTCACTGAAATCATGCCCATTTTCACCAAGTGGGAGGGGTCAAAAAGGAAGGGCGGGGTCTGGCACCCCCAACTTTAAAACTTCACCAGCCGCCACTGATTATAACCCAGGAAGTACATTCTGATCCTGGATAGTGCTTAAAAAAAGGTGGCTCTGCTCTTCTGGAAAGAAAATAAAGTCATTGTCATGGGAAGCAGTGTAATTTCTGTAAGAGGTTAAAATATTTGATGCTATGTCCTCTGAAAACCCCAGTATCTCTACGTTTAGCTCCTACTTTTGTTTTTAAACACCACTTAGATTGGTATTCATCTTAATAATTTAATAATGAGAGATTTACATGTAAAAATAGGATCTTAGGCTGTGGCAGAGTCAGAAGTCATTAACTTTTGCATTCTATTACATTCTGTTTGTACAGTTCACACCATAGGGATCTATTTGTTCCATCGACATGGAAATCCATCTCTGCATTTATCAATTAATTGGCAATAATTTTAGTAATACAATTAAACCTCTAAAAATTTCACTATGCTCTTTTACCTAGTCTCAACCCAACCTCCTTGAATTGCCATGGCAAAATGCAGAAAGATTTATAGTATAACATAAGCAGAACTAGCACAGGTGTAAATCGGCATTCTTCAAGATACACCAAAACCTTCATCATTTCAAAAACCAAGGAAAAGATCTACATTTCCTACAATTTTCGTTTTACTTCATTAATGTTATCTAATAAATCATTAGTGCTACTGCTGGCAAAGTCCATATTTTTCTACTTTACAGGCATCATAGCCACAACAGCCTGAAAGTCTACTGGTTCTCCTTTAGGGACCTTCAGAAGACAGGAAAGTTTGTAGAAACTCTATGACAACCAAAGCTTTTAATGATTGGATTTACTTCTGCAACTATGCACCTGTTTCTACAGTAAGAGAGGTAAAGTATATTAACTTTAGAAGATGAAAAAGTATTTTTAAAGAAACATATACTGTAGATACCCTCAGGAAAGCAGGAGGGAAAACTTGTGCCAGTCTTATAGAGTTACAGAGGGCTTATATAAAGATGTACTGAAAGTAGTAACGACAATTATCTTTAAAAAAAAAAATTAGGACACTAATCCATAGCAACTAGAAATTGGAACATTGTCCAATTATTTTGTTTCTAATCTGCCAATGTATGTAATATCAACTGATTACATTTTTTTAATTGATTCCAAAGACTTGCTTTTTATCTAAAAAAAATAAATAAAAATAAAACCATGTTATACTTATCTGCTCTGTGCACTGTGCACAGCAGCGCAAAACCTCCTCTTCAAGGGTCCTCCACCGACACTCTTGACTTTTTTTGTCTGCCACCATAGTAAACTGCTTGGTATGAGGGCAGATGCTCGCTTCCAAGCTGGACTCTGTGCATCCATAGGCACACACAGCCTCATCCCTCATCACCCTCCTCACTGTATATGATTGACAGCAGCAGGAGCCAATGGTTTTAATCTGCTATCAATCTGTTCTGTGAGACCAGGGAGAAAGAGAAGCGCTGCTGCAGATGAGTACAGTGCTGGATCGATACTGGACTCATGAAAAGATTTAGGGAGGGGAGAAGCAGGTAATGCATTAAAGTAAAAGAAAAAAAAAACTTGCGACAACCACATTTTTTTTTTCAAGGCTTAACTTTTTTTAGGTAAAAAAGAAAAAGATAAAATAAAGCAGAACAGAATAAATACCATGGATAGAATGCAGTCAAGTTACCAAACTTTGATCACTAAATTACTTTGTTCATTTAATAGGATTGATTTCCATCAAAGACAAAACATTGTAACCACAACATTTTCTTACTGAATGCATTGTCTAATTAAAATGACAGCATGGGAACTGGACCCTGCATCTACAAGAATCCCATGGCCTAGTTACTGCTGTTATTAATCTTTGTGAATCATTTTGTTTCTCTTTTTAACACATTGGTAAATAGAAGGAAAATATTGGTCTTTATCTGTGAAAAGTGTATGTTAAACCAGGGCTCAAACCACTACCACTAGCCAGGCCTTAAAAGTTACTCGTCACCAGTTGCCCCACCCAACCCCTCCCCTGCCCCGCCCCTAAACATGCCCTCATAAATTATCTCATGAAATTACATTGTTAAATGTTTTATGCAGAATTTAGTTCCAAAAATAAATAATAACAACAACTTTAACAATATTAACATAAAGCATATCAGTACCCATCAGTGCAGCCTCATCAGTGCTCATTAGTGCAGCCTCATCAGTGCTCATTAGTGCAGCCTCACAGTACCCATAAAATGCAGCTTTACAGTGCCCATGAATGCAGCCACACTGTGCCCATCATTGCAGCCTCACTGTGCCCATCAAATGCAGTCTCATTGTACCCATAAATGTAGCTCACTGTGCCCACAAATGCGGCTCACTGTGCCCATAAATGCAGCTCACTGTGCCCATAAATGCAGCTCACTGTGCCCATAAATGTAGCCTCACCGTGCCCATAAATGCAGCTCACCGTGTCCATAAATGTAGCTCACCGTGTCCATAAATGTAGCCACACTGTGCCCATAAATGTAGCCTCACTGTGCCCATAAATGTAGCTCACTGTGCCCATAAATGTAGCCACACTGTGCCCATTCATGTAGCCACACTGTGCCCATACATGTAGCCTCAATGTGCCCATACATGTAGCTCACTGTGCCCATAAATGTAGCCTCACTGTGCCCATAAATACAGCTCACTGTGCCCATAAATGTAGCCTCACTGTGCCCATAAATGTAGCCACACTGTGCCCATAAATGCAGATCACTGTGCCCATAAATGCAGCTCACTGTGCCCATAAATGATGCTTCACTGTGCCCATAAATGTAGCTCACTGTGCCCATAAATACTGCTCACTGTGCCCATAAATGTAGCCTCACTGTGCCCACAAATACTGCTCACTGTGCCCATAAATACTGCTCACTATGCCCACAAATACTGCTCACTGTGCCCATAAATACTGCTCACTATGCCCACAAATACTGCTCACTGTGCCCATAAATACTGCTCACTGTGCCCACAAATACTGCTCACTGTGCCCATAAATACTGCTCACTGTGCCCATAAATACTGCTCACTGTGCCCATAAATACTGCTCACTGTGTCCATAAATACTGCTCACTGTGCCCATAAATACTGCTCACTGTGCCCATAAATGTAGCTCACTGTGCCTACAAATACTGCCCACTGTGCCCATAAATGTGGCTCACTGTGCCCACAAATACTGCTCACTGTGCCTACAAATACTGCTCACTGTGCCTACAAATACTGCTCACTGTGCCCACAAATACTGCTCACTGTGCCCATAAATACTGCTCACTGTGCCCACAAATACTGCTCACTGTGCCCACAAATACTGCTAACTGTGCCCACAAATACTGCTCACTGTGCCCATAAATGTAGCTCACTGTGCCTACAAATACTGCTCACTGTGCCCACAAATACTGCTCACTGTGCCCACAAATACGGCTCATTGTGCCCACAAATACTGCTCACTGTGCCCATAAATGGAGCCTCACTGAGCCCATCATCAATACAGACTCACCATGGTGTGTGTCATGGAGCCGGGTCTGTGTTCGGCGGCGCCGTAGCAAGGTCCCGTCCCCCTAGCCCGGCTCGTGTGATAGGCGCAACACTGATTTAATCTACTATCGCACGAGCCAGTCTAGGGGGGCGGGACCTTGCTACGGTGCCGCCGAGCACAGACCCGGCTCTGTAACACACAGCCTGCATCTCTGTAACACACAAGAGGAGAGAGGGAGGGGAATGCTGCAGCCTCCGCTCAAAGCGGCCCCAGTTCAGTCCAGTCCTGCCGCTCTGTGTCCTCCAGCTGATCGCTTCTGGCAGAAGCGGTGCAGGCTTTTTTACAGGACATCAGAGCGGCGGGGGGTCAGGGAATCCCACCTCCGGCCACTCTGATGTACTGTAAAAAAGCTTGCACCGCTTCTGCCAGAAGAATTCAGCCAGGAAGCTGTCAGCCTGGTCCACCCCTGCTCCTCACTCGCCCTGCAGTAAATTCCACTCGCAAAATGCGAGCAGGCGAGTGGAATTTTTGAGGGCTGTGTTAAACAATTGTTCGATTTTTATTTATTTATTTCTATGTCATAGTAATGGGTACTGGAAATATGGACTACTGTTAATAGTTCACTATTGTGTGGGCTAGCAATAAATCTACCCCCAGGTAAGGTATGCATCCCAGTTTGTGCTCAGTGCCAATCAAACCCATGCTGAAAATTTGAGAGGGGACTTGATTTTTTTTAACGCCTTCATGACCAGAGGGTATTAAAGTCTAGATGCCCTGACAAATTTAAAAGCATTAGTATGCACTAATTAATGTGAAATTTTCTTACCTATATCATTTTGACATTGATTTTAAGTACTTATAAAGCCTTTAATTAGTACACTGTTTAAATAAATACCTCCACGCTTTTTTGATTATTTTTTGTATAAACTGACATATTAACAAAATGTGAAAATGGCTCTGGTTACAAACTGATTAAACATTTCTTTTTTTGTTGAGTAAATAGATAACAAAAATGTCAATCTTTAAAATGGCTTGTGCTAGTAAAATGGCAATAAATGTTGATACCCAAAACTATCCATAGAGAATGCTTTAAAAGCCTTTACGGCTCATCAATTCATAGTTACCCAGAATGATGGCTCTAATATATTGCTCTTAGATCCCTTTCACAGTGAGCCGTGGCCGCGTTAGCACTAAAGCGCTGCTTGTTTTAGTGGGGCTTTAGCGTTGTTTAAGTAGTGCTATTCGGCCATTAGCGGGGTGCTTTTAACCTCCCGAAGAAGGGGTTAAAAGTGCCAATGTTGCCGGGCTTCCGACTCGCTTTTCAGGTGCTTTGGAAGCGCTGCCCATTCATTTCAATGGGCAGGGCATTTTTGCACCAGAAGGAAGATCACCTTTCCCCATGGCACCCCCCAAGTTGAGGGCATGCGGCCTGGTACGGCTCAGGAGGGGGGGGGGGGGGGGGGGGGGGGCGCTTACTCGTCCCCACCCCCTTTCCTGACCGGCCGGGCTGCGTGCTCGGATAAGGGTCTGAGATGGATTTGGGGGGACTCCCACGCCATTTTTTCGGCGTAGGGATTCCCCTTTAAATCCATGCCAGGTGACAGGGCTAGCGTGGCGGCATGCCTTTGCTAGCCCCGTCTACCTGGAGTCACGTTCTAAATGAACGGACTTTCCTCCGTGTGTGAGGCAAGTCCGTTCATTTCAAAAGTCCTGCGGACTTTTTCCCAGGGATTGTCCGCCGGAAAAGTCCGGGCGTGTGTGGGCAAGTCCACACGCTCGGAAAGTCCGGCGGACCACCGCTGGAAAGTCCGGCGGTTTGTCCGCTGGACTAGGTCCGGCGGACAATCCCGCCGGAAAGTCCGAGCGTGTGTACGCCACATTATTGTTTTTTATAATATGTTACTTGGATTTTTATTTCTTTATTTGTTTACACTTATTGTTATTAGTGATAGATCCTTATTAGATAGCCTAGTGAAAATGACAGGTTTTCTTTAAGGAGACATTGGGGGTCTATTATATATCTAATGTCACCTATGGCCTCCAGTAAAGATGATCAAGCAAAGATTGCACTTAATCAGCTTCTTTCCCGGCCAGTGCTGCCAGTGAATGACAGCTGTGAACCTGGAAGTGATTAAATGAATGTCGCTTCATGGTTCATTCATCAGAGGGGAAATCAAGGAATGGATGCTTGCTGATCTCCCTCTGTCTTACCTGTCATTATCCGCCATGCTTATTGTGGGCCCTAAGGAGGGACAGCAGAGTTTAGAACACATGGAGGATTAGTTGAGCAGAGGAGGTGAATCTTTGTCAGTGTTCTGAAGTGATCTGGTGACTTTACAGCCACTCAAATTACTTCCACCAGAAAGCTGACTGCTGGCTTGACATTGTTTAAAAGATTTTGCTACAAATCACCATTATAAACACACTTGTAGACAAATGGTTAACATTAAAGTGATTGTAAAGTCTTTTTTTTTCTTTGTTAAAAATAACAAACATGTTATACTTACCTGCTCTGTGCAGTGGCTTTGCACAGAGCAGCCTGGATCCTCCTCTTCTCGGGTCCCTCTTTGGTGCTTCTGGCCCTTTCCTCTTGCAGAGTGCCCCCACAACAAGAAGCTCAGACATGGTGCCCTGGCTCTCTTCTCATTGTCTCACTGACTTTGACAGTAGCGGGAGCCAATTGCGCTTCGCTGCTGTCCCAGCCAATGAGGAGCGAGAGTCCCGGACAGCCGAGTCTCTCATGCAACATCATTAGATCGAGATGGGCTCAGGTAAGTATTAGGGGGACTAAGGGGGGCTGCTGCATAAAGAAGGCTTTTTGTCTGTATGCATAGAATGCATTAAAATAATAAACCTTCTGCCGTTACAACCACTTTAAGCTATTTTTTAGTGACACTTTTTTGCCTCTGTATGCCTTTCTCTGTGCGCAGTACCATCATTAGCTTACAGAGGTTTTTCGTTTTGGCCTACCTTTTAAAGTACATGCTGTACAGGACGCAGTGGCTGGGTCCTGGAAGAACGCTATGTTTCCCCTCTGTTTGGTCTGTGATCCCTTTAAGGGAACAAAAAGGGTTAACTCACCTGTCAGAGGAAGTGGGTTTAAAAACAAGACAGGAAGTTGCAGATGGGTGTGGAGGAGTGTAGAGGAGATGATGGTGGTTTGTGTTTGGTTTGATGTGCAGCAACCAACATGGACAGCAGCGTTCTGCCTGGAAGCCTCCTAGCAGGTGAAGTCACCTGAAACCACCCCAAGGACTGTTTGATTGCGATAGCAATGCTGGACTTTGAATGTCGGTGAGACTGAAACCTTTTTCTTTTGTTTTTGCTGCTGTCAAGCTGTTTTAAGTTTAATAAACCTCCTTTTGGGTTAAAAGCCTGTGTCCTGCGGTCTGGCTGGTCCCCCGAACTTTACAAGTGGTGCTCGAATGCGGGCAGGACAGAGTAACAGGCGTTTTTTTTTTTTTTTGTTGCTGTTTTTGCATTTGAATTTAAAACTGACATTTAAAGGGACAGTACAGTGGGTTTATGTCCTGGGTTAAAGCTGCCCAAGCCCTGAAAGCTGAAGCAATGGAGGAACTAATTAAACAACTATCCCTGGCTAATATGCAAGCGCAGACCCGCCATGAAGAAAATACTCGCCTGTTGGTGGCTCAGTTGGCAGCACAGCAAGCAACCCAGCAAGGGGTTATGCAGGCTCAGGTGACTGCCTTAAAAGAAGTAGTGCAGCAGTTTTCTCAGGGTCGTGAGCAAGCAGCTGTTGCCCCTGGCAACCAAGTGACCGTGAGGGCAAGCCATTTTTTGCAGAAATTGTCCCTGAGTGATGATGTAGAGGCTTTTCTTGCTATATTTGAGAGGACGGCAGAAAGAGAAGGGTGGCCCCAGGACCAGTGGGCCGGTCTAATTGCACCTTTTCTCACCGGAGATCCTCAAAAAGCCTACTTCGACCTGCCACCAGAGGACGCTAAAGACTATCAAAAACTAAAGGCAGAAATACTGGCTCGTTTGGGGGTGACTACGGCCGTTCGGGCCCAACGAGTGCACCAATGGAAGTATTGTCCAGATCGTCCACCACGGTCTCAAATGCATGACCTGCATGAACCAGCATGAATTGGCCCGGGTGGGCATACCTGATACTCTTGAGGCCTTAATCACCCTAACCATCCAGATTGACCGCCGCCTTTGGGAACGTCGCACTGAACGGGCCTACCAACATAATCGCCCCACTTGGATGACTGCTAAAGCCCCAATTCCGGCTGCCCGCTACTCACCACCACCCAACTTCCAGCCAATCCGTCCTGCACCAGACGCCTCCGAGCCGATGCAGTTGGGACTGATTCGACCCACCTTAACCCCGGAAGAGCGCACACGCCGCCATCAACTTAATCTCTGCCTGTACTGTGGAACAACAGGACACTACGTGCGCAACTGTCCGGTCAAGATGCGTAAGTGCTTTTCCTCTGTTCCTGCCAGTCTCTCAGCACTTTCTGCTAACACAACCCACATTGCTCTCCCTCTCTCATTGCAGCTCCAAGGAAGGACAATTCCAGTTAAAGCAATTATTGATTCCGGAGCATGCAGTTGCTTCATTGATTCTGCCTTCGTCAACCAACACAACATTCCCCTACGGAATAAGACCCATCGACTTTCAGTCTTCCTGGCCGATGGCTCCCGCATCAGCTCCGGACAGGTAACCCAAGAGACTTTTCCCGTACCTGCCATCACCTCCTTCCAGCATAAGGAGCTGCTGATCCTTGATGTGATCTCTTCCCCGTTGTTCCCAATCATCCTGGGCATCCCCTGGCTTCAGGCCCATAATCCCTCCATCAATTGGACTACCAGAGAGATCAGGTTCTTGTCCCCCTACTGCCAAGAACATTGTCAAGATGAGTCTACTCCATCCTCTGTCACCTTATGTTGCATGGACATTGATCAAAACCTACGCCAATCAGTACCCGAACCATATCATGGGTTCCTCGATGTTTTCAGTAAAAAGGGAGCAGACTCTCTTCCACCCCATCGGGCATATGACTGCCCAATTGAACTTTTACCTGGGGCCGAAATTCCCTTTGGGCGCATTTTTCCCCTGTCAGAAAAAGAACAGGAAGCACTAAAAATTTACATCAACGAAAACCTGGAAAAAGGATTCATCCGCCCATCCACATCTCCAGCTGGGGCTGGAATATTTTTTGTGACTAAGAAGGATCAAACTCTCCGCCCGTGTGTAGATTACCGGGAGTTGAATAAAATTACAGTTAAGAACCGTTATCCGTTGCCCTTAATACCCGAACTATTCCAAAAATTAAGGTCTGCTACTATTTTTACGAAGCTCGATTTAAGAGGGGCATATAATCTGGTCCGCATCCGGGCTGGGCATGAGTGGAAGACGGCATTCCGGACAAGGTTCGGGCATTATGAATATCTGGTCATGCCCTTTGGTTTATGTAATGCACCTGCCACGTTTCAACATCTGATTAACGATGTATTCAAGGACTTCTTAGATATTTTTGTAATTGTTTATTTGGATGATATTTTGTTTTTTTCTGAATCCCTCAGCCAACACCGGGAACACGTTTGCAGAGTCTTGGACCGTCTTCGCTTACATGGGCTATACGCAAAAGCAGAAAAATGCGAGTTCGAGCAACAAGAGATCCAGTTTTTGGGTTTGATAATATCCGCGACTGGTATCAAGATGGACCCCCAAAAAGTGTCTGCTGTTCTGGATTGGCCTGCACCCGTCGATAAAAAAGGTATTCAACGTTTCATTGGTTTCGCAAACTTTTACAGGAAATTTATCAAAGGATTCTCTGCCATCATAGCCCCTATTACACGGTTGACACAACAACATGTCAGGTTTCATTGGAGTACAGAGGCTCAAGAGGCATTCGAGAGACTTAAAAGACTTTTCACATCAGCTCCAATTCTCAGTCACCCTAACCCATCTTTACCTTTTTTATTAGAAGTTGATGCATCCGAAGTAGCGGTGGGAGCGGTTATTTCGCAAAGACAGGGTAAGGAGGACTTGATTCACCCTGTGGGCTTTTTCTCCCGAAAGTTATCTCCAGCTGAAAGAAATTACGACGTAGGGGATCGGGAGCTTCTTGCCATCAAAACCGCCTTGGAGGAGTGGAGGTATCTGTTAGAGGGTGCAGCTCACCCGGTATTAATATATACCGACCATAAAAATTTAGAATATCTAAGATCTGCCAAACGTTTGAGACCCCGACAAGCTCGTTGGGCCTTGTTTTTCACTCGCTTCTGTTTCCACATCACTTATCGGCCAGGATCAAAAAACGTCAAACCAGACGCATTGTCACGCATGCATGATAACCCTAAGGACTCACCTGCTCCTGACACAATTCTACCCATTAACAGTTTTTTGCTCTTACACACAGATCTCTTATCTTTAATCAAGGAAGCCTCTTCTCACTCTCCAAAACCTCCAGGAACCACCTTGACATCTCGAGATGGCTTGTTATGGAAGGGAAGTCAAATCTTCGTCCCTGAAGGTATCCGAATTAAGGTACTAACATTGCTTCATGATCATCCCTTAGCAGGACATTTCGGGGTACGGAAAACTCGTGAACTTGTACAGCGTACATTCTGGTGGCCCAATTTAAGGGAGTTTTGTGAAAAATACGTCAATTCCTGCTCCATCTGCTCACGGAACAAGACTTCAAAGAACCGAGCCTGGGGACTGCTTAAACCTTTACCTATACCAGACAGACCACCACGGTCTCAAATGCATGACCTGGTGCAACTGGTAAAAAAATGGCTGCAGCCCGAAGTGTTGTCGGGCCCCCAAATCGTGGAGCGGGTCGTCCTGGACCGATACCTACGGTCACTGCCAGACGACCTTCAACGGTGGGTCAGCCATGGAGACCCCAAAACAGTGAACCTCCTTGTCGAGATGGTAGAGCGATATACAGTGGTGGAGGATCTGCTTGGCCCTACCAAGCGCCAAGGGCCCAGTCTGCCACGGCCTATTCGATCGACTGCCGCCCTTCGAAAGGATGTCCCCCCGGAGCCCTGGAATCAACACCCCGGAAGGTCAAGAGTCACTCCCAGTACCTCATCAGCGATCTGTTCCTGTTCGGAGAGGAGGGGATGTGCAATGTTGGCGGTGTCATTCCTGGGGCCATACCCGGGCCCACTGCCCACTGCAAGAGGAGCCCATGGAATGCGGGGTTCTTCGGAGGGGGTCTTTTTATGCTCATAGAGCATGTACCACACACCTTGACCGTGGAGAAGAGAAATTTGAGTGTGTAGTCCAAGTGAACCACCTCCCTGCCTGGGCTTTGTTGGACTCCGGAAGCATGGTAACCCTTGTTCATCCTAGAGTACTTGGGAAGATCGGTCCGGTAAGCAAAACTTTACGGGTTGTATGCATTCACGGGGACACTAGAGAGTACCCTCTCATCTCGGTGTCCATTTCCACAGCATATGGCACTGGTACTCAAGAGGTGGGGGTGGTAAAGAACTTGATACATGATGTTATCATAGGACGAGACTGTCCATTTTTTGAAAAACTGTGGGGACAAGGAGAACTATCTGAACGATCCCAAGACTGGGGAGAAACTAGTTCCTCTGTTCCTATGGTTGAGGGTAATAACCCTGAGATGCCAAATGAACCTAATGTGGATCCAGTTGATACAAATGCTAATGATTGGGTTAATGGTGATGAAAGTAGTGCTGATACTGTGAAGGGTGTCAAAATGTGTGGTTCACAGACCTACCTGAACACTGAGGAGGGGGAACCTTCCCCACTTCAGGTAATGCTGGGTGAAGAGGATGAGGAAGTGGCCTCTACCCCTGCCCTGCCGGATTTGGGTGTTCCCCAGGGGACATTTGGTACTGCCCAGATGCAGGACCCCACTTTGGCCCGTGCACGGGAACAAGTTGTAGTATTAAATGGGGTACCCCAAGAGCCAGGTGCGAATGAGCGGTGGCCCCACTTTGCCATATATAATGAATTGCTTTATCGGGTTACCAAAGTGAGAGAAAATGTGGTAGAACAATTATTGGTACCCCAACAGTATAGACGCAAGGTCCTGGACCTGGCCCATGATGATGTTTTAGGGGGACACCTGGGAGTTGAAAAGACGGAGGCACGGATCACCGACCGGTTTTACTGGCCAGGTCTGAAAGCAGAGGTAAGAAGATACTGTGCCTCTTGTCCCACCTGTCAGTTGACCGCGCCGGTGACCCACTTCCGGAGCCCTTTGGTCCCTCTGCCCATAATTGAGGTCCCATTCGAGAGAATAGCCATGGATATAGTGGGTCCTTTGGTAAAGTCAGCTCGAGGTCACTCCTACATACTGGTGATCCTTGACTATGCCACCCGGTATCCTGAAGCGCTACCCCTGCGGAATACCTCCTCTAAGGCTATTGCTCGGGAATTATTCCAGTTGTTTACACGGACTGGTTTTCCCAAGGAAATACTCACGGACCAGGGCACCCCGTTTATGTCGAGGGTTATGGCTGATGTGTGCAAGCTGTTCCGGATTAAACAGCTGCGCACATCGGTCTATCATCCACAAACGGATGGGTTGGTAGAGCGCTTTAATAAGACCCTTAAGTCTATGCTCAAGCGGGTTGTCCAAAGGGATGGGAAAGACTGGGACTGCCTGTTACCCGCTCTCCTGTTTGCTATCCGGGAAGTGCCCCAGGCCTCCACTGGGTTTTCGCCCTTTGAGTTGGTATATGGGCGGAGACCTCGCGGACTACTGGATTTTGTTAAAGAGGAATGGGAAAGTGAACCTATTCAGCATAAGAGTGTTCTTGAATATGTTTCCCAAATGCAGGAGAGGATCCGAACTGTGATGCCTCTAGTCAAAGAACATTTGCAAAAAGCCCAGGAGGCTCAACGACGGGTCTATAATAGGGCTGCTAGAATAAGGAACTTCCAAGTGGGGGATCGAGTAGCGGTGTTGATCCCCACTGTGGAAAGTAAATTCTTGGCCAGGTGGCAAGGCCCCTTTGAAGTTGTAGAAAAAGTGGGAGAGGTAAATTATAGAGTCCACCAACCAGGTAAGAGGAAACCTTATCAGATATATCATGTAAACTTGTTAAAGCCCTGGACAGACAGGGAACCGGTGACCTCCCTGGCTGGTGCAAGACTTGAGCCTCGGGTTGGGGTGGAGAGTGTCCAAGTAGCAAATACCCTGTCTAGAGTCCAAAGTCAGCAGGCAAAGGAGTTCTTGCAGAGAAATAAAGAGAAATTTTCAGACTTGCCAGGGCTCACTAGTGTCATAGAGCATGATATTGTCACGGAACCAGGAGTCAAAGTTTTTGTCCGGCCTTACCGCATTCCAGAGGCCCAAAGGAAGGCTGTTTCAGAGGAAGTGAAGAAGATGTTGGACCTGGAGATTATTGAGGAATCACAGAGTGAGTGGTCAAGCCCGATTGTGTTGGTACCGAAGCCCAACGGGACTCTGCGATTCTGCAATGATTTCCGGAAACTAAATGAAGTTCCACGGTTTGATGCCTACCCCATGCCCCGGGTAGATGAGCTTATTGAGAGACTAGGTCCAGCCAGGTATATCACTACATTAGACCTTACCAAGGGGTATTGGCAAATCCCGTTGACTAAGGCTGCTAGAGAGAAAACTGCTTTTTCTACCCCAGAGGGAAGTTTTCAGTACAAGAGAATGCCTTTTGGATTGCAAACTGCTCCAGCCACATTTCAGAGGGCAATGGATAGGATATTACGTCCTCATCGGGAGTATGCCTCAGTATACTTGGATGACATAGTCATTTTTAGCAGAGACTGGGAGTCACACTTGCCCAAAGTCCAGGCAGTACTGGTGTCAAGAACGTTCCAGGCATTTCCGGGCCTTCCGTGCGCACATAGGTGCGCGGCGGGCGCGCGTGCACGTTAGCGTGCGCGTGCGCGTTAGCGCGCGCGCGGCGCGCGCGTGCATGTGCGCATGCGCGGGAACGCAATTGGCGCCAAAACGGGCTTTAAAAGCCCAGCAGTGACACTCAGCCAGTGCTGTGTTGTCTTTAAGCTTCCTGCTTGTCAGCCACCCGAAAACCTGATCCGAAACCTGAACCTGTGATCTCCCGTTACCGACCCGGCTCTGTTTGGACTACTCTACCTTCTCCTACCCGACCCGGCCTGCCTGACCTTGCTACATCTGCCTTTGGTTACCGACTCCAGCCTGCCTACCGACTCTGCCATTTGCCTGCTCCTATCATCTGATTGATCTGCTGTTGCCAACTGGACTGTCTGACCTTGCTCTGCTGATTCCCACTTGTTGATCCACCTGTTGCCTGGTTCTTTTGTATCCTGCTTCTACCACCTACAGCTGCAGTCTTACATCCTGCCATCCACATACGGACCTTACTGGAGGACCTCCCTGTTGGTTCCAACACCTTCCTCTACAAACCAGGCACTCCTACCCCACTGTGCTCACGTCACCACTGTCCCCATCTCCAGTGGCACGTGAACCAGCGCTGTATGAGAGGTCTCCTCCTACCAAGTCAGGCTCTACGTCCAGGTACGTAACAGTACAACACAGCCATGACTGAGCCTGCAGGAGAGACCCCTCCCATGACAGATATCTGTTCACACCTGTCAGCTCTCACTCAAGCCGTAAAATCCTTACAAGACGGTTACACCAGATTGGAGGGACAAGTCCAGAACATCATCAACCCCATACACGTGGTTCCTGGGTCCGTTTCCGCCCCTGCTCAGGCTGCGTCCCCTCCTTCTGTCGTTATGCTTCCACCTGAGCCAAGGGTCCCCATACCTGAGAAGTTTTCAGGGGACCGAACTAAATTCCGGGCCTTCCGCAGTGCTTGTCGACTTTACTTCGCCCTGCAACCCCGGACTTTTTCACTTGAAGCCACTAAAGTGGGGTTTGTGGTCTCTCTACTGTTAGGAGAACCACAGATCTGGGCACACCGGCTTCTCGAAGAGGACTCTGTTTTGATTCAATCACTGGCAGCCTTCTTTGAAGCTATGTCCCAGCTTTATGAGGACCCTGAACGGGTCGCCACAGCAGAGGCCACCTTAACTACACTCCAGCAGGGTCGCCGGGCGGCCGAGGAGTACATTTCGGATTTTAGACGCTGGAGTGCGGACACTCAATGGAATGATGCAGCTCTACGGCATCAGTTCCGCATGGGCTTATCAGAAGGACTGAAAGATGAATTGGCCCGGGTGGGCATACCTGATACTCTTGAGGCCTTAATCACCCTAACCATCCAGATTGACCGCCGCCTTTGGGAACGTCGCACTGAACGGGCCTACCAACATAATCGCCCCACTTGGATGACTGCTAAAGCCCCAATTCCGGCTGCCCGCTACTCACCACCACCCAACTTCCAGCCAATCCGTCCTGCACCAGACGCCTCCGAGCCGATGCAGTTGGGACTGATTCGACCCACCTTAACCCCGGAAGAGCGCACACGCCGCCATCAACTTAATCTCTGCCTGTACTGTGGAACAACAGGACACTACGTGCGCAACTGTCCGGTCAAGATGCGTAAGTGCTTTTCCTCTGTTCCTGCCAGTCTCTCAGCACTTTCTGCTAACACAACCCACATTGCTCTCCCTCTCTCATTGCAGCTCCAAGGAAGGACAATTCCAGTTAAAGCAATTGTTGATTCCGGAGCATGCAGTTGCTTCATTGATTCTGCCTTCGTCAACCAACACAACATTCCCCTACGGAATAAGACCCATCGACTTTCAGTCTTCCTGGCCGATGGCTCCCGCATCAGCTCCGGACAGGTAACCCAAGAGACTTTTCCCGTACCTGCCATCACCTCCTTCCAGCATAAGGAGCTGCTGATCCTTGATGTGATCTCTTCCCCGTTGTTCCCAATCATCCTGGGCATCCCCTGGCTTCAGGCCCATAATCCCTCCATCAATTGGACTACCAGAGAGATCAGGTTCTTGTCCCCCTACTGCCAAGAACATTGTCAAGATGAGTCTACTCCATCCTCTGTCACCTTATGTTGCATGGACATTGATCAAAACCTACGCCAATCAGTACCCGAACCATATCATGGGTTCCTCGATGTTTTCAGTAAAAAGGGAGCAGACTCTCTTCCACCCCATCGGGCATATGACTGCCCAATTGAACTTTTACCTGGGGCCGAAATTCCCTTTGGGCGCATTTTTCCCCTGTCAGAAAAAGAACAGGAAGCACTAAAAATTTACATCAACGAAAACCTGGAAAAAGGATTCATCCGCCCATCCACATCTCCAGCTGGGGCTGGAATATTTTTTGTGACTAAGAAGGATCAAACTCTCCGCCCGTGTGTAGATTACCGGGAGTTGAATAAAATTACAGTTAAGAACCGTTATCCGTTGCCCTTAATACCCGAACTATTCCAAAAATTAAGGTCTGCTACTATTTTTACGAAGCTCGATTTAAGAGGGGCATATAATCTGGTCCGCATCCGGGCTGGGCATGAGTGGAAGACGGCATTCCGGACAAGGTTCGGGCATTATGAATATCTGGTCATGCCCTTTGGTTTATGTAATGCACCTGCCACGTTTCAACATCTGATTAACGATGTATTCAAGGACTTCTTAGATATTTTTGTAATTGTTTATTTGGATGATATTTTGTTTTTTTCTGAATCCCTCAGCCAACACCGGGAACACGTTTGCAGAGTCTTGGACCGTCTTCGCTTACATGGGCTATACGCAAAAGCAGAAAAATGCGAGTTCGAGCAACAAGAGATCCAGTTTTTGGGTTTGATAATATCCGCGACTGGTATCAAGATGGACCCCCAAAAAGTGTCTGCTGTTCTGGATTGGCCTGCACCCGTCGATAAAAAAGGTATTCAACGTTTCATTGGTTTCGCAAACTTTTACAGGAAATTTATCAAAGGATTCTCTGCCATCATAGCCCCTATTACACGGTTGACACAACAACATGTCAGGTTTCATTGGAGTACAGAGGCTCAAGAGGCATTCGAGAGACTTAAAAGACTTTTCACATCAGCTCCAATTCTCAGTCACCCTAACCCATCTTTACCTTTTTTATTAGAAGTTGATGCATCCGAAGTAGCGGTGGGAGCGGTTATTTCGCAAAGACAGGGTAAGGAGGACTTGATTCACCCTGTGGGCTTTTTCTCCCGAAAGTTATCTCCAGCTGAAAGAAATTACGACGTAGGGGATCGGGAGCTTCTTGCCATCAAAACCGCCTTGGAGGAGTGGAGGTATCTGTTAGAGGGTGCAGCTCACCCGGTATTAATATATACCGACCATAAAAATTTAGAATATCTAAGATCTGCCAAACGTTTGAGACCCCGACAAGCTCGTTGGGCCTTGTTTTTCACTCGCTTCTGTTTCCACATCACTTATCGGCCAGGATCAAAAAACGTCAAACCAGACGCATTGTCACGCATGCATGATAACCCTAAGGACTCACCTGCTCCTGACACAATTCTACCCATTAACAGTTTTTTGCTCTTACACACAGATCTCTTATCTTTAATCAAGGAAGCCTCTTCTCACTCTCCAAAACCTCCAGGAACCACCTTGACATCTCGAGATGGCTTGTTATGGAAGGGAAGTCAAATCTTCGTCCCTGAAGGTATCCGAATTAAGGTACTAACATTGCTTCATGATCATCCCTTAGCAGGACATTTCGGGGTACGGAAAACTCGTGAACTTGTACAGCGTACATTCTGGTGGCCCAATTTAAGGGAGTTTTGTGAAAAATACGTCAATTCCTGCTCCATCTGCTCACGGAACAAGACTTCAAAGAACCGAGCCTGGGGACTGCTTAAACCTTTACCTATACCAGACAGACCTTGGAAAATGATTTCTATGGACTTTATAGTCGAACTACCCCGTTCTGAGGGGTGCACAGCCATTTTTGTGGTTGTAGATCGCCTATCTAAGATGGCCCATTTTTTGCCCCTGAAGGGAACCCCATCTGCTACAGAGACAGCCCGTGTATTTATTAAGGAGATCGTCAGACTACACGGAGTACCTACAAATATAGTCTCCGACAGAGGGGTACAATTTACCTCACGCTTCTGGAAGGCACTCTGTGAAATCTTGAAGATTGAGCTTTCTCTCTCCTCAGCCTATCATCCACAGACCAATGGGCAGACAGAGAGAACAAACCAAACCCTCGAGCAATATATCCGATGTTTTACTTCCTTTTCTCAGGACAATTGGGTTTCCCTGCTGCCTCTAGCGGAATTCGCATACAATAATGCCAGTCACTCAACCACTAACCAATCTCCCTTCTTTGCCAATTATGGCTTCCACTTGACTTTTTTTACCAGATTTTGTTTCAGAATCCTCAGTTCCGGCAGTTCAGAAGACAGTGGAATTCCTCAAACGCAACAATCAGGTCCTACAAGAAGCTATGTCCAAGGCCCAGGCAGATAGCAAGAGGAACTTCGACCAAAAGAGAAGGGGGGAGCTGGTTCTGCAACCGGGAGATCAGGTATGGCTGTCTACATCCAATATCAAATTGATGTGCCCTTCTAAAAAACTTGCACCTAAATTTATGGGACCTTTTCCTGTTAAGAAGAAAATTAATGAAGTAGCCTATGAACTGTCTTTACCTGATTCTCTTAAAGTTCACCCGGTATTTCACGTGTCGTTGTTAAAACCTGCTGTGCCTAATCCCTTCCCTAACAGAGGAACTGACCCGCCTGAACCTGTTTTGGTAGATGATAACCAGGAATATGAGGTGGAGGCTATCCTCAATTGTAGAAGAAGACATGGGCAAGTACAATTTTTGGTCAAATGGAAAGGGTACGGTCCAGAAAGTAATTCCTGGGAACCAGACAGTAACTTACATGCAAAACGGCTAGTTCGTACTTACCTGATTTCCCACCCTGAGAAGGCAAGCCGCCTGGGCATCCGGAGGCTGCCCCTTGTGGGGGGGCAATGTCAAGAACGTTCCAGGCATTTCCGGGCCTTCCGTGCGCACATAGGTGCGCGGCGGGCGCGCGCGCGTGCACGTTAGCGTGCGCGTGCGCGTTAGCGCGCGCGGCGGCGCGCGCGTGCATGTGCGCATGCGCGGGAACGCAATTGGCGCCAAAACGGGCTTTAAAAGCCCAGCAGTGACACTCAGCCAGTGCTGTGTTGTCTTTAAGCTTCCTGCTTGTCAGCCACCCGAAAACCTGATCCGAAACCTGAACCTGTGATCTCCCGTTACCGACCCGGCTCTGTTTGGACTACTCTACCTTCTCCTACCCGACCCGGCCTGCCTGACCTTGCTACATCTGCCTTTGGTTACCGACTCCAGCCTGCCTACCGACTCTGCCATTTGCCTGCTCCTATCATCTGATTGATCTGCTGTTGCCAACTGGACTGTCTGACCTTGCTCTGCTGATTCCCACTTGTTGATCCACCTGTTGCCTGGTTCTTTTGTATCCTGCTTCTACCACCTACAGCTGCAGTCTTACATCCTGCCATCCGCATACGGACCTTACTGGAGGACCTCCCTGTTGGTTCCAACACCTTCCTCTACAAACCAGGCACTCCTACCCCACTGTGCTCACGTCACCACTGTCCCCATCTCCAGTGGCACGTGAACCAGCGCTGTATGAGAGGTCTCCTCCTACCAAGTCAGGCTCTACGTCCAGGTACGTAACAACTGGACTCTCTTTGGAAGGAGGGGTTTACAATAAACCCGGAAAAGTGTGCTTTGGGAATGGAGGAGGTGAAATACCTGGGCTATGTTGTGGGTAGAGGGGTAGTAAAACCTCAGGTCAACAAGGTAGAGGCTGTACAGAATTCGGTCAACGGTGGAGTGGCCATTGACGCTGACAAAAAATCAGTCAGGTTTCATTGCAGCGTTGGGAGCTCAAGTCGGCACAGTGCCACACCCTTTCCTCTATTAGCAGCTCCTGACCGATCTGAATTTTTCGGAAAAGAGTGGTGGAGTTGTACATGCACTGACGCTTCCGATGTAGGATTGGGAGCGGTTTTGGGTTATTTGGCGAGGAGCACAGTCCAACACCAGTGTGACCTAGCGGAAAGCATTGCCTAAGATATAAGTTTGAACGACAGTGTCTGGGCATTAGAGTGGGGCTTGGTATCCCTCAGATATTACCTCTTCCTCAGTAGCGATTGACATGCACTTATAACATAGGGACACCAGCGGAGAAAAACTACGCTCTAATTGAACGAGAGTGTCTGCCATTAAGTGGGCTCTGGAATCCCTCAGATATTACCTCTTGGGGAGGAAGTTTAGGCGGATTTCTGACCATGCCCCTTTAACATGGCTGAGACAAGGTAAAGGGACTAATGCCAGGGTTACCCGGTGGTTCCTGGCACTCCAGGAATTTAAATTTGTAGTGGAGCATAGGCCCGGGAGACTGCATCCAAATGCAGATGCCCTCTCCCGAGTCCATTGTTTGAGCTCCACTGTTGCCTCCACCTCCTTGGGGTTGGGGCACAGGGGGGGGATATTATAAGGAGACCATGCCCTTTAACTGGCTGAGACTGAGACAAGTTTAAGAGGGGACTACTCAGTTTGGCCAGGGTCTACTTGAAGAACGCTATGTTTTCATGGCCAGGCTGGGTCCTGGAAGAACGCTATTTTCCCCTCTGTTTGGTCTGTGATAGGCCTTTAGGGGAACAAAAATGGTTAACTGCACCTGTCAGAGGAAGTGGGTTAAAAACAAGCTCAGAATTTCAGGAGTTGCATCCTACAAGAGCTTGTTGTGCACAGAGGGGGGGATTTGTTACAGGAAGGGGGAGATGGTGGTGTCCTGGAAGAACGCAAATTGAGATTGTGATCCTTTAAGGGAACAAAAAGGGTTAACTGTTCAGAGAATTGTTGGTTGCAGTGGCTTTGCACAGAGCAGCCTGGATCCTCCTCTTCTCGGGTCCCTCTTTGGTGCTTCTGGCCCTTTCCTCTTGCAGAGTGCCCCCACAACAAGAAGCTCAGACATGGAGCCCTGGCTCTCTTCTCATTGTCTCACTGACTTTGACAGTAGCGGGAGCCAATTGCGCTTCGCTGCTGTCCCAGCCAATGAGGAGCGAGAGTCCCGGACAGCCGAGTCTCTCATGCAACATCATTAGATCGAGATGGGCTCAGGTAAGTATTAGGGGGACTAAGGGGGGCTGCTGCATAAAGAAGGCTTTTTGTCTGTATGCATAGAATGCATTAAAATAATAAACCTTCTGCCGTTACAACCACTTTAAGCTATTTTTTAGTGACACTTTTTTGCCTTTGTATGCCTTTCTCTGTGCGCAGTACCATCATTAGCTTACAGAGGTTTTTCGTTTTGCCCTACCTTTTAAAGTACATGCTCAATGTCTAAAGGGGAATTCCACTTTTGTAAAAAAAAAAAAATGATATAGCATATACAATTGCTGAACAATGTAATTTTGTGTTATAATGTCATTAAACATGACCTTTCCATTTCAATCTGTAGCTGCAGTCATTTTCAAAAACTGTCAAAAATGTGCGATAATTTACTGTTATTGGCTTATTATTGCTCCAGACTCCAGAAGATATGCAAATATAAAATTGTTGTTTAAAGCTTTCTGCTTCTATTGTTTTAATTTGTTAGTGATTACATGTAAAATCTAGAAATCATTCTAAATTAAAAAAGGAACAATGGCTACCTGTAAGGTACTTACTTTCTCTGTGCAGCCCGTGTATGTTTCTCTTACTGTTCTTTACTCTTTATATACATAATATACACATTGCATGCAATTGGGGGGGTTTATAACAATATTCACTGAAACATACTGACCAGCGTAAATACTAAGGCCTGCCCGTACGTGGTTTGAATCTCGGCTGGATTCGAACCGTTAATGGGCAAGCTAAATGTACCAAGATAATCAACTTGGATACAACCCGCCTACCCACAATCTCTTACGATTATTGCTAGCAGCTGCTATAGATGCTAGCGAAAATCACTGTCTTCTCCAAGAGGGATTCCCCTGTCAGCACTGTCTGTGTTGTCCCATGGTTACAGGAAAGAAATTTGCACTGATATGGCCTGCCGAAGGAATCTACTTAAAAAAAATACTGTATGAATGTGACAAACATTCACACAGCCACAATGAAAAAACAACTTATTTTGTCTAATATGATCATTTCCCATCATCAGTGCCATCTAGTGGCCATTATGTAGTATTTTCCTGATTATGATGATTTCAGGAAAAATACTGCATTATGCCACAAGATGGTGCTATTTGGTTGTGGCCGTGCAAATGTTTGTCACATGTTTTTATAAATTGAAACAATTTAAATTCTAATGTTAGAGCAGAACATATTATTCATTGTAGATGCAGATAAAATATAATGTCATTAATTGCTACGTTGCATCCCATTTGGTACTTTATCAGCCAGCATATTGTTGTAGAATAAACCTAAAAATTTGTAGCAGGAAGAAATAGAAAGTAGGATTGTAGTAGGCGATAGGAAGAAATGTGATTATAGTATGACCTGAGGCACTTACAATATGATGTACAAGCAGGAAGTCCTGCATGGGGCAGTCTTGCACAGATTTAAATAATCAATAATCTAAATGCAAACTCTCTCACTATACCCTGACTGGGCACTAATATATTTATCTAACGTCCTTTTTGCTAATGCAATTTTACATCATGTAAGTATAGTATCATCGTTGCCTAATAAGGTTACATGATAATATTGGTAATAATTCCACTTAGGAATTCTGCTTAGACAGTTATTCCCATTTTCCCCAGTTTCTTGTCTGGAAATTAGTTATATGGCCAGATGTCTCACACTAAGGGGTTGATTTACTAAAGACAAATAAACTGTGCACTCTGCAATTGCAGTTGCACTCATTTTCCCCAGAGCTTGGTGAATGTGATTAAGCTCTGCTGCTTTCCATCATCCAATCATGTGCAAGCTTCTTTTGTCTCCCCTTTTTTTTTTTTTTTTTTTAACTGTTACCTGTATTACCTTTAACCACTTCAGCCCCGGACCAATTGGCAGCCAAAGGACCAGGCCCCTTTTTGCAATTCGGCACTGCGTCGCTTTAACTAACAATTGCGCGGTCATGCGACGTGGCTCCAAAACAAAATTGGCGTCCTTTTTTTCCCACAAATAGAGCTTTCTTTTGGTGGTATTTGATCGCCCCTGCGGTTTTTATTTTTTGCGCTATAAA
The DNA here is from genome assembly GCA_028564925.1 of Lithobates sylvaticus. Classification (NCBI taxonomy): domain Eukaryota; kingdom Metazoa; phylum Chordata; class Amphibia; order Anura; family Ranidae; genus Lithobates; species Lithobates sylvaticus. The sequence continues at coordinate 285,397,118 of CM053028.1, read as the reverse complement.
CAAAAATAGAGCGACAATTTTGAAAAAAATGCAATATTTTTTACTTTTTGCTATAATAAATATCCCCAAAAAATATATAAAAAAACATTTTTTTTCCTCAGTTTAGGCCGATACGTATTCTTCTACATATTTTTGGTAAAAAAAATTGCAATTAGCGATTATTGATTAGTTTGCGCAAAAGTTATAGCGTTTACAAAATAGGGGATAGTTTTATAGCATTTTTATTGATATTTTTTTTTTTATTAGTAATGGCGGCGATCAGCGATTTTTATTGTGACTGCAACATTTTGGCGGACACATCGGACATTTTTGACACATTTTTGGGACATTTGTCATTTATACAGCAATCACTGCTATTTAAATAGCACTGATTCCTATGTAAATGACAGTTGTAGTTAGGGGGTTAACCACTAGGGGGCGGGGAGGAGTCAGTGTGACGTGTTGTGTTTTTTTTACAGTAGGGGGGCGTGGCTGTACGTCTGACGTCATTCCCGATGACAGGGAACCGCCGATCACTGACAGTCAGTGTAGGAAGCGCGGGGAGAGGTTTGTTTACGTAGACCTCTCCCCGTTCTTCAGCTCCGTAACCCGATCGCGGGATACCAGCGGCGATCGGGTCCGCTGGTCCCGCGGCCGTGGTCACGGAGCTCCCGACCGGGTCGCGCGCCCCGGGCAGGCAGATTAAAGGGTACGTACAGGTACGTGCTTTTGCCTGCCCGTGCCATTCTGTTGACGTATATCTACAGGAGGCGGTCGGGAAGCGGTTAAACACTCTGTCAACTCTGTGCAAAACACAAAATTTACATCTAAGCCAATGACAGGTGGACTTTCTCAGTATTTAAAGTGCTATTAGATGGCAGCCTTTAAAAAAAATAATAATCTGTAAGATAATGGCATAATCTGTTAGTATGCATCGCATACTAGCAGATTATGAATTACTTACCTTAAAACAAAGCCCTCCAGCGGCATGCTGTCACCACTGACAGGGCTTCCATTTTCACCCGGTCTTCCTTCCAGGTTTGTGTGCTCTGGCCGTCTGATTGGCTGAGCCACGATGTAGTCACTCTTGCGTATGCATGCAGAAGTCATGGCCGCGGCAATGATCTCTGAAGGGACAACACAGGTATGCCTAAACAGTGCAAGTTTAGGAAATATTCACTGTACCTATAGGTAAGCCTTATTATCTGTAGGTAAAAGTAAAAAAAAAAAAAATATTTTACTACCACTCAAAGTGGATTTAAACCCATTCTGTAGGCTTGTACCTACAGGTAAGCCTATAATAACGCTTACCTGTAGGTAGTATGAATGCAGGTATTATGAATATATATATATATATATATATATATATATATATATATAAAATACACTGACTGAATATAGAGTTTACACTGTATATATAGGTTACGTTGAATGCAGAGTATTTATTGGATTGGATATATACAGTATCTCACAAAAGTGAGTACACCCCTCACATTTTTGTAAATATTTTATTATATCTTTTCATGTGACAACACTGAAGAAATGACACTTTGCTACATGTAAAATAGTGAGTGTACAGCTTGCATAACAGTGTAAATTTGCTGTCCCCTCAAAATAATTCAACACACAGCCATTAATGTCTAAACTGCTGGCAACAAAAGTGAGTACACCCCTGAGTGAAAATGTCCAAATTGGGACTAATTAGTCATCTTCCCTCCTCGGTGTCATGTTGGGCCTAGTATGGACCCAGGGGGGGGGACACCTACGCTGTTTTTTAAAATTATTTTTTATGTATATTGCCGCAATCTGGCAATACATTAAAACCGTGAGTAATTTAAATTACATTTTTCCTTTCGAAATGTAATTTTGCTGCAGTACTTTTTTAAATATGGGGAAAATGTTCTTCTTTACAGTAATGCCCCATACACACGGTCGGATTTTCCGACGGAAAATGTCCTATCGGACAATGTTGTCGGAAATTCCGACCGTGTGCAGGCTCCATCGGACTTTTCCGACGGACAAAGTTTTATCTCCTGCTCTCAGATTTTCCGACAACAAAGTCCTATCGGACTTTTTCCGACCGTGTGTAGCGAATTCCGACGGACAAAGTGCCACGCATGCTCAGATCACATTACAAGACCAAAGCTATTGGCTACTAGCCTCTACGTAGTCCCGTCGTAGGCAACAAACATCACCACGTTCAGAATGATCGGATTTTCCGACAACTTTGTCCGACCGTGTGTATGCAACACAGTGTCAGACAAAATCCGTCGAAAAAATCCGACGGATTTTGTGGTCGGATTTTCCGACCGTGTGTACGGGGCATTAGACTAAGTGGACCCTCAGGCACAATATTTAAAGGAATATTTCATTTTTTTTTGTGTTTTACTTTAAGCATTCTTAAAACCACTGCATTCTTTAAAAAATACATTTTTAAAATCTTTTTTTTTGCATTGATACATGCCCCTGGGTCAGTACCCGGGTCCCCAAACACTTTTTATGACAATAACTTGCATATAAGCCTTTAAAATTAGCACTTTTGATTTTTCACATTCGTGTCCCATAGACTTTAACGGTGTTTGCATGTTCGCACACATTTTTTGTCTCTTCACAAGCTCTGGTGTTCGACTCATCCCTAGAAAGGATCTTTTTACTTTTTCTTTTAAATATTGACAGGGTCCTAAGATATATATACAACTGTGCATGAGTTTTAGGATTAGACATACCAAATACAGTACAACCACAGAAATACATAACTATGATGTAGGTGTGCTAGTTAATGTACACAAATTTATACAGCTTTCTATTCAAAGAACATGGATGTCACATTTTAAGTGTCACTCTCCTTATTTAAAGTGGAGAGTACATTATTAAATTTTGCTAGATTGTGTCTATGTTAACCTGTTATCATATTGAACTATTCAATTACATATGATAATGCAGAACCCATTGACACCGTTAAATAATTAGGTGAATAGGCAATTCATTTTGAAGTACTGAAAGCTCCAAGCCATTTGCATATCTGCAAGCAAAGATATTGTTTGTGTCTAAAATGAACACCGGGGCTTAAATAATTATATTTTTTAGTGAATTCCTGTTGGCAAATTGAGAGTACGACAGGCAATAGAAGTCTACAATAACAATTTATGATATAATTATTAAATGTACTTTATAACAATAAAAGCTATGTTACATGGGTGGTTTTCATCTCATTATACTAAGCAATTTACCCTTGTGTTATTAGTCACCTTGGTTGTATCACACTGAAATTGATGTGCTACACTGTGGTGACTGCCAACAAAAGGTTAACTCGCTCAATAATATCATAAGATTAAAATCAGCCATGTAGTTTATCCACAACAAGGGCATATATATATATATGTGTGAATTAAAAACATATCCTGGGGACACACCAAATTAAATATATGTATTATATTTGCATGTTTATACTTGTGCCAGCATTGATTAAATGGCAATTATTTTCCATTCTCTAGAAATACAGTGTAAAGTCAGCCATGCACGATTCACATTTTGTCCGGTTCAGCAAGAACTAGCTGAGATTCGAACCATTAATGGGAAGGCTGAATGCACCAAGTTGATCGATTGATCAACTTGGGTACAACCAGACTGCCAGATTCTCTAGGGAATTTTGCAAGCGGCTGCTATAGCCGCTAGCGACAATCATTGTTTTCTCCCAGCAGGGGCAGCTTTCCCCATTGGCTCTAGCCCCACTGCTGGGAGCAGACAATTGCTCAGCAGTTGGGATTCCCATGTCAACACTGTCTGTGTTTATGGGGGAATCATGCAAATTTCTTTCCTGCAACCACGGGTTTCAGGAAAGAAATTTGCACTTTCTATGGCTTGCCTAAGGCCTCTTTTATACTGGGGTGTCGGCGCAGTCGGTGGTAAAGCGTCGCTATTTTACTGCCATTTTAGCGGGGTTTTTTCGGCCGTTAGTGGGCAATTATAACCCCTGTAGCGGCCGAAAAAGGATTAAAACGACCCGCAAAGTGGCGCTGCATCGCCACTTTGCCGGCGGTTCGGCAGCAGTGCCAATTCATTTCAATGGGCATGAGCGGTGATGGAGCAGCGGTGTATACACTGCTCTTTCACTGCTCCAAAGATGCTGCTAGCAGGACTTTTTTTTTAGCATCCTGCCAGCGCACCGCTCCAATATGAAAGCCTTTGGGCTTTCGCACTGAAGAGACAGGAGAGGCTCTTTACAGGCGCTATGCAGGTGCTATTTTTAGGTGTCTCTAAGACCCCTTTCACACTGAGGCGCTTTACAGGCACTACAGCGCTAAAAATAGCACCTGCATAGTGCCTGTAAAGAGCCTCTCCTGTCTCTCCAGTGTGAAAGCCCTCGAGCTATGGCCAGGTAAAAAAGTCCTACAAGCCGCATCTTTAAAGCGCCCCTGCCCATTGAAAACAATGGGGCAGCGCTGCCAAACCGCCCCTTTGTGGGTGGTTTTAACCCTTTTTCGGCCGCTGGCGGGGGTCAAAACTGCCCTGCTAACGGCCAAATAGCGCTGCTAAAAACGACAGTAAAGCGGCGCTAAAAATAGCGCTGCTTTACCGCTGACGCCCGCCCGCCCCAATGTGAAAGGGCTCTAAGAGATACCAAATGCAGCTACTCAGCTGAGTAATTAGGCCCCACCTGATATTGGCTACAGGAAAGGGGGGGGGACGAGCGCCCCCCCCCTCCTGTACCAGGCCGCGTGCCCTCAACATGGGGGGTGCCCTGGGGAAAGGGGGGCCGTGCGGCCCCCCCACCCCAAAGCACCTTGTCCCCATGTTGATGAGGAAGGGCCTCTTCCCGACAACCCTGCCGTTGGTTGTCGGGGTCTGCGGGCGGGGGCTTATCGGAATCTGGGAGCCCCCTTTAATAAGGGGGCCCCCAGATACCGGCCCCCCACCCTATGTGAATGAGTAAAAAAAAAAAAATGTAAAGTACAAAAACACACACACTTTTGAAAAAATATTTTATTGCACTGCTCCGGGGGTCTTCTTCCGTCTTGGGGGGTCTTCTCGCCGGACTCCTCCGCTCTCTTCTGCTCTTTTACCTAGCTCTTTCACGAACGGAGGAGTCCGGCTACCTTCTTCGCCGTCGCCGCCGTCGTCTGGGGGTCTCGATCCGCCTTCGGGGGTCTTCCGGGGGTCTCTTCTGTTCTTGCGGCGGTCGTCGTCGCCGCATAAGAGATACCAAATGCAGCTACTCAGCTGAGTAATTAGGCCCCACCTGATATTGGCTACAGGGAATGTATATAACCTCTCCCTGAAAAAAAAAAAAAAAAAACATCCTATTTGAACATCTGTCTACGAATGAACTTCCCCTTGAAGGAAAAATCTGCCAGAGGTTTTAACAAAAAACAGTTTTAGCCTTAGAAATCCTTTAATAAGATGAGTAATAAAGATTGTGTAAAGTTAAAAATGATCTTTTTGTTGTGCCCCTTTTAAATGGCTGTACCTGTTCTGTAAGCCAGCAGATCACAAAGTGTAACTGGCTATTGTTGAAAACAGAATTCTGTCTACATGTTTCTCCCACAAATTCCTTAGGGTCTGTGTTCATGGGTCTTTATTCACTTCTGAACTACTTCCCCCTCATTACAAGTCTAAAGGAATACAAAAAGCAGTTCAAACAGGTCAAATGCAGGTCAACTGCACCTATAATGAATTCTGAATGGCCTGAAATGCACCCGAAACTGATGTAAAAAGCACACTGTGGGGTTGATTTACTAAGAATTTGTAGTGCAAAATCTGGTGCAGCTGTGCATGGTAGTCAATTAGCTTCTAACTTCAGCTTAATCAATTAAGTGTTGAAAAAAAAACTGGAAGCTGATGCAGAGCTGCACCAGATTTTGTACTTTTCAGTTTTAGTAAATCAACCCCTATATTTGCTCATCAAAGCTAATGGACACAAGCCCTTAAATTATAACTAAAGGCAAAACTTTTCTTTTAGATTTGAATAGAATAATGAGGGATTAGAACCACTGTCAGGTTGGTATTCCTGTCAGTGTCCATGTAAGAGAGATTCACTCTTTCTAATTGCCCTGGTCATCAATGTCATCAGGGATAAAGAAGAGAGTAAATTCAAAATTTAAATTTTCCTCCAGAACAGGAATAGAAGGGACACGTTTTCCTACTTCCTGTTGGAAATCTCCCAAAATGTACACTGATGGCAAAACAATAGACAGTGGTTTTAATGAGTCCCTACTCTATCCAAAATGGCCTAAGATATACTTTACATTTTAGGAGAAATGTGTAAAAACTTTCTTAAATAATAGTTATAAGTTGTCACTTTGATTCAGGTACTGTATAGTAAGGAAGCAAAAATGGACATTGATGGTATACAGTACAGTATTCAGTACCACAAGGCAACCAAGGGGGCTATACTGTTTATAAATGTGTCTTGTTGTTCCGTTCATCCTACAATTACCACAATTTGACACATGATTAAAAAAAAAAAACATATTGTTTATATTGTTAGATGAACTGCATAAGACAAAATACATGATATTGAATAGTTAATCTTACCACTTGGGTGAGGTGTGGCTTAAAGTGAAACTAAAGTCTTCTTTATTTTTTATTTAAAAAAAACATGTTATACTTACCTGCTCTGTGCAGTGAATTTTCACAGAAAAGCCCCGATCCTCCTCTTCTCGGGTCCCTCTTCTGTGCTCCTGGCCCCTCCCTCCTGTTGAGTGCCCCCACAGCAAGCAGCTTGCTATGGGGGCTCCTGAGCCAAGCCACAGATCCCTGTGTTCATTCAAACAGGGAGCTGCTGCCTGACCCTGCCCCCTTTCTCTCCTCATTGACTCACTAACGTTGATTGACAGCAGTGGGAGCCAAGGGCGCCAAGCTGCTGTCTCAGCCAATGCGCACGGCAGAGTCTCTCATGCAATATTGCTGGATTTAGATGGACCTCAGGTAAGTATTGGGGGGGGCTTAAGGGGGCTGCTGCACACAGATGTTTTTTTTTTATCTTAATGCATAGAATGCATTAAGATAAAAAAAAACTTCGGCCTTTACAACCACTTTAACAAAAATGTTCTTTTAACAGATTATGTTAGAAATTAAAAGTGATAAAGAGCTGGATTTTTACAAATTAGGATTTGGCCATGCAATGTGCATGTTTATAAACGAGTGACAAGAGCAGTTTTTTTAAAAACTGTGGGCTGTATATTTTTTTTCTAAATAAATATTTTTACCATTTTCTATTCCTATGTTTGCAAACCATAGGTGAAAACAGATGTAAATCTCTTTGCAAACAATGTAAACACACAAAATCTGATGGTAACAAATTCCTTCAGTCGGTAGCATTATGACATTTACTAATATCAGTGAGAACAGTGCTGTATTGCTATCAATAAAACAAATCATAATGTAAATAAATACTTTCTGCCTTGTATATAATATATTTTACTTGTATAAATTAATTTCCTCACAGCAAAATATTCATCTGCGTGAATTTACTGCCAAAGAACTAATTCCATATTTAATTAAATTTTTCCTGCAAAGTAATCCTCTGTACTATACATTGCTATTCAGAATGTATAGATGATTACTCAGTGATTTTTCAGTGATTCTTTTTTGTTTGTTTCAGTATTCTTGACTTGGCAGGTGTATCCTGTATCTATACTCTATAACTCTTACATTATTACAAGCAGGCCCGGATTTACTCCCTTTTCCGCCCCAAGGCCGGGTCCTTCAATGCCCCACCCCCACACACACACACCACCATTCTCGTCATTTATCGATGACTGCTACAATAGACATCAGACTGGCCTGGCGGTGCTGTCACTGACCTCCTCTCAGGTGCACCGTGCAGGGATCAGTCAGATGGCTCTGGCTTGGCGGCTCTGGTTTTATTCTATAGTCTCCTCTCCACAGTCCACACATGTCTGTCTCTTCCCGTAACTCCCATCCCGGTGGCGCTCCCACTCTTGACTCCTTTTCAGGATCCCCTCAGAGACTGCAGACGTTATTAGAGACAAGAGATGGTCAGAGGCTACGGACATACCACAGGAGGTGGACAGAGGCTGCGGACATACCACAGGAGGTGGACAGAGGCTGCGGGCATACCACAGGAGGTGGACAGAGGCTGCGGGCATACCACAGGAGGTGGACAGAGGCTGCGGGCATACCACAGGAGGTGGACAGAGGCTGCGGGCATACCACAGGAGGTGGACAGAGGCTGCAGGCATACCACAGGAGGTCAAAAGAGGCTGTGAGCATACCACAGGAGGTCGAAAGAGGCTGTGGGCATGATAGTGTCCCCCTCACAGTAGCTTCTCTGTCCACCATCATATTACTTCTCCACATCATCAGTGTGCTGTGTCCTCCTCCTGTGCCCCTTTCACCTCTCCACAGGCCAGGGCAGCACAGTGCTGCCCTAACCTGTGGAGAGGTGAAAGGGGCACAGGAGGACACAGCACACTGATGAATGATGTGGACTGGAGAAGTAATATGATGGATGGTGGACAGAGCACATCAGTCTCTGTCCCCTGCATGGCATGGCTTCTGCCTCCCATAATTCTCTCTCTCTCTCGATTTCCCCCCAGCTTCACTCTCCTCCTCACTGTCACCGGCTGCTCGGCTCCTCCGCAGCTTCGCCTATGACGAGTGCACTGCACAGTCGCCAGCCGCTGTGAAGATCTACTGCTCTCGATCTTTTCAAAAATGGCGCCGGGCGGCGCAATCACGTTACTGCGCATGCGCCGCCCGGCCGAGCACATATAAGCTTTCCTGAGCCCAGCCGGCTTCGGAATGGCGCATGCTCGCGGCCATCTTTTTTTATGGGCACCAGTGCCCGTAACTGACTTTATGGGCTATGTTAGTAAGGGGGGCGGCGGCCGAGAAGTCGCCGCAGGAGCGGCGCCGCCCCTGCACCACTGCCGCCCCGAGGCCTGGCCTCGGTGGCCTTGTGGGAAATCCGGCCCTGATTACAAGTATAATGGTAAATTTCTCTCATATACTGTATAATATGTAGGTTTAGTTATGTTGTGTGCCTTCAGTTAGGTTATACTGCTATATCACTTATGTACATTTGATTAGTGTGTGTTACTGTGTTACAGACACAACAAAAAATAGAAACTGAGCCCAAACATTTTTTTTTACTGTATCTAAAGACATAACTTTTGTTTTTTTAGCTTTCAGTAGAGGGGAAGGAGTTCCAATTGTGATCTGGTTCTTATTGATGTCTATTAGAGAAATATATTCTGTATACCCTCCCGACTTCCTGCTGTGTCAATAATGTGAATAAATAAAAATCTCCACGGTTGCACAAAGTTGGCAAAAAAGGGTGTTTTAACCAGACCCTACCCTATCAAAAATGGCATTAACTATACTTTAAAAAGGAATTTCATAGGTAAAAAATATGGCGCATGGACAATGTCAGAAAGGGATAAACACAAATACAGAGAGAACAATATAGTAATAAACACTTATAAGATATTTATCTATGCACTACACCAAGGGAAAATGTGATGGACTTGTTAAGTTCCAGATAAAAACAGGGTTTTTTATCTGGGCAAGTTTAGGAAACAGCTCTGTGGAATATATTGAGGGGAGCTGCTCCCGGTGATGTCATGTCCGTCCTGTGTCCCATGCAGGTCAGAGTGGATTTCCTGGTGACACAGGGTGTCCATGCCCTAACGCCTCCAGACTTTTTAGACCACAGGTGGCCCCTGCAGCATCGAGCGAGTGGCAGCATTCATTCCCACACCATATAAGCACATACTATCTTGTGTGAGTGTTTTTAATCCTGTAATAAATTCTATCTGTATTATGCTGCACTGTGGTGGCGCTTCTCTTTTTTCTTCTAAAAAGTAATTCCACCCTACCTGGCTAAAATTTAATTTTTAATCCCTAATAATTGTTCCCGCATGTAAATTAAACAAACATGCTTACTAGTCTATGGTGTGCAGCGTTGTCTTTCTTCCAACCCAAAGTTCTCCCTCATTGCTCTCATCCCATGCCACCATCCCAGAAATAAATACTGTGTGGTCTCTGCCAGGTCCCTTAGACTAGCAGAGACCTGAAGCAGTGAGCACAAGCACATGTACAGAGTCAGACATGCATAGTGAGATCTCATGCTGAAAGACTGAAATACTGCCCTCTAGGAAGTGGCATACACATCCTAGGTGGCAGTGGGTGGCTGGGCATCTTATTCACACCTAGGCACATGTTCAGGAAGTGGATCAATGCAAAAGTAGAATAAAATTCCAATTCCGGAGGCAGAAGAAAGGAAGAAAGAAAGTCTAAACAGAGCTAAAGAAAAAAAACAGCACCAGAGTAAGTAGGATGTTTCCTTGTGCTGAATTATTTTGTTAGTAGAAATCCTTTTCCATCCATGTCCCCCACCCCTGCCACCATAAGCTTTCAGTGCGACAGGAATGAATGCAACTTATGGGCTGTCACGGGCTCTAATTTAGAGAGCATGACTATTCCCCCAACCCTTTCTGCCCAACTGCTCAATTTATAGAAGCTGTACTACTCTTTATGAGTGTCTGTGACAGCTCCCACAGTTCTATTAACCCACGCTGGCATAACCTTTGTGGGGGTGGGCATGGATGGGAGAGAAATCAGAACAATGGACATATTATACTTACTCTAAGTTATGTTCCTTGAGCTGATTTTTTTTGTTTTTTTTATTGTAGTTACACTTAAACTTTAAGTTACTAAAATATATAACTTTGATTTAGGCATATTTAACTACTTACCCACTGGGCACTTAAACCCCCTTCCTAACAGACAAATTTTAATCTTTCAGAATCACAATTTGAATGACAATTACTCAGTCATGTATCACTGTACCCAAATAATATTTTTGTCCTTTTTTTTCACATAAATAGAGCTTTCTTTTGGTGATATTTAATCACCGCTAGGTTTTTTATTTTCTGCACTATAAATGAAAAAAGACCAAAAAAATATGTAAAAAAATGCATTTTCTACGTTTCTGTTATAAAATTTAGTAAATTTGTATTTTGTATTTTTTTTTCCATAAATTTTGGCCAAAATTTATACTGCTACATATCTTTGGTAAAAATAACCCAAATCAGTGTATATTATTTGGTCTTTGTGAAAGTTATAGCATCTACAAGCTATGGTGCCAATCACTGAAAATAGATCACACCTGTACCGACGGCCTATCTAATTTCTTGAGACCCTAACAAGCCAGGACAGTAGTTAGTAAGAGGCATGGTGAGTTTTTTTTTTAAGTTGTAATTTTTCCCCACAATTCTTTGCAAAATTAAGATTTTTTTTTCTTTTTTCTTTACCAAAATTGTCATATTAACAGGCTATTTCTCACACACAGCATATGCATACCACAAATTACACCCCAAAAACATTCTACTCCTTTTTCTGAGTATAGTGATACCACATGTGTGAGACGTTTATACAGCCTGGTCACATACAGAGGCCCACCATGCAGGGAGCACCATAGGGACATAGAATACACATTTAAATTCTTGACCTCTTGCACCTTTGAACCCCCTGGAGCACCAGGACAATCAAAATGCCCAAAAAATTACCAAATTTGGAAAGAAAACGCCCCAACATATAGACTATGAGGCATAATGAGTCTTTTGAACATGTCATTTTTTTCCACAAGTTTTTGGAAAATGTGGAAAGAAAAGGAAAATGCTTTTTTTTTTTACACAAAGTTGTCCATTTATAGAATATTTCTAACACATAACATGTACATACCAAATATTACAGCCCAAAATAGATTCTTCTACTCCTGAGTATGGCGATACCACATGTGTGAGACTTTTCCACAGGCTGGCCACATACAGAGGCCCAACATGCAGGGGGCATCATCAGGTGTTCTAGGGGCATGATTATGATGGGGATAGATGAGCCATGGATGGATATGGATGAGGATGGCTGGGGATGACTAAGCATAAATGAGTATTATTAGGTTTGGCTGAGTATGGATGGGGATGACTGAGCATGAATGAGTATGACTGAGTATGGATGGGGATGACTGAGCATGAATGAGTATGGCCGAGTATGGATGGGGGTGACTGAGCATGAAGGAGTATGGCTGAATATGGCTGAGCATGAATCAGAATGGCTGAATATGGATGGGGATGGATGGGATGGCTGAGTATGGCTGAGCATGAACCAGAATGGCTGGGGTATAGATAGATGAGTGCAGGAATTGTCACAGAGCAGCGCTGTGGGCACTACAGATCCAACCCACAGCACTGCTGCAACCGATCTCTCCCCCTCTCCGCTCACTCTGTACTGATCAGTATAGAGAGGGGAAGAGCTAAGCTGGGCATGCGTTGGCTTGTTTACAATTGATCGCTCTGTCATTTGACGGAGTGACTACATGGTTAAAGGCCGCTGGCCGCTGCCGTTTTCCTCTGGACCCGGCAGTCACCGATATTCCCGGGTGCGTGCCCCAGGGGGCACGCTGGAGCAAGATTCTAGGATGACGTCATAGTACGTTCTTCCAGAAATATCGAACCGCGCTGTAGCAGTCATTCGGCTATGGCGCGGTTGTTAAGTAGTTAATAAGGAAACACAAAGGACAAAGATGGTATGCAAAGTACATTAATGCAGTGCAACCAATTAGATCTACTTTGTTAACTATCATACCTCTTTAACCACTTCAGCCCAGGAAGGTTTTATCTCCTTCCTGACCAGGCCATTTTTTGCTAAACGACACTGCGTCGCTTTAACTGACAATTGTGTGGTTGTGCAATACTGTATCCAAATAAAATGTATGTATTTTTTTCACAAATAGAGCTTTCTTTTGGTGGTATTTGATCACCGTTTTTTTATTTTTTGCGCAATAAACAAAAAAAACACTGACAATTTTGAAAAAAAATATAATATTTTTTACTTTCTGCTATTATACATATCCAAATTTTTTTTTAGAAAAACACATTGCTTCATCAACTTAGGCCAATATGTATTCTGCTACATATATATCTGCGATTTTTAGCGGGACTGCGACATTGCGGAAGACAAATCTGACACTAAGTGACACTTTTTGGGGACCAGTGACGCCAATACAATGATCAGTACTAAAAAAAAAATGCACTGATCCCTGTATAAAATGTGTTCACTGGGAGGTGTTTCTAACTGTGGAGGGGAGTGGATTTACTGTAGGAAAAGAGAGATCATGATTCAGCTTAGCTGAAACACGATTTCTCACTTTTCCTCCCTGACAGATCAACGGTGTGCTTTGTTTACATCGGCACACAGCTGCTCCGTCTCTCCTGTGAACGATCGGCGGGTCACAGCAGCCATCGCAGCCACCGGACCCACTGATTGGCTTCTGCTGTGTCCAATCACAGCGGGAGTGGCGCGCCTCCTAAACCGCGTGCACAAAATCACATCCAGGTACGTGATTTGCGCACCCTGGCCGCACTGCCGCAGTAAATGTACGCGGGGCGGTCCGGAAGCTGTTCAACTGGAATTTGATTGGTTGGTTTGGGCTTCTTTCCCACTGTCAGAGCTTGATTGCTCTTAAACGGAATGAATAGTGTCTTAGTACATATTTTATCCCCTTACTTATTATGGTTGGGACCAAAATAGTAAAATGTTAAAAATATTTTCTTTTTATTTAAATCACGTAAAAACCCTGCACAATTTAATGCTGGAAAATTAAACAACTAACAACCCTTTAGTTTACTGGAATAACTGTATTCAAGTAATTGTCAAAATTAGAGAAAGGTATGCAAAGAAAAAAAAAAACTATTGTTTCACATTTCATCACCATCTTCCCTATACTAAATATGAAATTACAGCAGGATTATGGTCATGTTGTTTATTGGTAAAATGTCTGGAAAAAATCAGAATGTCTGAATTACTGAAACGTATCTCCAAAATAAATTTGCAGGATTAGATTCACAATTGTTGAAATATGGCAAAAATGAATTGAGCTTGAGCAGAATTGTACATAGGCAAAACCCCTGGAATCAATATTTTCTGTGAAATATTGATTTTGACCTTTTATAAATATGTTGTTAACCAAATATAGCAGTGATGAGATAAAGGATTCATTACACCCCAGGGAGCCATTTGTTTTTGATATGCCTGGCTCTCCCAACCTACTCATTCACTGCAGAATTACGGGGGTTATTCAGTCTCCAGAGATTTATTAGAGTTCAGGGAACAATCACAGATAGTACACAACTGTGTTGTAAAAATAAACAATAAAAGAACTGCCAGTGTCTGAACCATCCAGAACTCAAGATGTCCACCCACCACTGTGCAGGAGAAATATAAACACAGTAAAAGATCTATTCAGGGTGATTTACATCAGTCAATACTGACATATGTACAAATTGCATTTCAACTTTTACATTTTGAAGAAGGCGTTGGTAGAAAACCCTTTCAAATTTAGCAAAAATATTCTAATGCAAATAGGTCACAACATCATTACATCATACAAATATAGTCCCCGTCCCCACTCAGAGGCTTTGTAAAAAGCTTTGCTCTTTTGCCTTCAAGCCATCATGGGGAGTCACACTGTTAGGCCCAACAAAGTGTAAAAAAACTATTAATACAGAAAAAGCATCTGTACGTACTCAACTTTAGGCTGGGTTCACACATGTGTGAATTAGATGCTGGTTTCCCTGCATCCAATTTGCATGATAGGAGAGTGTGACCAGCCCTCAATGAAGCCAGTTCACAAATGCCTGGAGCAGCCATGGTCTGCAATTAAAAAGGGTCCTGTGCATCTTTGGTTCCAATTCAGGTGAGAACTCAGGCAAAAATTCGGACCCTGATTTGCACCTAAACTGGTGAAAAGGGACACGCCGGACCCCATGCTGCGAACCGTGGCCACAGCATATGTAAACCCAGCCTTAGACTGGGAAGATCCCAGGTTTCCAGACCCACGTGGTCTACAGAGCCTTACAGAGCATTACATTTACCCTTCCTGGTGCTCTACACCTCTCTTTGCATTTGAATTTGTAGTGCCATATGTTCACTGGTCAGTAGATGGTCTGACATTTAACACTTGCTTGCCTGCAACTTGTAACTTGCCTGTACGTTAGTAGTCATTTATTATAGTTAGTAGCTTGTGCATGCTTTTTTTAAATATATTTTTGGCACAACAACATACATTTTTCTGTTATGGATCATTTGAGCTACAGAAGCTGATTGAATTACCAAAGGACTAAAGACTGTTCAATTTCCAACATTAATGTTTGCATTGTAATGTAAACGATAATAGAGTTATGTTCACTGTAACTGTCCAATGATGCACGTGCAAAAATCCAGACACTATTCCTCCCACTGACACCAACAATGGGGCAATATTCCTGCTACTGATATCAATGGCCATGATTTCTCCCATTGATGTCCACAATGGAGCACTATTCTTTAAACATCAACGATGGGGCATTATTCCTACCCCTAATACCAAAGATGCATTTTTTATTATTAAAATAGATTCTAGGTCAATTACTTCTCCAAATGGACATAGTCTGACCCCCATAAAGACTGTAGGACAGTAAAATGTCCCTTTGTTTGGAATGTTTGGAAACCCCTGGTTTAGATACAAGTGATGAATTGTGTATATTGTTCTGTGTTTGATATTTCCTGGCATTTGTGAACTCTATTGTCACAGTCCACAACCAGATTTCAGCATGTATGTTGCTATTTTGACACTATGAAGACTTCTGCATTCCCCTATTAATGATTTAATGCCTTTTTTCACTGCTTTGCAACATTTCACACCAGCGGATAAATGCAATAATGTTTTATAACATTATTATCTTGTAATACTCAAAGTACATATCAGGATGGATTTAAAGTAGAAATGTTTATTTCTGACAACCCAATAAAATAACAATGTGGTACTTCATACCAAAATAGCTGGTGAAAGCAAAATGGCAGACATGTCAGAATCCATACTGAAACTCTTATATCATGTGCAGGCGAAGGAGTGTAATATCTTGTCACTTATTTAAGAAGTGAACAGACAGTATTTATTGAACATCACATGTCAGGCTGACACATTATTCTATAGTTTCATACAGTGCCAAACTGTCATATTACAGCATATTTTGTGTTCCAAGCCATATGTGTTTGTCATAGGATCTCTCTATAGAACCTGTGTTTATTAAAATTCACCCCTTCCTGAGCGTTTGATGTTACAAACAGATAACAAAAATGTTTTCTCTCTACACAGCTAGTTCACAGATTCCACCTGCATCTCTAGTTTTCATTTGTATAACCTGCCAAGTGCCAAGCACCCTGTCTGATGTGTGCCCCAGCAGGCAGCCATCAGCCTGCCACCAGAAGGTCAGAGTGATCTATCTTTGATCTATCTTGTCAACATCAATCTTGTCTGGTCTGTCCATTCTTGAGAGGTGCTGTAGTTCAGGCTTGGTTGCACTGTCTTCTGGGAATTGTGTTTTTATGTCCTTGCCCTCTGTATTTTTTTTCTTTCAGTTATATGATCCATTAAAATGTTTTATTTACTTGTTTCCAAAATTTTTGATATAAAGAAACCAGGGTGTTACATTTATGTTATTACAATTTATTGTATGTTTATTAAGGAAGAAATGTGTTCTAATTAAAAGAGGGATAAATTAAATATCAAAATGACTAAATATAGCCAATTTGCAATTCGTCTTTCTTGCAATGGGGGAGAAATTAATATTGAACTTGTTAGTTCTACAATATTTAGCAAACTCAAAATAGTTTTTCTCTTTTGTGCTCTGCAGACTCAAGGAAAGCACAAGCATAAACAATTCATGCAGGAACATTTTATTTTGGGCCAGGTTAATTCTTGATATAATGATCACAAAAAATGATAGCATAAAAAAACTAATATTCAAATATATGCACATTGACTTCCAACATAAATACATAAGGAACAATATACATCTTAATGTTTGAAACTATGAGTATTGGGGAACTTCATCCCTAAGTGAAATGTTTGAATTTTGAAAGGAAGCCAAGTGTGGGTTATGGCAGACAGAATAACCTTTACATTTTTTTTTGCTTTACTTTTAGGAACACAGACATCACTAGGGCAACAGGAGTGTGCTGCAAACGATGAGAAAGAGCCCATGTCCATAAGCACTTGACTGGTGTTTTGTGAGGTTTATTTACTATTTAAATACCCATTTGGCGTTAATACGTTTTTTATATTCAAAAAAGTAAAAAAAAAATGGAAAATGCATGTAGATCTCCAGATTAAATTTGTGGGTACATTTACAGTAGAATGGACTGAGGTGGGGGGTTATTCTTGTATTCAACTTACCTGCAGCATGGATCTCTTCAAGAAATGGTCTTCTAATGAATAACACGCACACCTCTAAGAGCTTGTACACAGAGGCTTTCCCCTGGTAAAAATTAAATGTGCACAGCAAGCATTTGCAGAACTTTAATAGAGTTGCTCAAGGGTCAATAAACTTGTTTTAAAAACTTTTTAGAGACTAAATATAAGCTTTTTACCCTAATGGTATATGGTGCGCTTCCAGATAGCTAAATTTGCACAGGGTACCTCAGGCAGTTACTGTGTCATGGCTGGCAATCTTGTGCATGTGTGGTGGGTCTGCCTACATATCAAATGGTTTTCGATGACAGTCTATCCGTTGATATACATTGTTAGTGGAGCTAGCATCCCTAAAAACCCATATAAGGCCTTAATAAACCTAAAATCCTCATTGTGCACTTCCAATCAATTTAAGTCCATTTATATTTACAGCAAACTCTGGCCAGAGCCTGAAAGTCAGGGTCCACTTCAACAGTAGTGCAAGTCAAACAAAAATTGTCATGGTACTTTACTAACAAAAAAATGTCTGCCACCCTATTTAGTAAATCTAAAAATTTCCTGGAAGATATGGAACCCCTGGATCTCAAACTATCTAGGAGAATACAGACAACCTGTCATTGTCACCCTAATTGATTTTACTCTATAACTGGGGAGACCACCCTATGTTTGGCCTTCTGGACTCTCCACTATGCTTCTCCTTGTTCACATAGGTCAAGTCAACAGCCTGGTCACTGTTATCCTCTATGCATTTTACCCAGTCCCTTACCTACTAAAGGGCACAGGTCCAACTTTACAAATAAGAAGCTCACCATATCGATTGTTTAGTTTGCTTTTGTAAATCAAAAAATAGGAATCAGGAATAAAACCGCCACAATCCAAATCCCAACCAGGTAAAACTAAAGCAGCTACTTGGAAATGGAATATTAGAAAAAATCAAACCGTGGTCCTCACTGGATTAAAGTTTGAAAGTAGCGCTCAAACAAAGTTAAACTAATCTAAAATAGTAGTAATATGTAAATAAGCGTGACACAATCGTAGAATAAAATATACTATGTGCACACTCCGACGTGATAAGTGAATCAAATTAAATTCAGTGAAAAATAATAATATAGGTGCCACACTGTTCATATAGTGTTCCAACGGAAATAAGAAACACAATTAAAAATAATAAAAGAGTGATGCTCCTCTATCGAGACAGTGAATCTTCTCAAAAATATTTTCAAGTGCTCTTCTTAACTTCCACCACACCACTGTGCTCAATGTGTCCACTCCCATAGGAAACTCACTCACCAGAATTGGTTGCCTGCACTCTCGTGTCAGGCAAAAACGATTAAAAGGTCTCAAACAGACGATCTGTGGTTCTCCCGTATTATCCACTCAGTGTTATAATGTTGTCCCACATGTAAAAATGAAAAAGTGCTCCAATAGTGTAATTCAGTAAAATAATTTATTAAACGCACAAATCAAAGCTTTCAACCGATTCACTCACATTTAAACAGATTAAAACCAGCAGAAATGAATCTCAGTTCACCACAGCAAATTACGCTCCAATGTATCCAACACTGCAAATCCACTTTAAAGCATAAATATGACCAATGGTCACGGCGGACCCGATTGAGAAATTATTGAAATATCTTTTTTTCACTGAATTTAATTTGATTCACTTATCACGTGGGAGTGTGCACATAGTATATTTTATTCTACGATTGTGTCACTTTTCTTTACATATTACTACTATTTTAGATTAGTTTAACTTTGTTTGAGCGCTACTTTCAAACTTTAATCCAGTGAGGACCACGGTTTGATTTTTTCTAGTTTGCTTTTGTGTTTCCCACATGCAGCTTGGAGGTTTAAGCTCATGCCTTCTTCACCCTTTCAAAAGGGCATAAACACTCTTAAACTTCTCCCTCATGTACTACCTAAGAACTTTAATGCTATGCTGTCAAGATGTGTACTTTCTGACCAATATTGGTTCATTGTTAAAAGATTTGTCATATGTTATGTTTCATTGTATATTACTCCCAGGAAACAAGATGTTGGATTAATGTTGTGATATCACCTTGTATATTCAATAAAAAAAATTGCAACCTAAAATTATATATCAAAACACTTTAAAGGGTACATTCAGTAGATCAAAAAGGAGCAAAAACAGATACGCTTATTGTTAGGGTTTACATACAATTTAATCCTGCCAAGGCTGGTGCAAGGACTAGCCATGATGTGCAGCCATTTTTGTTTGGATTATATATAATCTGAAAGCAATGTTTTATCAAGCAAGATCTTTCAGGAAATCACTAATTTTAATCTAAGTGCACACAAATGCAATGTTACTTATTGTTTTGGTAACATATAAAATATAAGATTGCCTCAAGTAAATAGATACCCAATATGTCAAGCCTTAAAATTGTGTGTGCTTAAAAGGGATGAGCTTCGAGTTCAAGTCGAACTCATATTCGACTCGAACATTGCCTGTTCACCGAACAGCAAACAATTTGGGGTGTTTGCGGCAAATTCCAAAAGCCGCGAGCACCCTGTAAAAATTTTAAAAGCCTATATGCAAGTTATTGTCATAAAAAGTGTTTGGGGACCTGGGTCCTGCCCCAGGGGACATGTATCAATGCAAAAAAAAGTTTTAAAAACAGACGTTTTTTCAGGAGCAGGGATTTTAATAATGCTTAAAGTGAAACAATAAAAGTGTAATATTCCTTTAAATTTCGTACCTGGGGGGTGTGTATATTATGCCTGTAAAGGGGCGCATGTTTCCCGTGCTTAGAACTATCCCTGCACGAAGTGTCATTGTTGCCGGAAATAAAGCTATTTAAAATCACTTGCGGCTATAATGAATTGTTGGATCCCGTAATACAGAGAACAGTCATTGAAAGCCATTGATGCAAGGCGAACAGGCAGTGTTCGAGTCGAACATGATTTCGACTCAAACTCGAAGCTCATCCCTAGTCAGCAACTTCAAGCACTAATACACTTTCTTATAAAGGCCCATGTGATGTGCTGCTGGGGAACCTGGGCCCTAGAGCCCTTCTCCTGTTGTTGGTGCCCTGACAGATGCTGGGTCCTAAAGACATTCTCCTGCTGTCAGTGGCCTGACAGTAGGGCATGTAGGTAACAAACACACTCCCCATGGTGTCAAACCGTATAGTTAAAAGCTTTATTCAGGAAAACTTACATTCACAACACTGTGTATAGCATAAAAACTCCAATGTCGCCAGAAACAAAGATGGCCACCAGCTACGTGCATGTATGATGACATATGCACTAGCTCCACCCTTCACGTTTTGTCATATGAGACATCATCAGGGGATCAGGTTCATAAATTTAGAGTTAACCATGAATAATGGCTTGGAATCATGGCCCTCACTCTGGCATGGGTAGTGATTAGGGTTGAGCCAACCCGAACTGTAAAGTTCGGGTCCGTACCGGACTTTTGGGTGTTCTGGACCCGAACCCGAAAAATTGACTGTATGTTCGGGTTCGGGTCCGGTGTTCGGCGATGTAATGGTGCTTTTTAAAATGTCTTTTAGAAGCACTCGCGGCTATATGAATTGTCGGCTCCCGTAATACAGAGAACAGTCATTGAAAGTCATTGTTCCCGTTCCCCTTAAAATCCATCCCAGACCTGAAGGGTCTGGTATGGATATTTAGGGGGAACCCCACGTAATTTTTTTTTTTTAATTTGATGCGGGGTTCCCCTTAATATCCATAGCAGACCTGAAGGGCCTGGTAATTGAATTAGGGGGAATCCCCACGCTTTTTTTTTTTTATCAATGACTTTTTTTTATCAATGACTTTCAATGAATGACTGTTCTCTGTATTACGGGAGCCGACAATTCATCAACCACTTTAGCCCCGGACCAATTGGCAGCCAAAGGACCAGGCCCCTTTTTGCGATTCGATTTAACTGACAATTGCGCGGTCATGCCACGTGGCTCCCAAACAAAATTGGCGTCCTTTTTTTCCCACAAATAGAGCTTTCTTTTGGTGGTATTTGATCGCCCCTGAGATTTTTATTTTTTGCGCTATTAACAAAAATAGAGCGACAATTTTGAAAAAAATGCAACATTTTTTGCTTTTTGCTATAAGAAATATTCCCAAAAAATATATAAAAAAAACATTTTTTTTTTCTCAGTTTAGGCCGATACGTATTCTTCTACATATTTTTGGTAAAAAAAAATCGCAATTAGCGATTATTGATTGGTTTGCGCAAAAGTTATAGCGTTTACAAAATAGGGGATAGTTTTATAGCATTTTTATTAATATTTTTTTTTTACTAGTAATGGCGGCGATCAGCGATTTTTTTTTTGTGACTGCGACATTATGGCGGACACATCGGACATTTTTGACACATTTTTGGGACCATTGTCATTTATACAGCAATCAATGCAATTTAAATGCATTGATTCCTGTATAAATGACAGATGTAGTGAAAGAGTTAACCACTAGGGGGAGGGGAGGGGTTATGGGCTGTGACGTGTGTGTGTGTTTTTTTACATAGGGGGCGGGGCTGATGTCTGACGTCATTGATCGGCTTTCCCGATGACCGGGAACAGCCAACCAATGACAGGCAGAGTAGGAAGCGCGGGGAGAGGTTTGTTTACACATACCTCTCCCTGTTCTTCAGCTCCGTGACCCGATTGCGGGACACCAGCGGCGATCGGGTCCGCTGGTCCCGCGGCCGGGGTCACGGAGCTCCCGACTTGGTCGCGAGCGCGTGCCCGTGCCATTCTGCTGACGTAGATATGCAGTGGGCGGTCGGGAAGCGGTTAAAGCCGCGAGTGATTTTAAATAGCTTTTTTTCCTGCAAAAATTACACTTTGTGCAGGGACAGTTCTAAGCACGGGAAACATGCGCCCTTTTATAGGCATACTATACACACCCCCCAGGTATGAAATTTAAAGGAATATTACACTTTTATTGTTTCACTTTAAACATTATTAATGCTCCCGAAAAAACTTCAGTTTTTAAAAGTTTTTTTGCATTGATACATGTCCCCTGAGGCAGGACCCAGTTCCCCAAACACTTTTTATGACAAAAAAATCAATGACTTCAATGACTGTTCTCTGTATTATGGGGACGGGAGCCTACAATTTATTATAGCCTTTCGGGTCCCCATTGACTTCTATGGGGTTCTGGGTCAAGTTCGGGTCAAGTTCGGTCCCGAACCCGAACTTTTTTCCGAAGTTCGGCCGAACCTGCCGAACCCGAACATCCAGGTGTCCGCTCAACACTAGTAGTGATATGTAACATGTGTAGTGCAATCAACATTTTTGTATGTAGCCACCCCAATATTTGCATTTACATGTGTATGTGCATAAATGTTGGAGAAGGGCAGGCTCAAAGTTTTTTACGGGAGGTTTAAGTGCTTGGGTGTAGCTCTCTTTTTTTCACTTAATTTTTCCTGCACTACAGAGGCCCCCCTGCCCCAGAGTACCCCATGTTGAGGGCATGTGGCCTGGTATGGTTAAGGAGGGGGGCACTCGCTTATCCTCCCCCCTTTCCTGAGCTGCCAGGCTCCGTGCCCAGATAAGGGTCTGGTATGGATTTTGGGGGGACCCCACACATATTTTTAAAAAAAATTTGGTGTGGGGTTCCCCTTAAAATCTATACCAGACTCGAATGGTCTGTTATGGACTGGGGGGCCATGCTTTTTTTTGTTTTTTAATTGTCGTCTTTCTTTTTTACATTGTCAGTGGGGATCATGTTGACAGCTGATGAGTCACCAGTTGTTAAGGACACTTCCCGGCCCGCTCCTTAGCAACCAGCATTGTGAAAAAACAACCTGGGGGTCTCCAAACCCCAAGCAGTTTTTTGACAAATTCCGGCCAATGCAGTAAATGACCACATTAAATAATGCAGTAATTACCTCTAAATAGAACGAACACAGCATTCGGTATTTAACAGTAAATTCTTAGTAGATTGAACTTTCACTATTGATTTACTGCATTCCGGATTTTACCGCATGCAATGTTTTTTCCCGCATTTTTTGGGCTGCTATTTAACTCTTAGTGAATTTACCCCTTTGTGCCTTAAAGCAGAGCTCCACCCTAAGGGGCAAGCTCCGTTTGTCTGCCACCTCCCACCCGTGCTGCCACAATTGGCACCTTTTGGGGGGGGGGGGGGTGGGTACCTGGTTTTGACAGGTACCTGCTCCTACTTCCAACTCAGTTCACCATGGCAAAGTAAGCTGGAAGTTCAGCCCCCTCCTTTCCCACGAATTCGGGCCTATTCACAAAGTGAAGCACGATTTGAGCATGAGCAGTAGGAAACTGGCTGTGAAGCAAGGCTTCACTGCCAGCTCCCCTTAGCCACGAAGGTGGTGCCAGGACCCGAGAGCTGACCTTAAGAATCGACTCGGGTGAGGATACTGCTGGATGCCTGGACAGGTAAGTGCCCTAATAATAAAAGTCAGCAGCTACAGTATTTGTATTTGCTGACTTGTAATTTTTTTTGAGGGGGGTGGAACTTTTCTTTAACCACTTCAATACAGGGCTTTTAAACACCCTTCCTTACCAGAGCACTTTTTGCGATTCGGCACTGCGTCGCTTTAACAAATAATTGCGCGGTCGTGCGATGTTACACCCAAACAAAATTGACGTCCTTTTTTCCCCACAAATAGAGCTTTCTTTTGGTGGTATTTGATCACCTCTGCGGTTTTTATTTTTTGCGCTATAAACAAAAGAAGAGCGACAATTTTGAAAAAAAAACTAAATATTTTTTACTTTTTGCTATAATAAATATCCCATTTAAAAAAAAAAAAAAATGTTTTTCCTCAGTTTAAGCCGATACGTATTCTTCTACATATTTTTGGTAAAAAAAAATCGCAATAAGCGTATATTGATCGGTTTGCGCAAAAGTTATAGCGTCTACAAAATAGGGGATAGATTTATTGAATTTTTTTTTTTTTTTTTTTTTACTAGTAATGGAGGCGATCTGCGATTTTTTTTTCGTGTCTGCGACATTGCGGCGGACACTTTGGACACTTTTGACACATTTTTGGAACCATTCACATTTACACAGCGATTGTTGCTATAAAATTGCAATGATTACTGTGTAAATGTGACTGGCAGGGAAGGGGTTAACACTAGGGGGCGCTGCAGGGGTTAATGTGTTCCCTATAGAAGTGATTCTAACTGTGGGGGGAGGGGACTCAAGGGGAGGAGACCGATCATGTGTTCCTCCGTACTGGGATCACATGATCGGTCTCCTCTCCGCTGACAGGACGTGGAGCTGTGTGTTTACACACACAGCTCCACGGTCCCGCACGGTCCCGCACGGTCCCGTTGTTTTAACGGGCAATCGCGGGCAGCCCGGCGGACATCGCGGCCGCCAGGCACTCGCACCGGGTCCCGAGCGATGCCGCGGGCGCGCGCGCGCCAGCAGCAGCGCGCGCGCGCCCCACAGGCGGCCAGGAATGCGAGGACGTCATATGACGCCCACCCAGGATGGGAGATTCACCTTGTGGGCGTCATATGACTATGACGCGGTATTAAAGTGGTTAAGATGGAGTAGGCTCCCTCCAGTCAAACTTGCCCTTAATTTATCCACTGCTATATATTCTCAAACTCTCAAGGACCACATTATACAGAGGAGCCTTGGTGTATGAACTGCGGCTGTATTTGCAAATGTGTGCAACAAAACCCTCTGTTTCTAACAAGAATTGTTAAACGGAGGCAATTTTTTTTTTTTTTGCAGGTTAGCTGTAGGTGTGCTGGGAAATTTTTGTCTGTTTGTGATATGCAGATAGAATGTAACCATTTGTTTTACCATGTGCCTTACTGAATGTATAGGCATTTTGTTTATGGTATTTTTTATTTTCTATGACATTAATTATTATACTTGATGGCTTACATATATTTTTCATTGACCTGTAATTGGCCTGTAATCATATGTGCATGATCACCAAAATATGAAGAAAACAAAGAGATAAAACATGATCTGTACTTTGCCAGATAAGTTCACTAAACAACTTTGTAACAAAAATAAATAAATATATAAATAAATAAATAAATAAAATCATTTGACACAGAAAACCAGTGACTAATAATTATGTGCTGTATATCCCTCTGAGATGATTTTGTAGAAGCCTCATAATATGTTGCATTTGCAAGGATTAATGACTATTATAATGGCAAATAGATGTTTGGAGCTCAGTAATGTTCCTTCACAAGGTAACATGGGGTTTCTAGTCCCTTGGAGGCTATAATTGGTGGCATTAATGCAGATTTTAATTACATTTCCTGGAAAAAAATGAATTGGGATAAAACAAAGAGAAATGATCATCTTTCTGTATATTTTTCAATTGTTTCTTGCAGTAGGAATGTGCTTTAAAATAAGCTATTAAACAATTCCCGTTGATACCCTAGATTAATATTTGTTTTGCAACAGGCATTCAGTTTTTTTCCCTAACATAAAATAAATTAAATATTTATTTTACAGTAGTAGCATGTGTTGGTGCTTTGAGTTTTGAATTCCTTTTCAAGTTATCTTGCTTTTGTATGGAATGCTTACTATGTTGACATATGTAGCAAAGGGTCTGAATTATATTGGTGGAACAGCTGGAGTGGTTTAGATGAGTAAGCCTTTTGGTTCTAATTTTTCTTATTTTTCTTATTTTTTATTGTAGATTACTACTTGGAATTTCTATAACAAATAAAGGTGTAAAATATGCTACTTTATAATGCAATGGGGTTGATTTACTAAAGACAAATCCACTCTGCAAGTGCACTTGGAAGTGCGGTCACTGTAAATCTGAGGGGAAGATCTGAAATGAGGGGAAGCTCTGCTGATTTTGTCATCCAATCATGTACAGGCAAAAATGCTGGTTTTTATTTTCCTTGCATGTCCCCGTCGGATCTACAGCGACTGCACTTCCAAGTCCACTTCCAAGTGCACTTGCAGTGAAATTGTAGTGCAAAGTGGATTTGCCTTTAGCCACTTCAGCCCCGGACCAATTGGCAGCCAAAGGACCAGGCCCCTTTTTGCGATTCGGCACTGCTTCGATTTAACTGACAATTCGTGCGACGTGGCTCCCAAACAAAATTGGCGTCCTTTTTTTCCCACAAATAGAGCTTTCTTTTGGTGGTATTTGATCACCCCTGCGGTTTTTATTTTTTGCGCTATAAACAAAAATAGAGCGACAATTTTGAAAAAAATGCAATATATTTTTTGCTTTTTGCTATAAGAAATATCCCCAAAAAATATATAAAAAAACATTTTTTTTCCTCAGTTTAGGCCGATACATATTCTTCTACATATTTTTGGTAAAAAAAAATCGCAATTAGCGATTATTGATTGGTTTGCGCAAAAGTTATAGCGTTTACAAAATAGGGGATAATTTTATAGCATTTTTATTAATATTTTTTTTTTACTAGTAATGGCGGCGATCAGCGATTTTTATTGTGACTGCGACATTATGGCGGACACATCGGACATTTTTGACACATTTTTGGGACCATTGTCATTTATACAGCAATCAATGCTATTTAAATGCATTGATTCCTGTATAAATGACAGTTGTAGTGAAAGAGTTAACCACTAGGGGGAGGGGTTATGGGCTGTGACGTGTGTGTTTTTTTTACATTAGGGGCGGGGCTAACGTCTGACGTCATTGATCGGCTTTCCCGATGACCGGGAACAGCCAATCAATGACAGGCAGAGTAGGAAGCGCAGGGAGAGGTTTGTTTACACATACCTCTCCCCGTTCTTCAGCTCCGTGACCCGATCGCGAGACACCAGCGGCGATCAGGTCCGCTGGTCCCGCGTCCGGGGTCACGGAGCTCCCGACCGGGTTGCGAGCTCGCCGCTGGCGGCGCGCATGCGACCCATGGGCAGGCATTTAAAGGGCCACATACAGGTACGTGCTTTTGCCTGCCCGTGCCATTCTGCTCACGTATATATGCAGTGGGCGGTCGGGAAGCGGTTAGTAAATAAACCACAATAAGTGGAAACCTAGGAGTCCAATAATTCAAAGGGGTTGATTTACCCAATGAGTTGAGGCAGTACACATAGCAAAGAAACATTAGTAAATGAAGTTGTGATCACTTTGCATAGTCAAGGATTTGCTAGCAACATTACAGATTTTTTTTTAAAAATTCCCCACATAGGATTGGGCAACTTGCGATTTATATTCTTATTTTCTTACATTTTAAATCTGCCCATCTGAAGTATCCCTGCAGTAGGAGGTTACTTAGATTCACTAATACAATATGCAATATGAAAATGGTATTTTAGGAAAGGGGGTATCTTCATAGAGACCTAAAGAGGAGGTTCAGTCTGGGCAAAAACAATTAAAAGTCAGCAGCTACAAATACTGTAGCTGCTGACTTTTAATATAAGTACACTTACCTGTCCTCACCTAGGCTAGAATTTCATTACCCTT
Source organism: Lithobates sylvaticus (assembly GCA_028564925.1). NCBI lineage: Eukaryota > Metazoa > Chordata > Amphibia > Anura > Ranidae > Lithobates > Lithobates sylvaticus. The sequence goes on along the minus strand of CM053028.1, from coordinate 285,369,495 downwards.
TGAGTTCCCGGCGCCGGCATCCTAACTGTGGGCAGCCCCCATGCAGCCTTTGGCTTCACAGCCGGTTGCCTATTGCCCATGAGCCAGCCATGCTGTGCTTTGTGAATAGTCCTGCAGTCTTCTGGGACCTGTGATGTGTCCCAGAAGACTGTGGGGAGGGAAGGAGAACTTTCACTTGGATCACCTCAGCAATCTGAGCAGAACTGGGAGCAGGTACCTGTCAAATCTAGATTCCCACCCCACCCCCCCCCCCCCAAAAAAAAAATAACATGCAAAATATGGGAGAGGAAGGGGGGTACTTGAAGTGGAATGCTTTAAGAATAGTTGTCTGTACATCTCCATCAGTATAGCAACATTTTTCGAAAAGCAAAGCCTTTGAGCTCCAGGAGCAGGTGAGCAAGGACCTGAAGATTAAATAAAATGAGTTAACTTTTTATTAGCAAATATTAACATTTTTTATTTTGCTCTTAAATCTTATAAATATGTGTGTGATTACAATGGCTCTAGGATGTTCATTGCTGTTTGTGTCACTGTTGGCAAGATTTCCCAAAACTTAAGCCAGTCACAGATGGTTCAAATCTCGACTGGTTTAGCAGGGACTGGACAAAATTCGATCCATCCATGGGTAGGCTGCTTGTAACCAAGTCAATCCATGGATTGACTTGGGCACAAACAGCATGCCAGTTTTTGTTAATGAGATTATTTCCAGTAGATACAGCCACTAGCAGAAATCACTGTGTTTTCCCAGCAGGGACGGCTTCCTCGTGCACCCCCCCCCCCCGCTAGGAGATTGCAATAGCTCTGTGGGGGGATTCCCCCATCAACACTTGCTGTGTTGACCGGGGAATTGGGTGATTTGCCTTCCTGCAACACGTGGTTGCAAATCTCCTCAACAGGGACACAGTATGAAAAACCCAACAGGTTTATAACTACTACTTTATCAAAAACTAAAATAAAACATTGCTCTTGCTGGAAGTGGCCTCAAATAATTTTGGAGCAGTTTGTGATAGATCAAAATGTATATTTATATTTGGGTTTACATAAAAATACTTGAATGCCAACAGAGATCAGTAAGTCTCGCATTAACCTTATAAATATTTTCCCTTTATTTTACTACTTATTTAACTTTGCTATATTAAATATACCAAGACTTGTCAATGTGCATGCTTGCTCACAGTTTCTGTTCATTATGCATACATAGGCACATAAGGAATCCATTTGGCAGGCACTGCTGGCAGCCATTTATTTATATATATTGTAAAACACCCTACTATTGTGAGTGAAAGGTTGTGAACTGCTACTTTAGTGAATGAATGAATGATTTGTATAGCGCTGCAAATGCGAACTGAATCGCCTCAAGGCGCTTGGTCTGTCCTGTGTTGTCCTGCTTATTAGAAGAGGTGGGTCTTGAGTTTTTTTCTGAAGGCCCGATGGTTTTCTTCTAAGAACGTTCCATAGCCGAGGTCCTTGGACTGTGAATCTTCATTCTCCCTTAGATTTGTAGCGGGCTTTGGGGATGAGAAGGCGGTTTTGGTTTGTTGATCGAAGGCTGCGATTAGGTATGTATTTTTTTATTTTCTCACATAGGTATTGAGGAGCATTTCCTTGTGTACATTTTTGGGTGAGGCAGAGGGTCTTGAATGTGATCCTATCTTTTACCGTTAGCCAATGGAGGGTCCTCAGGGATGGGGAGATGGATCCCCAGGGTTTCTTTCCCATGACTAGTCTTGCAGCATTATTTTGGACGACTTGTAGGCGTGCAAACTGGTAATCAGGTAGTCCTATGTAGAGGGAATTTGCGTAGTCGAGTCGCGAATTAATGGTTGTTCCAACTACTACAGCTTTCTCCTTTTCCGGAATGAAGGGGATGAGTCTGCGTAGCAGGCGGAGAAGATGATGGCATCCGCTGACTACTGATCCTATTTGTGCATCCATAGTCATCTCTGAGTCAAAGATGACTCCAAGGCTTTTGGCTTTGTTGCTTGGAGGGATGGTCTGTCCAAGGATGGGCCGTGGTGCCCATGGGGTCTTAGTTTTTTTACTTCGGTTTGCGTTGAGGAGCAGAAGTTCTGTTTTTGATCCATTGAGTTGGAGAGAGCTAGTGGTCATCCAGTCATCTATCAATGTGAGACATTTTTCTAGTTCCTGGTATTGGTCTTTTTGTCCGGTGATCCGGAAGTACAGTTGAGTGTCGTCAGCGTATGAGTGGAAGCATAGATCCGATTTGCTGATGATTTTGAAGAGTGGACGGATGTAAATGTTGAAGAGTACTGGTGACAAGGGTGATCCTTGAAATTGTCCGGGTTTCAGAAGTGAAGTCTCCTAGTTTCACTGTCTGTGACCGGTTTCCTAAGAAGGAAGCGAACCATGGAAGATCTAAATCTGTAACTCCTGCCACTTCTTTGAGGCGGATGAGAAGAGTATTGTGGTCCACTGTGTCGAACGATGCGCTAAGGTCCAGCAGTACCAAAAGACACGATTCTCCATCATAAGCTGCTTCCAGGGCGTCGTCCCATATTTTCAGAAGTGCCGTTTCTGTGCCATGGCCTGTGCAGAAGCCTGATTGCAGTGGGTCCAAGAGTTTGTGTGTGTCCAGGTGGAGTTGTAGCTGTTGTACTACTGCTTTCTCCATAATCTTGGATATGGTGTTCAGGCTTGTAATCGGTCTGCGATAGTTAGGATCTTTGGGGTCTAGGTTGGGTTTATTTAGGAGTGGTTTGATGATGCCTTGCTTGAGGGCTATTGGAACAAACCCTTCTTTGAACGACTGATTTACTAGGTGTGTAATAGAGGGGGCCAAGATGTCGGAACATTCTTTCAAGAGTTTGGTGGGAATAATGTCATTTGGTGATGTACTGTCTCGGAGGCTCTTAATGATGTTTTTGGTGTAATCAGTGGTGATCGGGGTAAGCGAAAAATGTGGTGATTGTGTGATGTTCGTGTGGATTTCCTTACCTGGCTTTGGTTGAATAAGGTTGGTTTTTTTTTTGTTGAATTATTTTCCCAATGTTGTCGATTTTGTTGATAAAAAAATCCGATTGCACGTTGCAGTATTCTTGAGTTTCGTTTGCTGGGGGCTCAAGGCATGTGGGGTTCATAGTCTAGACGACTAGTTTGAAAAGTTCACGTGGGCGGTTTAAGGCTTTTGAGAGGGTGTTTGAGAAATGTTCTTTTTTTGCTTTGAAAATTGCTTTATGATATTTCTTGGTCAGTATTTTGTATTCTGTGTGACTTTCCTTTGTAGAATTTCTTCCCCAGGCTCTTTCAGCTCTTCTGTGTTCCCGTTTCAGTAGAGTTAGAGTGCCATTAAACCATCCAGAATTTTTCCTGCGGATGGGTGCTCTATGTTTTCTGGGCGACTGCGTCTGCTGTTTGTAGTAATGCCTTGTTTAAGGAGCTGAGTTTTTGTTCTGTTGAGTGGTTTAGATTTAGCGTTGCTATTTTGTTTGATAATGTGGTTTTGAAGATTTCCGAGTGTAGTTTCTTATGCGATCTGGTCCAATGTGTTGTTGCTGACTGGTTCGGTTTTTGGAGGGTGGTGTTGGTGGCGATTTCAAATTTGATAGCGTGGTGGTCTGTCCATGGTCCATAGTGAGATAAATTAACCACATTCCTATTAATTAGGTAAAAAAAAAGCTATTTAATATGATAGCAATACTTCTTTGTGTATCAGATTGTTTAATAAGAACAACCAATGATGTGTGTAAAATTTCGGATGCAAAATATATGATCATAATGGACTGTTTATAATCATGCTTCATTTTCTAATTCTTCTCATTCGCTTTATTTATTGCTAAAGAAGCTATTTATTATCACCACTTACCTTACGCTATTGTCAATGTGAATTCAATTTTCCTAATATATTTGTCTCTTTTTTTAAACAGGTAGACAATAGGTTTGATTTACTAAAGAAATAGAGTCTTGTGAATGTGAATGAATGTTTACTTTATTGTATGTCTGTATTGTAAAGTGAATATTAGTGAAAATTTCACTTTGAATACCTTACCATGTGCTAGCAAAATGTGTTTTCATTTAAAGTGGTTGTAAAGACTAAACATGTTTTACCTTAATGCATTCCCTGCATAAAGATAAAAAAAAAATCAGTGTGTGTATCGCTCCCTCACCCCCCTTACACTTACCTGAGCTTGATCTCGATCCAGCGCTGTGCCTGTCTGGTGAGGCAGTAGGAGCTATGCCCCTGTTGAAGTCTTTTGAGACGAAACGCGTCGGGTGGACACGCTACATATACCATTACTGCGTTTAACCTCATATCTTGTTTTAGTCCTTGTTTTTATTTGAATTTTTAACCTGACAAACAAGAATTTTTATCTTTATGTTGGGAGTTATTACACTCCTCTTAATAAATACAATCCGTGACTGGATTTTTTTACCCTATGAGGAGGCCCTCTATATCTCTTTTTATTTCCATGATCCTGACCCATTGAGGCTTTTGGGTAAAGGCTACACGGTGCCGTTAGCAGCCCCTCCACTCCTGAGAGTTTGGTCGTTTTACCTTTACTTGAGAGTCGGTGAGTATAGACTGTTGCGCCGGCTCAGTCTTGTTCCAGGTTCCTGATCTTGGCTCACCACCCTACAAACATCGCCTGTCGGCATACCCAAGCTCATTCGACCCCTTACCAACGGTCAGTGGGTCCATCTATAACGGTAAGCGTACCAGATCCCATGTCCGCACCATACAGTTCTAGACATCGTCCAATTACGTTGTTGAACATTACCATTTGTTACATGAATGTTGATACATCTCTGCATATGAACCCCACCATCCTGGACTATCGTATGATTACAGTCACTGTGATAAATCCAGCACTGGTTTAGAGTTTTGGACTTTATTTAATCATTAATTATTGTTATGATTTTTTTTTCACATACCACAATGGTGTAAATCACTGTATTTTGTGACACTTTTTTAAAGTACGGGAGTATATATCTGTATAACCATACTGTGTTTATAAACACTAAGGTTTCGGTTGGTGTGCACACCGTGTACCAATTATACCGCACTGTGCGCCACTCACCGCTTAAACATCACATAATTAAGTGAGTTTCCATATCCTTTCACTCTGTCGGGTAAATTCCAACAGATTTGTACCAATAGTTAGTATGAACAGATAATTTGTTGTGATTTAATTTTAACACTTTATAAGCATCTGACGCGGATTGTTTATATTCCACTATCTTGATGCACGTTTGATTTTCACTAAATTCTGAACGACAGCTTTGTAGCTAGGATTCCATTCCTACCTATGGCTATTGATCAGATACACACCTTATAGCACCACACTTTTCAGTAGGAGCTATTGGCTCCTGCTGCTGTCATTCAAATCCTATAACGAGGGAGCAAGGGGCAGGGCCAAGTCTTGCTGTCTGTGTCTGTAGATTGGTTCAGGAGCGAGCCCACATTTGGCTACCACAGGAAGCAGCTTCCCATGGGGGCACACTGAGAAGATCAGGAGCCTGGAGCACCAGCGGGGACCCCAGAAGAGGAGAATTAGAGCTGCTCTGTGCAATAGCATTGCACAGAGCAGATAAATATAATGTGTTTCTACCATAGGAAGCAGCTTCCCATGGTGGCACACTGAGAAGAAGAGGAGCCAGGAGCACCAGTGGGGACCCCAGAAGAAGAGAATTAGGGCCGCTCTGTGCAATAGCATTGCACAGAGCAGATAAATATAACATGTTTCTTATTTTGAAAAGAAAGAAATTACTTTACAAATGCTTTAACTGGCACATAATTGGGTATTCAAATTAAACACATGTTTGCCTTATTTACTAACATTCATTTTTCAAACCAAACATTATCTATAATAAGTGAATAACCTTTTTTATTTGGTATTTCAACCCCTATATCTACCCAGTATAAAGCTCTATATTTTCTTTCTTTTGCAGAACCTTCCCTTCAAAACATGTATTACTGGTGAATTATTTTGACTAATTATTCCATAAACCTAAATATGAACCGTATTTGCTTTATAAGCAACTGAAAGGAAAGACTTTAAAATGAAGTAAAATAATGGCAAAGTGCATTATGTGTAAAGATGGACAAATGACTATATTTTTTTTTTTAATTCCACTTTCATTTTTACAGAATGGTTTTGACTACAGTGACTGCACCATGAATTTAACACTGGGTGTTCTAATAAAGAAATTCAATCACTTGTCTGTTTTCTTGCTTACATTTTCAAAGAATATGCCTCTTTCTGCTGACAGTGCATTGCTGATAAAACAACAAATTGTGTAAAGCTAGCTCATTTAGTTAGTCTCAGAAACCTGCTGATATCACTGACATTTTCTCCAAAGATGCTAATTTTTCTTTTCATTTTTGGAGCATATGGTACAAGTTAAATATTTTCACTGGTTAAAAGTTAAGCAGACACACAGAGTAAATAAAAAAAGAATACTTAAAAAGAGGATTCCATAAACAAGTATACAGGGCAGTAGTGATGTGAACAGTGCAATAATCCATAACAGCCTATCCGACCTACCGTTTTAGGAATTTAAAACTGAACTCCTGCAAAGAAAAAAAAACACTGTTGATTTGTTGATTTGCTTTGCAGGAGAGTGCAAAATCTGTGCATGGTAGCCAGGGTCTAACTTCAGTTTGTTCAATTAAGCTTTGACAAATAAACTTGGGAGCTGATTGGTTTCTTTGTAGAGCTTTACCAGATTTTGCACTTTCCAGTTCTAGCAAATCATTCCCTTTTGTTTACCTCTCAATATACTCCCAGGCACTATATAGCTTTTGGTTTATAAGACCCACTGATACTAACCTTTATCCATGGTCTGGTCCTTCAACTTCAGCACTGTAGAGTGGCAGGGTACTGCTTGCACTGCCCTCTTCCCATCTTGATTATGTGGACATCACTTATTTTTTTGGCAAGCAATCAGTCAAATGGTCCTGCGATGGTTACAGCGCTGGCACTATGAAAGGAATGATGGCACATGAGGGGCAGCAACAAGGCAGGTCCACTCATACAGAGTTGCTTTGGCTGAGCGTTTTTTTTTCACAGGAACTGGTAAGATGGATCATCTAGTGACTGTGGATTAAGGTAAGTGTGACTGGGTCTTAGACACTTTATATTAGAAAAGGGTATAGGAAGCCTGGGAGCATGTGGGATGATAATCAATAGCATTTTTTTTTCTTGACCAGCTTTAAAGCAGTCAGAACAATCAAAGATGATTTCTGATTGGTTTTAGAGGATTTCTGCACTTTGTCCATTGGTCTTATTAAAGATGTGTGTATTTTTTTCCATTTATTTTTATTAACAACATATCTACCTGTTTCACAATATTTCTTCATTGTTTCTTTAAGGCTAAGATCAAACAGGGATTGCATTTTAAAGTGTCTTTTAACATGCTCCTACACCTACAGAGCTAATGAGCATTTCAGATCCATTGCATTTGAGTCGTATCAAGCTAATCTCCTCAAACACCCTGTGACTTTTTTATTTTTTACAATGCTAAAATGGGAAATTATTACTTTTGATTCTTTGCAATTGTATTCTAAATGCACTGTATATGCCATATCTGAGTAAACAATAGGTTTATGGCACGCTTGCAGTGCTTTTCTATAAAAGTAAATGAAGCCTGCCGCAAAGCTCTGCTCTGCAGATAGCGTTATATTTGGCTAGCAGCAACATGCTGTGTGTATACACTTCCATCTGCTTCCTGTTTTAGGGCTTGTTCATACATTCAGAGGCCTCTCTGAAAGCGATCTACAGTGATTGGCAGGTGGCTGGGAGGCAATATATCATCTCCTCACTGCCTGTTTTAATCCACAAGGCCAAACCTTCACACTGCAAGCACACACTTTGCACCGTATTAACTTGAATAGATCACGTTCAATGGTGGCACCACCTACCAAACACAACAGGGTCTTTAATTTATGCTGTATTCAGTAAGCAAAGCATTGTGGTTGTGGCATGTGTGCAGAATGGAACAGCTGTATGTCCATTTTAGGTAGTGGTCAGGGGCATCATAAAACAATGGAAAAACTACCTGATGTTACCATCCCCTGGCTGCCCATGTGAACAACTCCTTAAAAATTGTGAGTGGCATTTATAGGCTCCAGGAAATGGCAAAAATGTGAACCAACTGTCTATTTTCAATTTCTGTGTGTACAAGGCCTAAAAGCTGTATGCCTTTTCAATTGGTCCTACTGATAAAGCTCTCTTTTTGACTGCTTTTATTTATTTTCTAATTAACAAGTAGTTGCATACTTTTCATTTTCAAAAATTATTTATTTAAATCAATTTTGATGAACTTATAGTTATTAACAAGTGTTTGAGCTTTTACATGCTTGTAAGTGCCTCCTTGCTCTGCAATGTCAAGATTATTAATGAAAACCTTCTTCCTCGTGGGCTGGACACACACTTTATGGGTGGAAGGCTAGTGCCAGACCATTATTTCCTATGAATTTCCTTTTTAAGACTTTGAAAGGAAACGGAAATGAAAATAAGTCATGGTAGGTCAGCAATGATGACTTATGGTCCTTAATAGGGATATATGTGTAAAAAATGCACTTCTCCTTTAATAAATCAGTTTTATAAGTTAAAAGACATCCAATAACTTGCTAAGCAGAAAAGGAATTAGGGCTCTTTCACAGCAAATGTGTTAAGTTGCATTAATTAGCATTAACTAGCAAAGGCTCAATGCAAGGATATAAAAAAAAAATTGTTTTCTATATACCTTATTTATATCATACAGGTGCATTTGTGTGGGTTGCAGGTCAATGCACAACAGCACGTTACAACACACCACAGTGCATCACAATGCACTGTTGTGCATAGAAATTAATGAAATGTTATTTTCTGACACTTTCATAAAGATTAAAAAAAAGAAAAGTAAACCATACAGCACTGTCCCTATACAACAAACACCAGCACGTGTGCATTATACGTAGGATAATGCATGTGGGCTGGTATAAACAGGCCCTAACAAGTCCAAACAAGAGCTTCATCTGTGTGACCAAGTGAAAAGACACTAAACTTTCAAAATAGAGGACAGAAAGAGCAGGCAGAAGTAGCATCTTATTTAAATGTCTCTGTTAAGCACAACCTCTATCTGCTAAAAATGGGAAAAAACAAACAAGTCATATTCATCAAAGTAATTGTGTAGGTACTTCCAGTACTAAAATGCCTGGAATGAAGGATTGAACTGCTAACGGCAGCAGTGACAGCCATGAATCATGGGAGGCTACTTTGGGCCCTTTACCACCATAAAACAAAAGATGTAGATGAAAAATGCTGCAATTAAGTGATTTGATTTCTACCCCCTTTTTTCTACTGCATCCGTGCATGGCTGCACAGCAAAGATTGATGGGAAAAATTACTCTACGTGATCTCTGACAGAACGTTGGAACAATTCTATAAAGAAGGATACATACAAATCAAGCAGGCGCTTTTGCATTCAGACAAAATAATGCATATTTAGCAAATATGTTTAGTTATATCAAAGAACATGAATCTGCATGTCTGCATGAATTGTTAAAAACATACTTTTCAAAGGTATGTCTAAAAACCGAAATAACATTCGGGGATCAAGCATGGGTTTTATTAAATATGTTTTGTTTCTAAATGAGAAACAGCTGATTATATAATGAATCAGGTAGTTTTAAAACACAACCCCATTATGCATAATGGCAATATCATTTTGATACCTTCTGTACCACAAGTGAAGAAGATACATGTGAAATTAAACCGTTAAATGAAATAAATACCATTGTTCACATCTTTCTAATAATACTAGTTGCCTGACTATTAAGCTGACTCTCTGGCTTTTGTGTTTTGGCAGTAAGAAGTCCTTATCTGTATACCTCATATCTCATAATAGGTTTCCCTTAAAGAATAATTCTAGGCATTCATATTTTCATACAGTTACATGAGTCCCACTAGGACTCGTGTATCTATGCGTATACCCTATCTGTAAGATTCTTTTAAAAGCTGGAAATCACTTTAGTAGACACCACTTCTACAGTGATCTCCACAAGCTTCTTGTCCCGAGAGGATGCCCTGATGCATTGTGAGCACAGGAGGTTGGCTGCTGGGCACAGGTGTCATTCAGAGATCACTTTGCATATACTCAATGCATGCAAAGTGTTTTATGATTAGACAAGTTGGAGGGGTGGGGTGGTGACATCACAATCTCTAACTCATCAATCCAAAGCATGCTTTGCATTCATTGAGAAAAGGCAAAGTGATCTCTAAATGGCACCTTTGCCAAGCGGGGACATCCTGTGTTTACAATGCAGCAGGGCAGCCCCTCAGCATGGGACCCAGAAACTAGTGGAGATCACTGAAGTAGTGGAATCTACTACAGGGATGTACAGCTTCTAAAGGGGGTCCCATAAATATAGTATATGCATAGTAACATCGGTCCAAGCTGGACCAATGTAACTAAGTGTAGCGGAAATATAGTTTTTCCCTCAGAACAGTAATGGGGTTCTGAGGGTTAATTGTGCAGGTTAACTTTAGCATCAGTTTGGCTGGGCTGTACTGGGGTTCTGCCTGGTCGTGGGTGCAGTGAGGTACACATGACAGGCCTAGAACCAGGCCTGGTTGGACGTCTTAGGTATCAGTCTTCCCCGGAGCCAATCAGTAGGTGCGTCTGGCCCCAATGTGTAGTCTGGGGAAGGGTACTTAAGGTGCTGAGGTCACGTGTTCGGGGTTCGGCCGCAGTCCTGTTTCCTGGTTCTGGACTGGGGTAGCCCCGTGAGGGGTCCCGGGCCTGGGAGCGTTTGCCATCCCGCAACATGGTCAGTTTGACTAGCCCCATAGACCCTCATGGTCTGGGGCAAGGATCCATCTGTTCCCGAGTCTCGGAGCCGGCTAGCCCGAGGCCCAGTAACTGAAGGAGGATTCAAAGCGTCCCAGTGTGCTCTCATTATTGGAGGGGCACCACAGCTCATTCAAGTGACCGGGGGAGGACTCTTCGGAGGAGGGCCATTAAGCTGGCATCTCAGGAAGAGCCTGGAAGCTGAGTTGCATGGACACTAAAGAATCCACACTTCCACGGTACTGCCAAGGAGACAGATAAAGTTCCAGGTACTGGGCAAAGGTTCCTATTCACCTTCGGTTGCAAGTTTATTCTGTGTCAGAGACTTTTTGCAAGTTTCCGGATCACATTGTTGGCTGCCATACCTCTGGCTAGAGGTCTGTCCAGCATTGAAGTACCCAGCTGCGAGTGGCTACTCTCTGGGTTTGATTAGAGACATTCAGTGGATGTCAGCAGTTCAAGGTGCCTGAGTTTCTTCACCCTTGCCCTCTTTTCCTATCTAAGACTGTGTTATGTTGGATGTTACCACTGCAAGAATAAAAACCTTCAAAAGGACTTTTATTGTGTCAGCATCCAAAGTTGTTGGGTACTAACCTTGGGAATCCCTGGACATTCACTGACAAGCCAAGCGGAAGTAACCGGTAAGCCCAAAAGTCAAGGCCGCCCCATTGAGGGTTATGGCCGCTACATAAGTAAAAATATCAATACCTGGAATTTGTCTGTAACTAGAAGTTCAACACTGTGGTTACAATTGTTACAATGTAACTGGCCGGCACACTATCAGACATAATTACTAACAAATTACTAGGTGAAACAAAAGCTCTGTGCAGTATTCTGGCAGAGTAATTTTCATACTAGTCTCAAACTATACAAGGCTAGGGTATGCTGTAAAGTCTTGTCATACAGAATGTCAAAGTGTATTTGATGTACCAGGTCATAGAGCTCACATTCATATCAAACCACTGAAAACTTTTAACAATGCCACTCTGACCCTGCACATAATATTGAACCTTAATTAGCAACACTGACTTATGGGGAAAACTCAATTTTACACCATATCAAATGGTTGTTTCCACAAACAAAGGAAGAGAGAAATAACATTCTCATCACTTCATTCACAGTTTTGTGTCATATTTTCCTTATACATCTGTGCAGAAGTAGATATATTTTACTAGTGGGCAACTATTTGTCAGTCACTACATTCCTACTAAACTATATATACAAAATCATTCACAACATAAAAGCAATGTGATTAAAATATGTAATATATCAAAGCTACAAATAAAAGACATTGAATAAAAAGTGAGCCAATGAGCTTGACTTACTAAAGGAGTAAACTCTGTTCATTTTGCAAAGTGAATGTTTCCTTAACCACCTCACTACCGTGCATTTTCACCCCCTTCCTGACCAAGCCATTTTTCAGCTTTCAGCGCTGACGCACTTTGAATGACAATTGCGCAGTCATACGACACTGTACCCAAATTAAATTGTTATCATTTTTTCCCCACAAATAGAGCTTTCTTTTGGTGGTATTTGATCACCTCTGCGGTTTTTCTTTTTTGCGCAATAAACAAAAGAAGAGCGACAAATTAAAAAAAAAATATATATTTTTTACTTTTTGCTATACTAAATATCCCCAAAAAATATATAAAAAAAACATTTTTTTTTTTCCTCAGTTTCAGCCGATACGTATTCTTCTACATATTTTTGGTAAAAAAAAAATCGCAATTAGCGATCATTGATTAGTTTGCGCAAAAGTTATAGCGTTTACAAAATAGGGGATAGTTTTATAGCATTTTTATTAATATATTTTTTTTACTAGTAATGGCGGCGATCAGCGATTTTTATTGTGACTGCGACATTATGGCGGACACATCAGACATTTTTGACACATTTTTGGCACCATTGTCATTTATACAGCAATCAATGCTATTTAAATGCATTGATTCATGTATAAATGACACTGGCAGTGAAGGGGTTAACCACTAGGGGCGGGGAGGGGTAATGTTAATTATGTTACACACACAGATCCACGGTCCCGCTGTGTTACCGGGCAATCGCGGGTGCCCAGCGGACATCACGGCCGCTGGGCACGCGCATCGGGTGCCCAGTGACACGGCGAGAGCGTCGCGCGCGCGCTCCCGGCGGCGTGCGCACGCTCCCGGCGGCGTGCGCGCGCTCCCTGCAGTGCACAGAAGGGGAGGACGTCATATGACGCCCTCCCGGAACGAGAGCTGCGCCGCCTGGCCGTCATTTGATGGCTGGCGGTCGCAAAGTGGTTAAGCTTAGTCAATGAAATACAGCCATGTTTTCTTTAAAATATCCAATCTTGTGGAAACTAAAGAAAACAATAGGGGGAATAGCTGTACCCAATAGACATGTGCACACTGAAATATTTTGTTTCAGAATTTAGTTTTCGGCCGAAAAATACATTTATTTAGTTACTCCCGAAATTAGTTTTTATTTATTTTGTTTTGTTAAAAAATGCATTCGTCTGAAAATCTGAAATAATTAAGGTCTGTCATTGAAGGCTTATGGTGTCTGTCGAATGTTCTAAGAAGATTCGACGGAGCAGCTAAACTGTACAACGCTGCAATCGTACGATTCTGGTCGAATGTTCCGCCTACAAGCTATAGTAGAATTCTAATGTTGTATGACACTAGTAATAATTATATTTATTAATTATTATTACTAGTCAACCAACATTAGAATTCTTCTATAGCCTATGGGTGGAGCATCTGACCATAAATGTCAGCTTGCGGCGACTGCTTCGTCGAATCTTCATGTCGAATCTTTTCTCTCTATGTCGAATAATCTTGGACTAATAGAGTTAGGTTAGGCACATTCAACCTTTTTTGCTATTGTCTCTATAATGTCGAATCTTTTCTCTCTATGTCGAATCTTTTCTCTCTATGTAGAATAATCTTAAACTAATAGATCTAAGGTTGGGCACATTCGACCACAGGTTCGATGGACACAGATCGCTATTGTCAGCGTCATGCCGAATCTCCTATCTATATCAAACTGTTGCAACGAAAACGAAAATAAAGCATTTGTTTATGTTGGATCTTTCAGTTTTCGGATTCTGCATGTTCGTTATCATTTGTTAAAACGATAACAAAAATACCTGAAATTCGGACAATAATACATTCGGATGAAAATGAATGCACATGTCTAGTAGCCAATGTAAATATCCAAGTCAAAGTTGCCAACAGCTCTTTCCCAGAATGTACCATACATTATGCTGTTGATAAATAGATTCTTCACAAAGAGGAAGGAGAAAAGAATGGTCACTGATGAGCTCTACAGGTTTCCCAGCCAAAGCCACTTCATCAAGAGCAACACATATCAGAATCTGTAATTCAATGTATAGAACAGTAAATGTAAACACTAACAGGGTATACAAATATACAATGTAAATATAAGTATACATATCATATTTTCTTTATTGTATTATAAAGATACATGTGGTTATCCAGGCGTAACCAGAGCGTCACCCCCAGAGAACATGTACAATCCCCAAAGCGAGACCACCAAAGCATGCAGAGACGCACCAAGCCAGCACTTCACAAGCCTCTAAAACTTGTAGTGTCCCCTACATGGTGGTATAGATATATATAATATATAGCCAGCAAACTACTATAGTATGTATGTATGTATGTATGTATATATATATATATATATATATATATATATATATATACATCCCTGTGTATAATATCATCACAGGTACTATAAAAAAACACATATAAGCTCAGGCTCTGGAGTCAGTAGATATGAGGTAGCTGTGACTGCCTGTCTAGAGTCAGAAGACAAATTCCTATTGCAAGGCTTCTACTAAATAATCTAGGGCCACAAATAAAGGTATTTGGAGGATCTCTTGTCATTGGCAGACTACTTTTGAAGAATATAGACCACTAATTAGTTGTTCTTAAAAGATGCATTTGTAAGTGGGAGGCTGCTACTGAAACATTAAGGACATCGATCCTAACATTACTGAGAGGTTTCTCCTCAATAATTTTATGCTGCTGGCATAAGAAGGCCTGGAATATTTAGCTGTTTTGGGTATTCTGTACTCCTAATCCTTGCTCTTGCACAGTTATTGATCAATTTACCCACAAAAAGACTAATGTGACTGAAGCCTAAATATTGCTGTTGGTGTGTCAGTGGATTATCAGGTGCTGCTATAGGAGAGATCCCCACTATGAAGGGTAGGAGAGACCTTTAAAAACTAGTAGCTGCTGTTGGGGTTAGTTGTACAGGCCCTTATGCTACATAGTTGTTGGTAAATTTAAGGAAATTGTACAGAGATTGTACAATCAATTTATAATGTATGTGGCCTGCTGAAGACAAAGAGTAATGGGGATGTGTAATGTGAAGTAATGAATGACAGCCTGCCAGATTACGGAAAACTGTACTAGGGCTCAGTTAAGATTTTTTTTATTCTTTCATGGATTACTGCACCTTACACATTCAATTTTCTGTTGTTGTGAATAACCCAATTATGTCAGGAAACAGATTCTTTCTGCAAAATGGTCAGTGCAACTGACTTGATATAGGGAAGAGCATGATCTGAGCCAAAGGCTCCTTATAAAAAAGAAAGAAGAACATGCATACACTAAGCAGCAAACTAATTAAAACATTTGAAATGTTCTTGCTAACAATGTATGAATGTCAGTCTGTAGGTTTACGGCATATATCCTGCAGGGGTAGGCAGGCACCTCTTGTTTTGCTATTGAATCACTAACCTGTGTCAGGTCAAAAGCTGTGACTCTGAATATATACTTGTTATGGGTCAGTGAGTCATTAAGTATAGAATGAGAAAAGTACACCTTTAAATACTAGTCAGCTATGGCACTTCAATATTTTTATCCTTATTTATTTATGAATATGCTCATTACCTGCCTTCTGATCCTTCCCACAAGATTAGCTACCTACAATATTTAAGGTGCATATATAAAATCAATGAACTGAACTAATAAAAATCTAAATATGCTCTTCCAAAAATAAATTACAGCTTAACCTCTTCTATATCTTACATCTTCCAATTTTTTTTGGTCTTAAATAGACAAAAATTGACACCTCTGTTAAATGTTTATTGTGTTCCTGGGAGATTTCACATAACTTCATGCCTGTTGGACAAGTGTCAGGGAGGAAATGTGGGAAATTACAGCAAAACATTTTTCCAGTAGTGTGAGCAGAAGTTAGAATGTATGACATGAGGAGTGCAAAATATGGTTCAGCTCTGCACAGAAACCAATCAGCTTCCAGGTTTTATTGTCAAAGCTTAATTCAACAAGCTGAAGTTAGAAGCTGATTGGCTACCATTCACAGCTGCACCAGATTCTGAGTGCTCCCATTTCAGTAAATCTCCCCCATTATATCTATTATCTATGATACATTGTAGAGATTTTTTTTTCCCAAACAAAGTGGATTATATTGAGAAAATAAGTTCAAGAAGCAATAACACAGTAAAACCAAATCAGCACAATTAGTGCACAAGGCATGAAACAGACAAAGTCACCATTCGTGTCATGAAAATAAGGAGGGGACATTTCAACAGTAGAAAAGACATCAGTGCATAAATCCTCACAATAAACTTCTATCTATAATAAGATCAGTAGCATTGTTGAGATTATCCCTCACTTCTAAACAAGGCGCCATGCACACGGGTGCTTTTATAAACGCTTTTCTCCTGACAGACAATATTGTCCTTAGTGACTCAGGTCCCTCTGCCTCTGTTTTTTTAAACCGGATGAGTTCATTAATGGTCCAGTGCCTGCAAAATGACCACAGGATTGATGACATTACTAGCTGGACCCTTTAGACCTTTTTTCCAAAAACTGGCATTATACCCATTCATGGTCAATGTGGCTTGGAACTTAATAAACAGAGAGGCATCTGTGGTGCCTAAGTGAGGCTTTCTAGTCATTCTTCTACAAACAGTGCCCAAGGCTGTCTGCTGCCAGCAGCATTAATATGGTAAAAGATTACATGTGGTGAAGGATAGATGTTGACACCCTCAGAATAGACAACACCCTTAACCATTTGGTGATGAGGATGTACTACTGACCGGAGCTTGCCTAGTATGCAATCAAGCTTCGGTGTTGCCCTGCAGTCAGGCTTTCATCAATCCCCAGTACATAGCACCCAGCACTCTCTGCTGCCAGCAGCCATAGGCTGTTCAAGAATCATTCGGTGCCATTTTACATATGGTCAAGGGGTGAACTTGACACCCTAACAATGGATGGCCCCCTTGACTTTTTTGTGATGAGCATGGACCACTGGCCAGCATAAAATCAAGCTACTTTGCTGCCCAGGAGCCAATGTTCTTTTGAACATGCATTTAATACAACAGAGGGGGAGGGGGCTTTGCTACAGAAAATATGTTTAACTGTCCCCAGACACAGTGGACCCACTCACCTTTGTATTGGATTGGTGATAACTACCAAGCAGATGCTAAGCATTAAATGTCGGTTTGGATTTTGGGTCCAACAACATTTTTGTACAGTACATCCTAAGCATCTTCTTTCATTGCAACAGGCCTGAAACAAATACCCCCTTATGTCCCTATGGGCACACCCTGCCACCATTAACACCTCCTTCTACTGTTGTTGGCCTGACATGGTAACCATCTCCTGCCGCCACAGTATTCTTACCATAATTAACATTTCCTACTGGCCCTATTACTGTATTCCATTGCTGTGGCATGTTTATCTTGGCACACTAAATTTTCTACAGGGAAATTTTTTTTCAGGGTTAATCATGTGCTCTGCATGAATATTTGAGTTGGGTTATGGTGCTTTGGCAGTGAAAATATCCAACACCAAAGTAAATGGGCAAACAATCAAATGCTATTAGGCTATTTTATCACCAGGTTGAATGTTCTTCATTCATGCACAAATGCACAATAAAGTAAAGCAGAAAAATACTGCAAAATCACCACTAAATTGATCTGATTATCATAGAAAATAAATGATTATTTACTATAATCATCAGCACCATCTAGTGGCCATAAAACTGATTTACTCTCTGAAGAACATTTGACCTTAAAAAAAGAAAATAGCCTAATAACATTAATTTGTACCCCCGTTTACACATAACAAATGCACAGGATTTATATAAATACTCCACTTAATGGTGATGCTGCTCCTCATTGGCCAGATTTTCTGGATGCCTCTAAAACAGTGGCCTGTCATACATTCCAAAAAACTGTGCAGAGATTCTGTAAAATATTTTTGTACCTTGTCACAGTAATACCTCAGAAATTGCAGCCTGTTCAAAAAGACATAATAGCTGTGGTACTAATATGTAAAATCAAACTGACTTTAAAAAAATTATTATGCAATATGCTTGCCCTCTTCTCCAGAAATTGTGGCCTCTCCAATTTAGGCTTAAAACGTGTTCTGTAAATCTGTACAATGTTTCTGTATTAATAAAAATAAATACACAAATTTTTGATTTCCAGATGTAATATGCCTGCTAGATTTCTTAGAAATTGTGGCCTATTTAAAAAGGAATAAAGACTGCGTTGCAGATGTGTGAATTTATTTTGTCTTCATTCTCCCAAAAAAGACACTCAATCTTTATTTTGTAGATGTGATATGTTTTCTCTTTCCCACTCAGAAATTGTTGCCTATCCAATCAAAGCTTCAAAGGTTTGGTTCAAATATGTACACTTTGTAAAAACAAAAAGAACATATTTTTCCAGATGCAATATGCTTACTGCTTTAGCCTTCAAAAATAGCAGCCTTTCCAAACAGGCTTAATAGCTGTGATGTACATGGGTGGAATTTTCAGTCTTCAAAAAAAAAAGACACCGCATTTGTTTTTCAAAATATAATCCAGTATGCAGAAATTGCAGCCTATTTATTTAAGGCTTAACCACTTCCCGACCGGCGCACACCGATGTACGTCGGCAGAATGGCATGGACAGGCATAAGGGCGTATATGTAAGTCCTTTTTTAAATGCCGCCGTGCCCTCGGGAGGGGCGCGCTCCCACGCCGGTCGGGACCCCTGTGAGGCCGGTCGTGGGTCCCGTGGACTCGATCGCCGTGGGGACACCCGCGATCGTCTCACGGGAAGGCTGAACGGGGAGATGCGTAAATAAACAGCATCTCCCCTTTCTGCCTAGCAACTGGTGACGCCGATCTCTGCTCCCTGTGATTGGAGCAGAGATCAGCATTCACTAGCTGACAGCCACGCCCCCCCACAGTAAGAAACACACCCCTAGGCATACTTAACCCCTACACTGCCACCTAGTGGTTAACCCCTTCACTGCCAGTGTCATTTATATAGGAATCAATGCATTTAAATAGCATTGATTGCTGTATAAATGACAATGGTCCCAAAAATGTGTCAAAAATGTCCGATGCGTCCGCCATAATGTCACAGTCACAATAAAAATCGCTGATCGCTGGTAAAAAATTGCAATAATCGATTATTGATTGGTTTGCGCAGAAGTTATAGTGTTTACAAGATAGGGGATAGTTTTATAGCATTTTTATTACTAATTTTTTTTTGTCAACTAAAAACAAAAAGACTATATTTTTTATTTCCACGTTAAATATACTCACTTGATTCCTTGGGCATTGTGACTTATCTAAAGAAGCTTAAT
Source organism: Lithobates sylvaticus (assembly GCA_028564925.1). Lineage (NCBI taxonomy): Eukaryota > Metazoa > Chordata > Amphibia > Anura > Ranidae > Lithobates > Lithobates sylvaticus. Next base: position 285,350,086 of record CM053028.1, on the reverse strand, counting down.
TAGTGTGGGCAAATGTGTGGATTTTTTCCACATTCAGGTGCAGAACAAAAACTCTTTTTTTTATTACTAGATGCAATCTACTTCCTCTTTCCCTGCCTCAGGAATTGTGGCCTGTCCAAAAAGACTGAATAGCTGTGGTGAAAATGTGTGATATTTTTCCATCTTCAGATTCTGAAAAAAAAGAGAAAAATATGTGACAAAGAAAATATACTTGCAATATGTGGCCTATCCATTTAAGGCTTAAAAGGTGTGCCGCAAAGCTGTACAATTTTTTTGTCTTCAATCTCAGTAAACATATTGTTTTATTTTTTTGATGAAGTCTGCTTGCTCTCACCCTTTGAAACAGTGGACTATTAAAAAGGCTTCTAAAGCTCTTCTGCAAATATATATAATTGTTAAGTCTATAGCCTCAGAAAAAAGGCACAGTTATTTGTTTATTTTGGATTAAATCTGCCTGCTATCGCCCTCTGACTTTGCATCTTAGCAAAAAAGGTGTACATACTGTCTAGCAAATCAGTTCAAGTTTTCAGTTTTTTTGGCTCTGAAAAAAACTACGCTCTCATTTTTATTTAATGATAAATTCTTCCATTGTGATCTAGTAAGAAGGCGTACATGTTGTGCAACGTGTAAATGCTATATTTTTGCCTATTGACTGTGATATGCTAAACTAACATTTTTTTTCGCAATGAAATATGCTTCTCCTCACCGTCTAACAAAGTGGTCAAGTACAAATACAAATGTTTACATAATGTGCATCATACAATATTTATGGCTACTGTCTTTGAAATTGTACACTTCAGTTGTTATTTCTGGATAAAAAAATGACTCTCCCTCTTACATTGGTGCCCAGTGCCAAATCATCCTACGTACAAATTCTGCAGCCAATGTGTTATAACAGCTTTGGCAGTTGTCTATGCAATGTGGCATTGTAATTTTTTGTATAATAGCTGCCCCATCACAGGAATTTGTTTTTGATGTTTTGGAGTGTTTGGTTGCACTTTGTGTTGACATTTTTTTTAACTTTCTACGCAATACAATATTGTACCAAAAAGAGTATTGCAAGTTGTCATGTATGTGTTAGTGGGGCTTGAGATGACAAGAGTGGTCTCTTGCACAATACCCATCCAAGCACCCCTGATGGTGGAGGCAGGGACTGCTAGGAAAGTGAAAGGGTAAAGGTGCCAGGAAGTTGGTGCAGAAAACTTGGACTTGGAGATGCTGAGGTGTAATGAGCAGCAGTGAGGAGTCAATTTAAAGCCAAGTTCGGAAACAGGCAGATATGTACAGAACCATGATCTGAGTCAAGCTCAGAGACAGGCAGGGGTTGACAATATGCTGTCAGAGAGGTACAAAATGAGCAGGCAGACTCTTAGTCAAACGTCCAGCCCAGGGTCGGTAACATGAATCAGTTGCAGGCAAGAGGAATCCAAAGAAGAGTCAGACGGAGCATGGTCAGTAATAGGATTAGGAAGGCTTTCAGGAACACAAGTCACAAGGTAAAGCTGAAGGCCATCCAGTAATGATACTAGGTAGGTCTCTGCTTTAAATAGGCTACTGGGTACCATAATCATATGCGCTCTGCGTGTGCGTGTGCACATTCTCCTTTTTGTAAGTTCATTTATACATTTATACATCTATACTAATGGCCTTAGGCTTCTGACACAAGCTATGCTATGAAATTTGTTTTGCCATTGTTTGCCTACTTGTAAGAAGATGGCTTTAGCTTGATTTATTTAAAGTATATGTAGCGCTGGGCTCCTGGCGAGCCCGCGCTGTGTTTTGTAAATGTAATGTTCCTGAAACCACAGTTGGGTTTTGGGGTTAATTGTACCAAATTATGGTTTCAATACCAGTCTGGCTGGATTGCACTGGGCTCTGCTTGGCCATAGGTGTCGTTGTCACCTCTGGCAAGTACAAGAACGCAGTTTGGCTTTGCACATTGAGTGCTAATCTCTCTCGGAACCAATTAGTGAGGGTCTCGTCTTGCTGTGAATTCTGGCAGAGGGTACTTAAGGTACTGAGATCACGTGCTTCTGGATTCCGGTCCAGAAGATCTTTTTATCTGTTTGGTCCTGGTCCTCCTGACCAGCCCTCAGGGCCCTCATGGCCTGGGGTGCGGATCCATCCAATTCCGAGCCTCGGGGCTGGCTAGCCTGAGGCAAAGTAACTGGAAGGAGGTTTCCAAGGTGGTCCGGTGCCGTCTCGTCTGTGGAGAGGCCCAGCAACTGAGAAAGCAACCAGGGGAGGGCTCTTCGGTAGAGGGCCACGCATAAGGCTGGTTCCTCAGCAAGAGCCTGGAAGCTAAGTTGAAAGACACCAAGTGAATCTATGCTCATACGGTATCGCCGGACCGGCTGCAAGATACTGGTACCGTAGGAGGGCTCTCTAAGTTTGTCTACATCCTTCAGTTAAAACCAAGTCTGTGGCAGAGACTTTTATTCACAAGTTCTACAACCAATTCTGTGGCAGAGACCTTTATTCACAAGTTCTACAACCAAGTCTGTGGCAGAGACTTTTATTCACAAGTTCGACAACCAAGTCTGTGGCAGAGACTTTGCTCTATTTGAATAATCTATCGGCTGCTAGGCCTAGTGAGAGGAGGTTTATCCGATAGCTGTAAAAAATCCAGTTGTGAATGGCTATTCTCTGGATTCTATAGCTAGAGACTTTCAGTTTTAAGCAGTTCCATAAGTAAATTAAGTTTCTACCGAAACCCTCTATCCTTTATTGAGAGACTGTATTTGTCTACCCTTTTTTGCAAATAAAAATCCCAAAACGCATCCAGTGTCAGTTTCTGCAGTTCTTTGGGCCATCTACCTCTGGAAACCCTTAGACATCTATGAGGTCAAGAAGGTAACGGTAAGCCCAAATTAAACCAGCAGCTCCTTTGGGGGTTAGTGCTACATATATATATATATGCCCATAGATTTTAGCGTGATTGTGCCTGCTACTTCCATCACTTAGTTCTGTCCTATTGCTGCTAAGTAAAAAAAAAAGAATCTTTTTTTTTTCAAAAAATACATATTAAACATTTTTTTTGTGGAAATCAATAATATTGGGTTGCTGATACTGTATGTAAGGCAAACAATAATGTAAGTCCAACAAAATAAATAATCATGCAATTTGTGTGATGCCAAAATACAGTATCATTGTTGCCCGAAAAGGCCCTCTCACCACTGAATAGGAATTTTATCTTTTTTTCCATCAACGGAAGTGCCCGACTCCCCCTGATCTTTGTTTGACAATTCCCATCATTATAACCAGACAAATTGTCAGAACTTATTTTTTAAAGTTTGGCTCCCATTGATTTAAATGGAATTCAGACTGACATTTGAATTTCCAAGCAGCTTGTTGGATGGCCTGGGTACCGATTCTGAGTAGGCTTGGCTCATCTCTATCGTTTGAAGTTCAATTTTAAATATGCAACTAAGAAACATATACATATATACATGCATACAGATACAACTTGGAAAATGTATCCTGCTGGATTCATGGATTGAAACATTAATAATATAAAAAATATATTAAAAGTGAATGTTAGAAAATAAGGTGAAGCTCTGTTCAATTTGAATACCCAATCATGTGTGTCATAAGAAAAAAAAAAAATAATAATTTGTTCTAGCTCACAACTGGTTGATTATATTTATTTACTAGGCCCAGTGAACAGTCCTTTTAAAAATTAACAGCTCCTACTCCTTTAGTAAATCAGCCTCATAAACGATATAAGTAATTATAATATAGCTGTAGTATGAAGAAATTATCTTGCAATGTTTTGCCAGCCTTAGTTGTTTGCTTGATTAATCTAACTTTGCTGTGTACCTCTATCTTCACTATCTAAAATCATCAGCATCAGAAATAATGTGCTATATCAGGTGAATACATTTTACAGATGAAACAAAGAAGATGATAGGAGAAACTATAACAATTTTGATTAAATATGGGTATTTCAGGTTTGAAGATATGTGCTTGCTCCTAAAATGAGCTATTGACTAATTCTGAAAGAAATGTTATATTGCAGTAATGTTCGTCTTCATCCAGTCTGTAATGAGAAGGATAAAGCCCCATACACACGGTCGGACCGTGGACCAACTTTCCCTTGGACTTTTGTCCAAAGGGCGTTGGCCCTCAAGTTGGTACTGCATACACACGGTCGGACTTTTGAGACAACCAACACGAACGTAATGACGTTTCAACGTACTGACGACGCTTCAAAAGAGGACGTTCAATTCTCTCGCGTCACCCTTCGGGCTCCGTCTGCTAACTTCGAGCTAGCAGACGTTTGGTCAGTGGTGATTCGCGATTTTCGGTCCGTGTTACTTTCCGACCGTTTTGGCCAGCCATGTTGCGCGATCCTAGGAGAGAGCGTGCTGTTTATGGGCTTGGAGTCATTGCTGTGACTCGAGCCCAGTCGAGAAATAGGCGCAATACTGGGTTAAGAAGTGTTTGGACCAAAACTTGGCTACTTAATCGTGACCAATTCAGCCATATGCCATTACTGCGTGAGCTACAGGAGAACAATCCGGATGATTTCCGGAATTATCTGAGAATGACGGACTCCTGCTTTCAGCAGTTATTGTCCTTGCTGTCCCCCTATATTTCCAAGCAGGACACATGCATGCGGGCTGCAATACCAGCAGAGCAAAGGCTCATAGCCACTTTGCGGTATTTGGCAACAGGGAGGAGTCTCCAGGATATAAAATTCACAACAGGTATCTCTCCCCAGGCTCTGGGAGTCATTATCCCTGACACATGTTGTGCTATCATTCAAGTATTGCAGAAGGACTATATTCGTGTAAGTATTTTTGCTTTAATATCACTGTCATGTTTAGTAATGCATTTTATAGTTTTTGGCCATTCCATCCTCCACATTTTAGGAATATGGTGTGATTGAATGTCCTCTTTGTCCTCATGCATGCCTTAACCTTTTTCGTGGCCTACATGCATATTTTCCTCCCCTAACCTCCACAGCATGCTACACTGGGCCCATCCACACGTAGTCTAGTACTTAACACTGTATTTATTATGCTTCCTTCGTTACCCTAAACACCGCCTAAAATGTGTCCCAATATTATTCCTGCCCTTAAAAAGAGTCTCTTATTTAGTTTGAAACACTCCCCCCCCTCCCCCCACACCCCCCCAACCTCCAAAAAAATTGAAAGAAAATGTAATAAAATATTAGAAAATGCAGAGTCAACCAACACAACTCCTCCATCTGCAGATTTGGCAAAACACATATACTGTGTACCTTATTTTTTGACTTAAGATTGTGGCCTAAATGTAGTGTAATGGCCTGCCTGATTAGCTTTAAAATCGACAAATTAGACTTTCATCATGTTTTTTTTCTCATTATGAATAGCTCCCAACATCCCTGTGCTGTGCCAACTTCCTTGCTTTTTAAGTTCATCTTAACAAATACTCATAATTAATTATCCTTTTTATTATTTAGTACGATGTATGTCAAAATGTGTATAGATTTTGTCAATGTGCATTCATATTTTTGTTTTATTCCACTTCTTACCTGTCCACCAGTGGCAGCTGGTGCTCCAATTTTTTGGGGGGGCGCAAAACAAACAGCCTCACTGTGCCAGCAAACGCTGTCACTGTGCCCATTAAATGCTGCCAATGGCACTTACCTTGTCAGGTGGCGAGCGGTGTCTCCTCATCTTCTCCCGTGCTCCTGTCTTCACAGCGCCTGTGACTTCAGCCAATCAGGGGACCGGTAACACAGACCGGCAACCTGATTGGCTGAGAGGCGGGTCTGTGTTAGGGAAGCGATGTATTCGCTTCGCTAACACAATACTGTGTAAGCAGCGAACGCCAAGCATTGCGCCCGCTGTTTACACTTCTGGAAGCCTATTAGAGCACACCGCTCTAATAAGGTCCCCTATTTGAGCTTTACAGCTCTAAAAGGGCGCTTCCAGAAACACCCCCCCCCCGCTGTAATTCACATGCCCGGCGCCCGACAAGGGGCCGGACACCTGAATAGGGGGGCGGCAGCGGTGACAATAGCTAGATTCATGCAATGCATTAATCTATCTATTGGTGATAGAGCGGTGCAGGAGAGGGGGGGCGGCGCTCCTGCGCCCTCTATGCACGCACCGCCACTGCTGTCCACTGGCCTGATAATCTTGTCAAGATGGATGGCTTACCCAAATTAAACTTAAATTTTAATGCCTTTAGTTCTCCTGGAAGTGTTGAGGTTTACTTGTCCAAAACAGATACTCATTCAACTCCCCCTTCCTAAGCTTTTTTTAATGTGCCACCAGAGGGGGTGAGGGACCATATAATTGTACCTTTTTATTTTGTTCTTGAAATGCACTTTTACATGTTAGAATATTATTTTGGCCCACAATGTTTGTGTCAAATATGTTTGCAATTTAATGTACTCCGGGATTAATTTTTGCTTTATTTGTTTGACTCCACAGTTTCCGAAAAACAGCCAGGAATGGCAGGATGTTGCTGCGCAGTTTGCCCATTTATGGGATTTCCCCAACTGTGGAGGTGCCATAGATGGCAAACATGTGAGGATAGTGCCACCACCAAATTCTGGATCCTATTTTTTTAATTATAAAGGTTTTTCTAGCATTGTCCTCCTTGCTGTGGTGTCAGCCAAATATGAGTTTTTATATGTCGACGTTGGAATTAATGGTCGTCACTCAGATGGAGGAGTTATGATGAACACAGAATTTTATGACCGGCTGCAGAGAGGAACTTTAAATTTGCCACGTGCTGAGGACAATGTGGAGGGCCTCAATTTTGTTTTTGTCGCAGATGATGCTTTTTCTTTGGGGCCACATATTCTAAAGCCCTTCCCAATGCGGAATCTGACCCCAGAGCAACGGATTTTTAATTACAGGCTCTCTCGTGCCCGAAGGGTAGTCGAAAATGCCTTTGGCATCATGTCCAGCCGATTCCGGATCTTTTTAACAGCCATAAATTTGGCTGAATATAAATTAAATCATGTGGTATTATGCTGCTGCATCCTGCACAACTTTCTACGGCGGAATGCTTCCACCTACATTGGCTTAGGGGCAACGGGTGAACCAGCTGAAGAGTCCTTGATGCCAGCACTTGAAAGTGCACATGCTGGTTTTGGCGTACAGAATGGGCGTGTTGTCCGCCAACAATACGCCGACTATTTTATTGGTCGAGGGGCAGTGCCTTGGCAGCAAAATGTTTTGGAGAATTAGTTCCAATTGTAATAAAAAAATAAAATATTCTTTAATTTGAATGACTGTTGTCTGTTTCTTATATGTTTGCAACTAGCCATGATCTTTGTCCTTTTTGCCACTAGTTTGAACCAACCTGATGTGCAACATGAGGTATCCATCTCAATTCCAGCTAACTTGTAGATTGTGCTGTATTTCACCTACACACATTTTTGAGTACATGGTCAATGCAACTACAACCACGTAACAAATATACTGATATTGAGCATTGAAATAAGAAGGCACACATTGGTTTTGTTTCAACTTTTTTTATTCTGTGCACATTCACATGTGCCTTTTTTTTTTTTTTTTTTTTTTTTTTTTTTTGATTATATTTTTTTAACATGAAAAATATATTTTTTTTTTTTTTTGATTATTTTTTTTTAACATGAAAAATATATTTTTTTGTTATTTTTTGATTATTTTTTTTTAACATGAAAAATATATTTTTTTGTTATTTTTTGATTATTTTTTTTTAACATGAAAAATATATTTTTTTGTTATTTTTTGATTATTTTTTTTTAACATGAAAAATATATTTTTTTGTTATTTTTAGATTATTTTTTTTAACATGAAAAATATATTTTTTTGGTATTTTTTGATTATTTTTTTTTAACATGAAAAATATATTTTTTTTGTTATTTTTTGATTATTTTTTTTAACATGAAAAATATATTTTTTTGTTATTTTTTGATTATTTTTTTTGGAACATCAAAAATATATTTTTTTTTTTTTTTATAATCAATTTTTTAAAAAATATAAAAACAATAAAAACAAATAAACTTAGCAAGGATGATGATGCGCAATCGAGTCAACATCATGCAGCAGCAAATGAGGAACTAGATATGATTGTAAACTTTAATTTTTTTAATTTAATTTATTCTGGCCAAAATATCAATCATATCTTTCATTTGCTGCTGCATGATGTTCAGTCGATTGCGCATGGCATCTATTTCCCCGTTCCACCCCATTATTTGCCCGATGAGCCTCTGCGCACTGTCCTGTGTGAACGGTTGCTCCAAAACCAGCACATCATCTAAAAAAAGTAAGAAAAAAAAATGTATTAATAAAGGTGTGGCCAGACATAGATTATGTGCAACAGTGGTGAAACAGTGGTGTCAGACACTCACCTGGTGACATCTCTGTCACTTCCTCCACCTCCTCTTCCACAACATCCTCCACATCGCTGGGACTAATTCCCCAAACAGGCCGGTGAGGGTGGGGGTCCTGGCGAGGATGGGGGTCCTGGCGAGGATGGGTGTCCTGGCGAGGGTGGGGGTCCTGGCGAGGATGGGTGTCCTGGCGAGGATGGGTGTCCTGGCGAGGATGGGGGTCCTGGCGAGGGTGGGGGTCCTGGCGAGGATGGGGGTCCTGGCGAGGATGGGGGTCCTGGCGAGGGTGGGGGTCCTGGCGAGGGTGGGGGTCCTGGCGCCGATGTTTGGCCCGGTGAGGGTGGTGGCCCCGGTGAGGGTGGGGGTCTGGCTGAGCTGGGGCGTCCCTGCGATTTGGGTGCCTGAGTCTTTGCTCCCCTATGAGAATCAAACAAAAGGTATACTTTTAGCACACAGACGGTAAACATTGCTTTGCGGTGGTGTACAATTGTCTGTTTATATCAAGAGATCTAAGTTCAAGACATGATGAAATTTCCCTTTTAATAAAACATAAAGAATTAACCTTTCTTGACCAAAATTCTCTGATGTCGCACACTAGTGCTCCTGAATCCAGCTGTGTAAAAAGCTGTTGAATGCCCTCTCCTTACATTCCAATTTACTATATTTTGACCATTCTGAAGAATGGTCGTATTTACGAAAAGAAACATTCCCATTCTGAACTCTCAACATTTGACATTCGGAACATCCAGAAATAACGACAGTTTACAAGTATCGTTGGTTCTGAATTATGAAATGTTGAGAGTTGAGAATGGACGTATTTACGAAAAGAAACATTCTTAAATACGTCCATTCTCAACTCGCAACAGTTGATAATTCTGAACATCCAGAACCAACGATACTTGGAAACTGTCGTTATTTGTGAATGTTCCGAATGTCAACTGTTGAGAGTTGAGAATGGACGTATTTACGAAAAGAAACATTCGTAAATACGTCCATTCTCAACTCGCAACAGTTGATAATTCTGAACATCCAGAACCAACGATACTTGGAAACTGTCGTTATTTGTGAATGTTCCGAATGTCAACTGTTGAGAGTTGAGAATGGACGTATTTACGAAAAGAAACATTCGTAAATACGTCCATTCTCAACTCTCAACAGTTGACATTCGGAACATTCACAAATAACGACAGTTTCCAAGTATCGTTGGTTCTGGATGTTCAGAATTATCAACTGTTGCGAGTTGAGAATGGACGTATTTACGAATGTTTCTTTTCGTAAATACGTCCATTCTCAACTCTCAACAGTTGACATTCGGAACATTCACAAATAACGACAGTTTCCAAGTATCGTTGGTTCTGGATGTTCAGAATTATCAACTGTTGCGAGTTGAGAATGGACGTATTTACGAATGTTTCTTTTCGTAAATACGTCCATTCTCAACTCTCAACAGTTGACATTCGGAACATTCACAAATAACGACAGTTTCCAAGTATCGTTGGTTCTGGATGTTCAGAATTATCAACTGTTGCGAGTTGAGAATGGACGTATTTACGAATGTTTCTTTTCGTAAATACGTCCATTCTCAACTCTCAACAGTTGACATTCGGAACATTCACAAATAACGACAGTTTCCAAGTATCGTTGGTTCTGGATGTTCAGAATTATCAACTGTTGCGAGTTGAGAATGGACGTATTTACGAATGTTTCTTTTCGTAAATACGTCCATTCTCAACTCTCAACAGTTGACATTCGGAACATTCACAAATAACGACAGTTTCCAAGTATCGTTGGTTCTGGATGTTCAGAATTATCAACTGTTGCGAGTTGAGAATGGACGTATTTACGAATGTTTCTTTTCGTAAATACGTCCATTCTCAACTCTCAACAGTTGACATTCGGAACATTCACAAATAACGACAGTTTCCAAGTATCGTTGGTTCTGGATGTTCAGAATTATCAACTGTTGCGAGTTGAGAATGGACGTATTTACGAATGTTTCTTTTCGTAAATACGTCCATTCTCAACTCTCAACAGTTGACATTCGGAACATTCACAAATAACGACAGTTTCCAAGTATCGTTGGTTCTGGATGTTCAGAATTATCAACTGTTGCGAGTTGAGAATGGACGTATTTACGAATGTTTCTTTTCGTAAATACGTCCATTCTCAACTCTCAACAGTTGACATTCGGAACATTCACAAATAACGACAGTTTCCAAGTATCGTTGGTTCTGGATGTTCAGAATTATCAACTGTTGCGAGTTGAGAATGGACGTATTTACGAATGTTTCTTTTCGTAAATACGTCCATTCTCAACTCTCAACAGTTGACATTCGGAACATTCACAAATAACGACAGTTTCCAAGTATCGTTGGTTCTGGATGTTCAGAATTATCAACTGTTGCGAGTTGAGAATGGACGTATTTACGAATGTTTCTTTTCGTAAATACGTCCATTCTCAACTCTCAACAGTTGACATTCGGAACATCCCGAAATAACATTACTAAATATACACAAAAAATGCAAAGCTGAAAAAAAAAAACATGGAATTAAATCAAAAATATACTCAGTGCACATATTCATCAACAATCACGTATTAAATATCAAAACATCGCATTTTCTAAAACAGCCACGCATTTACAAAACAGCCACCGTACGAACGATGACACACACATACGAACGGCAATAGACTTATGTACGCCAGGTACTTACTATTTTTCAGCGCCTTTTTAATTTTCATAAACTGGTCCGGCTCCCTGGTTTTGATGTCCGACCATCGTTTGCGAAGCTGGTCTTTGGACCGATGGACCCCGAACTTCTCCTCCAGCCTTCTCACTACTTTGGTGAGGATTCTGTCCTTCACCATGTTGGGGTGCAGGTAGGGCCCATGCTTGCCATCATAGTCGTCCTTGACGAGAATCCGCACCATCTCCACCATTTCCTCAAAGGCCATGTTTGTGGCCTTAAACCTCCTCCTCGCATGTTGTTCTTCCGCCATATTTTCTCCGACTACGCAACGAGGGGATAAGGGGCGGGGAATAGCCGAGAAAAGGAACGTCGGGGGCGGGCGACGCAAGCGGTGGTTGGCGCACGCGTAATGGTATATCCATGCTTAACGCGCGGCCTATAGAAATTTACGAACGGAAGATACGAAGGAATACACTACATACACGATATAAATGTTGACGCACTGAAATTCTCTTTTTACGAAGTCTTTGCATGTAAATGAAAGAAGCTAAATATTTATGAATGAATATATTCGGGACATGAAGAAAGCCAAAAAATAACGTCGATGGGACACTAATGTTAATTAGTAATAACGATGCTTTGCTGAATGTGTATGGTCAAGGCTTGACGTCATGACGCTTGGAGGGCAGAGGGTCACGCATACGCCGTGTATAAAGCACGAACGTGTGGTGCAATGTACCGTTCTGGCGGGAGACGAACGCAAGCCGACGCTAAACGACGCAAGCCGACGCAGTACGAAGGTAGACACGGACGAAAGGTACATTTTATTAATTTCTCTTTACCGCTGGTACTTTCAAATGATTGTCTTTTGCTTTGAAGATGTAATTTAGTACTCGGACTGTTGTTAAATATAGTAAACATGCGCAAACACCCACCTTGAAACACACACCTGCAGGTTACCTGCACTGAGCTGTATAGAGTTTGGTTAATACTAGGCTTGTACAATTCGTTTCGGAACGAATGGAAGTTCGGACGAATTTGGCAGCTTGCCGACAAACGAATGCATCAGAATGTCTAACTAAAAGGAAGGCATTTCCAAATATACGAAATAAATTCTATCGTTTATAACAAATGAATTCGATAGGATTTGAGATTCTGTCTAACGAATATTGTATACTATTACTAACTAGTTTTTTAAAAACGTAGTAACTTTAATTAACGAATACAACCTACCGAAATTAGCTATTTTGAAGATAACAGTGTACACAAACTTTTTTTTATTTTTTGGAACAAGTCTAGTAATTACATGTGGCTTTGCTGCACTATAAAGTACAGATAATCTGCAGGTAAGTCACAGGTGCACGTGGCACATCATAGTGAAAGCAGCCTTAGGACCCAATCGGACCCTCCATGCACCCTCTATGTCCCTTTACCCCTGCTTACCTTCAATCAGATACGCCAAAAAAATAAGGGGAAACGTCCCCTCCTGACAGATTGAATTGGAGGGCCCATAGAGTAGCATGGGCTGTGTCCATATCCATTCGCCATATGTGGGGTAGATCCAAACCTGTCATCTGTCCATTACAATTATTTTGGCCCATGACCAGTTACCAAGTTGCTTCGATGGTCCTCGCTCTTTAAAAGGTTGGGCACCCCTGGCTTAAATAAATGCCCATATTGTGAGCAGCTTCTGAACTATACGCCACCCATTATGGTTTGTTTTTTACTGTTTTGCAGCAATCCAAACGATGAAATCAAAATTGAATTCACCAGAATTTATTGCTCAATTTATTGAGAAGTATAGGGAGCTCACCTGTCTCTGGCAAGTAAAAAATAAAGACTACTCTGACAAAAATAAAAGGATGGCAGCATGGCTACAACTTGTGGAGTTGGCGAAAACCGTATACCCCCGAGCAACCGACACTATGGTCAAAAACAAAATTGGTGCCCTCAGAAGTGTCCACAAAAGGGAACTCAAGAGAATTGAGGAATCCAAGCGTTCTGGAGCAGGAACAGAAGAGGTGTATGTTCCAAAGTTATGGTACTTCAACAGCCTTGCTTTTTTAAAAGACCAAACGGTCCCAAGAAAATCACTATCAACTTTACCATCAGCATCAGCTGACGTCAGCGATACTGAGCAGGAGCTTACACAGGATGAAGAAGAGGAGGAGCTCAGCTTGACCCAGGTATAGCATTGTTTAAAATCTTGCCATCTCTCTCTCTCTCTCTCTCTCTCTCTCTCTATCTATCTATCTATCTATCTATCTATCTATCTATCTATCTATATATCTTAGATATGTTGCTAATTAGATGCTAGTATGCCTAATAATTAGTTGTGTTTCCAAAAAAAGTTACATATCAATGGACAAGTAGTGGCCATAAAGTTTTGCAACAAGAATGAGAAATGATGGAGTCAAATTGATAGTCTTTAATAATTGGACACATTCAAAATTAGAAAAGTAAAGATATGAAAGGTTTGTGATTGATGACCACAAATTAAAATCATGTTGTTTTTTCACAAAGGAGGAACTTCTGAGCCAAGACGAGGCTGGGCCCAGCAGCCAACCAAGCACAGTGTGCAGAATCCCTCTCCTGCGCCCTCCCAAGAAAAGAGCCAGGAAGAGCCAACACCTGGATGAGGCCACAGCTGACTTCCTGGCTAGGGCTACATCGGTCATAACGACAGCACCCGATAGTGCTGAAGGGTTTGGCTGTTTTACAGCCAATAAGCTGAGAGAAATCGACCCAGACCAAAGGGAGCTATGTGAAGGGATCATCATACAGCTCTTCAGCAAGGCCAGGAAACGAGAGCTCACCTCAAACTCGCACGTCTGCGATTTGGAACACCCAACTTTACCTCCTCCACAGCAACCCTACCCACCTCAGCAACCCTACCCACCTCAGCAACCCTACCCACCTCAGCAACCCTACCCACCTCAGCAACCCTACCCACCTCAGCAAGCACAGCCACCTCAGCAGCATGGTGGTCAGTGGCAAAATCAGCCGCAGGATGCCCAACAAGGCCAGTGGTCTGGGGAGTTTAGGGGCTACTAATTTTGCTTATTTTTTGTGGTTTAAAGTATAATTTAATAGGCTATATTTGTTTCTTGGTTTTGGGTGTACTATTTTCTGTTTATATTTTTAATTTTTTATTTCAAATTTGGTGGACAGAAAATATGTCTATATTAATTTACTTAATTTTTGTAATGTTGTGAATTAACAATAAATAATATGTTCAAAATATGTTTAACGTTTGTTATTGATAATCATTAGAACACAAATCCAATGTAAAATATGTATGTTCGTTCTTTGTAGGTATCACCAACAAATACGATGCAATCTAAAAACATTAAAAATACAAAGAATGTGCACTGCATTTAGCAAATTCGGAATTTCACACATCACGAATGTGCTATCTAGTTAACGAACGCTAGGTTTACAAGACCGACCTCTTCATGCTGGTCCTTCCTCCCGAGCATGCGTGTTTGCACTTTGGACAAAAGTCAGTTGGTTTTGTGTACACACGGTCGGACTTTGTTCCTTCGGACTTTTGTTGGCAGAAAGTTGGTCCGTTCGCACAGCCAACAAAAGTCCGATGCAACCTGGAAAAAGTTGGTCCGATGGAGCGTACACACGGTCGGATGTTGGTCCAAACCAGCTAATTTGCATGTTGGTTGTCAAAAAGTCCGAACGTGTGTACGGGCCTTTAGACTTTCTTCCATGTGAGCTAAATTTATTTCAGCAAAACAAGAAAATGTATTTCACTAATATATTTTTTCAGTGCGCGTGAGGCTTTAAATTTTACAGCCGTGATTAATGCCTTAATTTGCTGTTTCATTTGGGTATACCATTACTACACAATATGAATTACTTTCCAGGAGTATTCCTTCTATAGAGCTTAATTCTGAGGTTGCTTAAGCACTGTCTGATATTAGGTATGAATGGACTAAACAGTTAGCTTTATTCTGAGGACAAAATAAAAACAATTAGATTATTCATGAATTGTACAAATTTAATTTCAGATCACTTGAAAGCAAATATTGACTTAGATAAGTTCTAATTCAAGTGAATAAATTCAACACTTGAAATCTATCAATAGAATTGTTATTCAGTGATTCTTTCTCCAAATATGTATTTCTGCAGTGTACATTTAAATATCAGTAGCATGCAAATAATTCTCCTCACTTTCTAAAGATGCAATAAATAGAATGTATGAGAGGTTAATTTCTGTGTAGACAACATTGATATATAGAACACAGTTCAGTGGTGTATGTTAGTCTTGTTTATTGAAGGTACGTGAGACTGGAATATAAAAAGAGACCAATGCTTAGCACCTAAAGGTACACCTTTTGCAAAGAGAAAAATAAAGGCATCCATATTCATTTTTTTTTTTTTTTTAAAGTGCATTGATTTTATTTTTTGATTTGGAGCTCACAAAGCATTGCGACCCTGATAAGTGGATTGAGGCTGCAATGTTCTGGGTCTTGCTCACTATACTGTATAGGAGTATGGACTTTCAGCTACTGGGCTGGGGGGTAGTATCAATTAAGTGACATCACTACACTTGTGCTCCATTAAGTCCCTCTGCAGTGGTGGCAGATGGGATGTGTCATTTTTCATTCACAGATTCCTATGTGCATGCACAGCCATGCCAAATTCAAATAATGACAATAACTGGTGGGGAAAGTATCCCCTGGACTCTGTAAGTGGGGTAATTTGAGGGTGAGGCGTGGACAACTGTGACCATGTTTCATGTTGAACCCTTAATGTGGGGGTAATATAAAACATAGTAAGAAGGATGGGCTTCTTTTTTAAGAATTAAACAGTATATAAATGTCTGCTGTCACAAGTTTTAAGTAGTGATGAACTGAAATGCCCTAGAACTTCAAGTCAGGGTACTGAACCCAAACCCCACTGAAATCAAGCTGAATCTGTCAAATTAAAAATGCCAATTTTCTGGGCTTATGGGCAAGGGGTGTCAAAAATATCATGGGGTGGCACAGACTGAACTGAAAACACAACCATATTAAGATAAAGAAAGAGTTGGTCTAGATAGTAGGGATGAGCCCGATGTTCGAGTGGAACGTAGGTTCCACTCGAAAATCGGGTTTTTGCCTGTCCGCCGAATAGCGATCAATTTGGGGTGTTCGCGGCAAATTCGAAAGCTGCGGAACACCCTTTAAAAGTCTATGGGAGAAATTATAGGTGCTAATTTTAAATGCTTATATGCATGGTATTGTCATAAAAAGTGTTTAGGGACCAGGGTCCTGCCCCAGGGGACATGTATCAGTGCAAAAAAAAGTTTTCAAACTTTTTTTTGGGAGCAGTGATTTTAATAATGCTTAACGTGAGACAATAAAAGTGAAATATTCCTTAAAATTTTGTACCTGGGGGTGTCTATAGTATGCCTGTAAAGTGGCACATGTCTCCCGTGTTTAGAACAGTCTGAGAGCAAAATTACATTTCTAAAGGAAAAAAAGTAATTTAAAAGTACTCGCGGCTATAATGAATTGTCGATCCCGGTAATACACATAAAAGTCATTGAAAAAAATGGCATGGGATTCCCCCACAGGGGAACCACAAGCCAAAATTTTTAAAAAAATGCGTGGGTGTCCCCCAAATTTCATACCAGGTCTGGTATGGGTATTAAGGGGAACCCCATGCCAACATGTAAAAAAAATGGCGTGGGGTCCCCCTCAAAATCCATACCAGACCCTTATCCAAGCATGCAACCTGGCAGGCCACAGGAAAAGAGGGGGGACAAGAGAGCACCCCCCCTCTATAACCGTACCAGGCCACATGCCCACAACATGGGGAGGGTGGTTTGGGGTAGTGGCCCCCCAAAGCACCTTGTCCCCATGTTGATGGGGACAAGGGCCTCATCCCCACAACCCTTGCCGGTGGTTGTGGGGGTCTGCGGGTGGGGGGCTTATCGGAATCTGGAAGCATCCTTTAACAAGGGGACCCCCAGATCCTGCCCCCCCTGTGTGAAATGGTACCAGGGTAAAAATGTACCCCTCCTTGGCTGCAGGAGATGGGATGCCTCGTTGTGGGGGGATATCGTTGAGCATTTCCCCCGCCCGCCGTCAGGCCCCCGTCTCCGCCTTTTCTCTTTTTTCTTTTTTTCTCTATCCTATGGTCTCCTTCTTATATCTTCCATCATATATCTTCCATAGATATGATGACAGGTATAGATAATGTTTGAGCGATGTGTGGTAGTGGGGTGGGATTAAGTTGGGTTGGAGGGAGGGTGTGGGGATATAAAACAATAATAATGTTTTCTTTTTGCAATTTGCTAATTGTTTGACTATTCTTGATGCTGTATGTTTTTAACTTTTGCAATATGAAAAATAACTGTATGATTTTAACTTTCGCTATATGAAAAATAACAAAAAGAATGAATTAAAAAAAGAAAATATCTGGGATTGTTTTGTAGAAAATTCCGATGGGAAAACCATCAGAGCTTTTTCCGACGAAAATTACGATCGTGTGTACGCGGCATTAATGGTTTTTGTCTTTCGTTTTCAGCAACACTGCGGAATTAAAAAAAAATATTAAAATCCATGGGACATTGGGACATGGGATAGCCTCTACCCAGCCTAACATGGCTAATGACTAAGAATTATAGATTGTCATTTGTAACACTAACAATATGGGTACAGTGTGAACTACATCAAGTCTAGTCAAAGTATTTAAACTTGTTTATCAGTATTCATATTTTAAATCTAATGGGGTGATTGTGTATACCATTTTCACGAAGGGCAACTCTCCCATCATACACCCTCTAAATAAATGAATATGTGAAAAAAAACTGTTTTTAAGAATTTTGTTACTTGTGTTGTTACTAACAGTATATTAATCTATCATTTGTGTTCTTCAAACAATATCAATTCAAGTGGATATGTTTAGCACATAAAAACAAATAATAATTACATGAAAACTAAGACAAAATCAGTTTGCTTTACCAAAAAAACAAAAAGAAAAAACAAATTTACCCCTACCATTTCACCAAAAATGTGTGAAAATGGTAAAAAAAAAAAAACACAAGACACGGTTGTTACGTAACCGAGTGAGCCCGCCCCCCTCTGACGGTACGGGAAAGCCATAGGGATGTCCCCGTGCATCAAAGGAGGGCGGGGTCACCCAGCGATGTCATTGTGTGGCCCCGCCCTCAGTTATAAAAGAGCGGTCATTACGGCGGGTGCCTCCCATGGAGGCAGATCGGTGGTGGCTTGCGGCTTTTTTTTTCTTTTTTGGTCCGTTAGAGCGAGAGAAGAAGAAGATGAATGGGCTTCGTAGAACACTTTTATTTTTTAATTTTTTAATAAAGGAATTGTCCCAAGCCGTGTCTTGTGTTTTTTTTACCATCTTCACACATTTTATGTGAAATGGTAGGGATACATTTGTACCCGTTACCATTTCAAACAGGGGGGGTCCCCTTGTTAAAGGGGGCTTCCAGATTCCGATAAGCCCCCCGCCCGCAGACCCCCACAACCACTGGGCAAGGGTTGAGGGCATGTGGCCTGGTACGGTTCGGGGGGGTGCTCTCTCTTCCCCCCTCTTTTCCTGTGGCCTGCCAGGTTGCGTGCTCAGTTAAGGGTCTGGTGTAGATTTTTGGGGGGACCTCAAGCCATTTTTTTTATTTTGACGCAGAGTTTCCCTTAAAATCCATACCAGAACTGAAGGGCCTGGTATGGAATTTGGGGGGACCCCCACGCATTTAATTTTTTTACATTTTGGTTCGGGGTTCCCCTGTGGGGGAATTCAATGCCGTTGTTTTTAATGACTTTTATTTGTATTGCCGGGACCAACAATTAATTATAGCGAAGAGTACTTTTAAATGACTTTTTCCTTTAGAAATGTCATTTTGCTCTCGGATTGTTCTAAACACGAGAAACATGTGCCACTTTACAGGCATACTATAGACACCCCCCAGGTACGAAATTTAAAGGGATATTTCACTTTTATTGTTTCACTTTAAGCATTATTAAAATCACTGCTCCTGAAAAAACGTGAGTTTTTAAAACTTTTTTTGCATTGATACATGTCCCCTGTTTATGACAATAACTTGCATACAAGCCTTTAAAATGAGCACTTTTGATTTTTCATGTCCGCGTCCCATAGACTTTAACTTTAACGGTGTTTGCGTGTTTGAACAAATTTTGCCTGTTGGCATGTTCTGCTGCGAACCGGGGGGGGGGGGGGTGTTCGGCCCATCCCTACTAGATAGAATCCCAAAGATGTTGTAGTATGCTCCATTACACTCAGAGCTAATATGCTGGGCATTGTCTTTTCAGCTCTCCTTTCTGTAATTTTGAAAAGATAAAGGGTCATGATACAAATCTGAAATCTGAACATACAGTGGAAACCCATTTATACACAGCGAAAATGTAGAAACCCATAAACATATGTATGCCTGCTCTAATTTAAATTTAAATTAAACCTGGTGTTTTTTTTTAGTGCTTCAGGATGAACTAAAGGTATCTAACAGATTCCTTCATCCACACTAAACAACACAGATGCAAGAATCTTCCCTGCCAACTGTATTCTGATAACCTGCTTCAGTGGCTGTCAGGAAACCTGAACATATGATTGACTGCAGGTGTTTTTTGACCAACAATTTTCCTCCCAACTCCTTCAATAAAATTTGATTGTTCAATTCACTTTTGGTGAGCTGCATTGTGCCAAGTGGGGCACCCACAATTCAAATTTTTGACAGTTTAATATCAATCAGCCAAAATGTGAGCTGTGCATGGGAGCCTTAAGCCATATTGGGTAGTCAATAAATAAATGGAGCCCCTATTTTGTATCATTTTAACCCACTGACCTAACTGTGTTATTAACAGAAGATGGAACAGCAGATGAAAATAGACATGCTGCTTTTCTCAACATCCCTACACTACAGGAAAAAAAAAAAGAATTAAAGTGTTAGGAAACTCAGTTCCAATTACTTCTATCATACAAAAATAATTCACTGATGTAACCATCAGACTGTAATTCACATTAAAATATAATGTCCAAATACCTTATTTTCTTTCTCCTATAGCACGGTCATGTGACATTCTGGTATTTGTTCCACACTGCCCAGTGTGATCCAAAAGTGGAGGAGGGGGCAGCTAGCAGGGGAGAGGATTACTGTCGAATCATCCCTGCTAGAGGCACCCCACAATCTGATGCTAATTTTCACTTGGCACAGAGGGAAGAGGGGGGTACTTTATACAATGTTCTGAGCCGCTCCACAAATCTATGGAAGAGGACATGTGGGGTCACAGCCAAAGCAGAAAGGATCTTTTAGAGCATGTGCACTGAGAGTGCCAATGAAGGACACAAAGGATTAACTGTTGGTCTGCTGTCACACAGAATAGGGAAGTTAAGTGAACCAGAAAGATCAACCAGGTATTTACTGCTAAGAAAATGCCTTGCAATGAAGGATATCTACACAGGTATATCTTCAGTCTATGTATGGCTTACTAAGCAATAGAAGTGTACACTGGATCACAAAGCATCAAAGGTAAAGGGATAAGGTTTAAGAATAAACACACAGGGGTTGATTTACTAAAACTGGAGAGTGCAAAATCAATCAGCTTCCAGATTTTTTTTATTTTTTATTTATCAAAGCCTAATTAAACAAGCTGAAGTTAGAAGCTGACACCATTCACAGCTGCACCATATTCTGCACCATACGATTTTTATATGGCATCGATTACATATCAATTACATGCTTTCTACAGTATTCTATAGCTCAGGCACGTCCAATGGGAAAAGGGGAAATTCTTTTATCCAAGTTAACATTGTAAATGCCACATAAATGATATCTGATGACAAATCATGTTTGTATGTTACATAATTCTGTTAATTCTCGCAAAATAAATTTTAAAACTAATATTAAAAAAATAACCATAGCCAAAGGAAAAGGCCACACGCCCTTTCATATTCATCTGCTTCTGGCCACCATCCCACACATCTAGAACAATGGTTACATCGTGAGTTTAATTCTACAGACATCCCCTCATTACTGCAATGTATAGAGAGGGCTAAACTAAGATGAAAGAACTCAGAAATCAAGATATAGCACATAGTTCACTTATATAAATTCATATTTCCGCGCTTATAGTGACAACCAAAAATTCATGAAAGTCAAAACATAAAAATTTGATAAAAATTAAAAAATAAAAATGTAAATAACAGTTCTAATTATGTCCAAAGTTCAAATTTACTGTTGTGATAATGAAAATCTTACATGATCCAATGCTTGCAACACCCAAGTGCACCGTCACCTCCAATTAAGAGGTCTCTTACCAGAACATTTGGACCCTTTGTATATAAAGAGTCAAATAGGCATGCGAATTAAGATTTTATTGGTAGGGTATCTGATTGGTCAATCATCTCCAGGGGACCCAGTAACATCTCCCAGTCTTAAGAGTAGATCAGCTTTTTATGCCATCCAGTGCTCCCAAAATGATTTGCCATGCCACAAACGCAAAGCATGGAAACTCACAGTGTAAAACTGTATAAATCTTTCAGCAATGATGCTGCTAGATTAAACGATTATGGCTTTTTTTCCCCTTTTACTCCAGAGTGCAAAATAGGAAACAAAGATGGTGGGATGAATAGATGTTAAAGCGGTTGTATACCGCTGCACGTTTTTTTTCCCTGCAAGGTAAAGTCATTATGTGAAACTTACCTTAAAATTTACCAAAAAGTTGTTCCAGTGCTGCAATGTCCGCCGCTGCAGGGGCTCCCATCTTCACCCTTCTTGCTTCTGGGTTGGCAGGCTTCGGCTGCCACAGGTGGCCATTCCTTCAGAGTGCATGCGCTAGTGATGTCACTGGCTGCATGTAATGTAAATATCTCCTAAACGGTGCACGTTTAGGAGATGTTTACACTACCTAAAGGTAAGCCTTATTATAGTCTTACCTATAGGTAAAAGTCAGTGAAGGAAGTTTACATCCTTTTTAACCACTACAATACAGGGTACTTTTGCCCCCTTCCTTCCCAGCCCAATTTTCAGCTTTCAGCGCTCTCGCACTTTCAATGACAATTGTGCGGTCATGCTACGCTGTACCCAAATAAAATTGTTATCATTTTGTTTGCACAAATAGAGCTTAATTTTGGTGGTATTTATGCACGACTTCGTTTTTTTTTTTTGCGATATAAGCGAAAAAATTGTGGAAATTTGGAAAAAAAACTATATTTTCTTCTTTCTATTTTAAAAGAAATCCAATAAAATCTAATTTTGTCATAAATTTAAGCCAAAATTTATTCTGCTACATATTTTTAGTAAAAAAAAATCTGTTAAGTGTATAATAATTGGTTTGTGTCATCACCGACATATGTACGCAAATGATCATGTACAGATGTGTGCAGGTGATCACGGACTTATGTGTGCAGATAATCATTGGAACATGTGATTTTACTGGGACATATGTGGGGGACATGTGTTTTTATTATTTGGGGACATGTGTTTTTATTATTTGGGGACATGTGTTTTTATTATTTGGGGACATGTGTGTTTTGGGGACATGTGTGTGGACATGTGTGTTTACACTAGACTAGTGATCAGTGAGTAAAAAGCTGTAAAAAAAACAGCTCATACTCACTGATCACCAGCCAGCTGCAGTGATCCGCTCTCCTCTCCTCAGCGACGACTTCCGTGTGAGGAGAGGAGAGACGATTGCCTAGCAACCGGCTGTTTGCTTACATCACATGACGGCTGTAATTGGACACGGCCGTCATGTGATCAGGAGGGCCAATCACAGAGCCCTCCTGCC
Source organism: Lithobates sylvaticus (assembly GCA_028564925.1). Classification (NCBI taxonomy): domain Eukaryota; kingdom Metazoa; phylum Chordata; class Amphibia; order Anura; family Ranidae; genus Lithobates; species Lithobates sylvaticus. The sequence goes on along the minus strand of CM053028.1, from coordinate 285,327,307 downwards.
GATCTGTGGTGTCCGGGTGACACAAGCTCATTGGGATCGCGCCGATCCGTGGGCGCGCGATCCCCCTACTTCTGAAGGACGTTCAGGAACGTCCTATCAGAAGTAGAAGGCTCCCACCTGGCCGTATATGTGCAGTGGCTGGGTGGGAAGTAGTTAAGGGTAAAGCGCAGCTGAACAAAAGCGTAAAAGCTCCTTTTTGCAATTGCTTTTCCCTAAATGTCTGTTTATCATTGCTTCCTATTTTTTTACTCTGGGGGTAATGCCTCAATTGTGCTCCGGAGTAAAAGGAAAAAAAAGGCATAATCGTTTAACCCAGCAGCATCATCGGGGTGTGTTACTGTTCTTGTAAGCCTAATGCCTTGTACACACAAAGTTAGAAAAGTTTTAAATGTTTATTGTGTGAAAACAATCCTGAGACTGATTTTTAATCCCACCTATGAGCACTTTCTGTATTAACTTATGTATGTTTTTACTAACTCCACAGTAAGAATTCAGGATGATTGCAGTATAACCATATATGGTAACATAAGATTGTAAAGGGAGCGCAGTCATCACATAATAAAGGTATATATCGAATTTCACCCAGATAAGTGAAACTGTGATTTCCTCAGCCAATAGGAAAATAGGGGCTGGGTTATGAAGGTTTTAGGTAACAAGAGATGTGTCCTTTGTTCATCCCTTGCCGAATTTTTGGTGTGTAAGGAAGGGGATCCTAATGTGTTAACATATTAGAAATACATTTTTTACTTCTTAATACATCTTGAGTTGACTGATCACAAGCTGAGGATATTCCTAACACACACGGTTGGACATTCTGACTAGGGATGAGCCGAACACCCCTCTGTTCGGTTCGCACCAGAACCTGCGAACAGACCTAAAGTTCGTGTGAACTTTAGAACCCTATCTATGGGACTCAAACGTTCAAAATCAAAAGTGATAATTTTAAAGGTTTAAATGCAAGTTATTGTCATAAAAAGTGTTTGGGGACCTGGGTCCTGCCCCAGGGGACATGTATCAATGCAAAAAAAGTTTTAAAAACGGAAGATTTTTCGGGAGCAGTGATTTTAATAATGCTTAAAGTGAAACAATAAAAGTGTAATATTCCTTTAAATTTTTTACCTGGGGGGTGTGTATAGTATGCCTGTAAAGGGGCACATGTTTCCCGTGCTTAGAACTGTCCCTGCACAAAGTGTCATTTTTGCAGGAAAAAAAGTAATTTAAAATCACTTGCAGCTATAATGAATTGTCGGCTCCCATAATACAGAGAACAGTCATTGAAAGTCTATGATAAAAAAAAAAAAATATGCGTGGGGTTCCCCCTAAATTCAATTACCAGGCCCTTCAGATCTGGTATGGATTTTAAGGGGAACTCCACGCCAAATTTAAAAAAAAATGGCGTGGAGTTCCACCCAAAAATCCATACCAGACCCTTTATCCGAGCATGCAACCTGGCAGGCTGCAGGAAAAGAGGGGGGGACGAGAGAGCGCCCCCCCCCCTCCTCAACCGTACCAGGCCACATGCCCTCAACATTGGAAGGATGCTTTGGGGGCTCTGTGATCCCTCAAACCACCATTTCCCCATGGTGATGGGGACAAGAGCCTCATCCCCACAACCCTTGCCTGGTGGTTGTGGGGGTCTTTTGGCGGGGGGCTTATCAGAATCTGGAAGCCACTTTTAACAAGGGGACCCCCAGATCCTGCCCCACCTGTTTAAAATGGTAAAGGGGTACAAAAGTACCCCTACCATTTCACAAAGAAAGTGTAAAAAAATGAAATGTTAAAAAACACACAGACACCGTTAGGAAAAGTCCTTTATTAAAAATAAAAAAAATAAAAAAAAGATTCCAGCGGTGGTAATCCACTCTTGCTATCCAGCGATGGCTGATCTCTTCTCCAGGGTCCAGCGATGGATGATCTCCCGATGACGTCCAGTGCAGCTCATCCTGTCTCCACGGAGACACTGCAGGAATCCCGTCTTAGCTCAGGAGGACCGGGCCACCCGTCACCTGACCCCAACCCCTCTGACACAATGCAAGGGGGAAGCCGGGCTTCCCCAGTGATGTACGGATGACCCCGCCCCCCTCTGATGTAACGGAAACCTGCGTTACATTAGAGGGGGCGGGGTCACCCGTACATCACTGGGGAATCCCAGCTTTTCCTTTGCGTCAGAGGGGGGCGGGGTCACCCGTATATCACTGGGGAAGCCTGGATTTCCCCTGGGTTTCTCCACAGAGACACTGCGGGAATCCCAGGTCTTAGCTGAGGAGGACCGGGCCACCCGTCACCTGACCCCGCCCCCCTTTTGAAAAAAAGTGTTTCTTTTGTTTCTGTTATAAAATCTTGTAAATAAGTACGTTTTCTCCTTCACTGATGGGCACTGATAAGGCGGCACCGATGAGGTGGCACCAATGAGTTGACACTGACAATGTGCACTGACAATGGGCACTGATAGGCATCACTGATGGGCACTGATAGGCGGCACTGATTGGTGGCACTGATTTGCAGCACTGATGGGCATTGATAGGCGACACTGATGGGAACTGAAAGCTGCACTGATGGGTACTTATGAGTGGCACTGATAGGCTGCACTGCTGGGCACTGATCGGCACTGATAGGCAGCATTGCTCGGCACTGATGGGCACTGATACATGGCACTAATGGGCACTGATATGCGGCAATTATAGATGCCATTGATAGGCATCACTGATGAAACTGGCCTGGCAGTCATTGGGGATGGTAAAACAATAATCTCCTGCGCTATAGTGTTATTGCTATCTGCAACAGATGTAATCCACTCTTTGGTTTATAGTTCAGTAAAGTTTCTGATCTTGCAGCCCTCCTCAGAACAATGGGTGTTCATAAAGCTGAAAGAAAAAGGAAAAAAGGAGGGCGCACCGACCTAGTGCATTACCAAAAGTAGTTTAATTTAAAAATATATAAAAAGCAAAGGTACTACTCACAAAACAAGTTTTTTATATGCTCGTTTTGTGAGTAGTACCTTTGCTTTTTATATATATTTTAATTAAATTACTTTTGGTAATGCACTAGGTTGGTGCGCCCTCCTTTTTTCCTTTTTCTTTAGGCATTGGGGATGGGCACTGATTGGCAGCTGCCTGGGCACTGATTGGCATTTCCCTGGTGGTCTATGGTGGCATACCTGGTGGTCCAGTGTGATGGCAATCCCTGGTGGTCCTGGCTGCATCCTGGTGGTCCTGGGTGGGCATCCGAGGGGGGGCTGCACTGATAAACAATCAGCACAGACCCCCCCCCCCAGGGTCAGGAGAGCAGCCAATCACAATCGGCTCTCCTCTACTCGCGAGTGAGGAAAAGCCGATCAATGGCTCTTCCTGTTTACACTGTGATCAGCCATGATTGGACACGACTGATCACGTGGTAAAGAGCCTCCATCAGAGGCTCTTTACCGAGATCGGTGTATCGGTGTGTCAGACTGAAATACCACACCACTGATCACCGCTATGCGTGCCTGCCCCCACAATTCCTACCTTTTGTTATTGTGAAGAAATCACTGTGTTTTTGTGTCCATGTGGAAATGAATCTGTATGGTGGTAATTGCATAACTATAAATTAGCTGCTGCACTTGCATGGCTCTGAGGAAAATTGCAGGGTCTTCATCCCTTTAGACATGATTTCCTATTGGGTGTATCTCACCAAAAATTACATTTTTGTTGCAGGAGATGCCTGAAATCTGACTTGTATCTTAGTGCAGACTTCTGGAAAAATCAGTGAGCCAACAACACATGTAAGAAATTATGTTTCTGGGGGTGTTCTGTACACATTCTGTGTACAAAACACCTCCAGGTAATCATATTGCGTTGCATTTTCCAGAAAACTACAGAGCTGCAGATTGAAAAGTAAAAGTAATTTTTAATAGCATTCAATTACAATTAGGGTTGAGCGAACCCGAACTGTAAAGTTCGGGTCCGCACCGGACTTTTGGGTGTCCGGGGCCCGGACCCGAACCCGAACTATTGGCTGTAAGTTCGGGTTCGGGTCCGGTGTTCGGCGATGTATTGGCGCCTTTTTAAGAGCTGCAGGGCAGCTAATCGACGCTAGATTCACTAGTGTGCCCTTAGAAGCCATCACAGCCATGCCTACTAATGGCATGGCTGTGATTGGGCAGTGCAGCATGTGACCCTGCCTCTATATATAGTCCAGACACACAGCACACAGCGTCATTCTGCTATAGACAGGTTCCTGTGCTGCTAAGAGAGAGGATTTTAGGAGTTAGTGTGATAAAGTCAGTCAGTCAGTCCACATTCCTTTTATTTTCTTCAAATTAGTTAGATCAGTGAGCGATCTAGATAGCTAGAGTAGAGTAGGGAGTTTCTTTATTAAGGAAAAGAAAGAGGCAGAGAGAATTATTGAAGAGATTCCTAAATCAATTGTACCCTGGCTGTCTTTTAACAGTGCCATGAGGCCAGTGCCAGACAAAATATAAAAGTTTTACCTGCAAGCTCAGTGCACCATTAGGACCAACACTGCATATAGTAAGAGATACACCATAGTCTGTGTGTATTCTGTGGAAAAACATTGCAAAAATTTTTAATTTTGCTGTGTTTTTTTTCCCCCCAATAGCATTTTCTGCGTGTTCATACACGCTTTAGATACTGTCCGTGTATTCTGATATTGGAAAAACATTGCAAAAAAAATTAATTTTGCTGTGTTTTTTTTTCCCCAATAGCATTTTCTGCGTTTTCATAAACGCTTTAGACACTATCCGTGTATTCTGATATTGGAAAAACATTGCAAAAAAAAATTAATTTTGCAGTGTTTTTTTTTTCCCCAATAGCATTTTCTGCGTTTTCATAAACGCTTTAGACACCATCCGTGTATTCTGATATTGGAAAAACATTGCAAAAAAATTAAATTTTGCAGTGTTTTTTTTTCCCCAATAGCATTTTCTGCGTTTTCATAAACGCTTTAGACACTATCCGTGTATTCTGATATTGGAAAAACATTGCAAAAAATAATAATTTTGCAGTGTTTTATTTCTTCCTAATAGCATTTTCTGTGTTTTCATAAACGCTGTAGACACTATCCGTGTATTCTGATATTGGAAAAACATTGCAAAATTTTTAAATTTTGCAGTGTTTTTTTTCTTCCCAATAGCATTTTCTGCGTTTTCATAAACGCTTTAGACACTATCCGTTTATTCTGATATTGGAAAAACATTGCAAAAAAATTTAATTTTGCAGTGTTTTTTTTTCCCAATAGCATTTTCTGCGTTTTCATAAACGCTTTAGACACTATCCGTGTATTCTGATATTGGAAAAACATTGCAAAAAAATGTAATTTTGCAGTGTTTTTTTTCTTCCCAATAGCATTTTCTGCGTTTTCATAAACGCTGTACGTGTATTCTGCTATTGACAAAAACACCCATTTAGGGCGAGATCATATATTTTGAAAATATGAGAAGATCATCGAAAAGGGGACGTGGCCCGGGTCGTGGTGCTGCTGGTGGCGCTCCTGTTGCAGGGAGAGGACGTGGTCGATCTGTGCCAGCTACACGCACTAGTGAAACACCTTCCTCAGGTGCGAGTAGGCGACAGAGCCTGCAGTGGTATTTTGGCGCGCCTAATGAGGCTGTACGAATGTTGAGGCCAGGACAAGTACAGGCGATAGTAGATTGGGTTGCTGACAGTGCCTCCGGTTCCTTCACATTGTCTCCCACTCAGTCTCCTGATGAAAGTTTAGAGTTGGCACCTGCAGCCGATGTCCATCAGTCTTTCACCTCACCCCCTTGCAAATCAGCCAATCAGTCTGAGCCCCAAATCATGCAGCAGTCTCTTCTGCTTTTTGAGGACTCTGTTAGCAGGGTTTCCCAGGGCCATCCACCTAGCCCTGCCCCAGAAGTGGAAGAGATTGTGTGCACCGATGCCCAACCACTTATGTTTCATGATGAGTACATGGGAGGACCATCGCAGCACGTCTCGGATAATGACGAAACACAGGTGCCAACTGCTGCTGCTTTCGCCATTGTGCAGACCGAAAAGGAGGGCAGGGGTGAAGACTGGGTGGAAGATGATGTGGAGGACGATGAGGTCCTTGACCCCACATGGAATCAACGTCATGCAGGTGACCAGTGTAGTTCAGAGGAAGAGGCGGTGGTCGCACAGAGCCACCAGCACAGTAGAAGAGGGAGCAGGGTGCAAAAGCGGAGCGTCCGTCCCCTAGACAGTACGTCTGCTACTGCCCAACGCAGCAAGGGACCAAGCACACCAAATCCAGGTCCAAGGAGTTCCCTAGCGTGGCAGTTCTTGAGACAATGTGCTGATGACAAGACACGAGTGGTTTGCACGCTGTGCAATCAGAGCTTGAAGCGAGGCATAAACGTTCTCAACCTGAGCACAACCTGCATGACCAGGCATCTAAGTGCAAAGCATGAGATGCAGTGGAGTAGACACCGCAAAAACCAAAAAGGTCTCTGGCTCCTCCTGCTTCCTCTTCTGCTGCAGTCTCGGCCTCTTCATCCACCTCTGTAGTGACAGTGACACCTGCCAAGCCGCAAACAGAGGATCTGCCAGCAACACTACCACCTGGGTCACCAACCATCTCCACAATGTCCCATGGAAGCGTTCAGCTCTCTATTTCCCAAACACTGGAGCGGAAGAGGAAGTACCCCCCTAGCCACCCGCGATCCCTGGCCCTGAATGCCAACATTTCAAAATTCCTCGCCTTTGAAATGCTGTCATTCCGTCTGGTGGAGACGCAGAGTTTTAAAAGGCTGATGTCATTGGCTGTCCTACAGTACGTCATGCCCAGCCGCCACTACTTTTCCAGACGAGCTATCCCTTCCCTGCACAACCAAGTGGGGGACAAAATCAGGTGTGCACTGCGCAACACCATCTGTGGCAAGGTCCACCTAACTACGGATGCGTGGACCAGTAAGCACGGTCAGGGACATTATATCTCCCTAACAGCACACTGGGTAAATGTAGTGGCGGATAGCAGTTTGGCGCATGTCCTTCCACCACCGAGGATTGCAGGGCACTTCAGTTTGCCTCCTGTTGCTAACTCCTCCTACTCCGCCTCCTCATCCTCTACCGCCTCCTCATCCGGTCAGCGTAACACCTTCACCACCAACTTCAGCACAGCCAGGGCTAAACGACAGCAGGCAGTTTTAAAACTTTCCTGTTTGGGGGAAAAACCCCACACCGCGCAGGAGTTGTGGAGGGACATGGAACAACAGACCGATGAGTGGTTGGTGGCAGTGAGCCTCAAGCCCGGCCTGGTGGTGTGCGATAATGGGCGAAATCTCGTAGCAGCTCTGGGTCTTGCCGGTTTGGCGCACATCCCTTGCCTGGAGCATGTGCTGAACTTGGTGGTCCAGAGGTTCCTTAAGAATTACCCCGATATACCAGAGCTGCTGCAGAAAGTGCGGGCCGTCTGTGCGCACTTTCGGCGTTCTCACCCTGCTGCTGCTCGCCTGTCAGCGCTGCAGCGTAACTTCGGCCTTCCCGCTCACCGTCTCATATGTGACGTGCCCACAAGGTGGAACTCCACCTTGCACATGCTTGCCAGACTGTGCGAGCAGCAGCAGACGATAGTGGAGTTTCACCTGCAGCACGCACGCGTGAGTCGCTCTGCGGAACAGCACCACTTTACCGCCAATAACTGGGCCTCCATGCGAGACCTGTGTGCCTTGTTGCGCTGTTTTGAGTACTCCACCAACATGGCCAGTGCCGATGACGCCATTCTCAGCGTTACTATCCCAGTTCTATGTCTCCTTGAAAAAACGCTTCAGGCGATGATGGAAGAGGATGTGGCACAGGAGGAGGAGGAGGAGGAAGAGGGTTAATTTCCAAGGCTTTCAGGGCAGTCATTTACAAGTGGCTACGAGGGTGGGTTCCTGCACCAACAAGCGCCAGGTACACAATTGTCTGGCAGCAAGGGTACAGTTCTGGAGATGATGAGGTGGAGGATGAGGAGGAGATGGAAGAGGAGGAACCATGTTCACAGCAGGGTGGCACCCAGACCAGCTCATGTCCATCGCTGGTGCGTGGCTGGGGAGATACAGAGGACACAGACGATACACCTCCCACAGAGGACAGCTTTTCCTTGCCTCTGGGCAGCCTGGCACACATGAGCGATTAAATGCTGCAGTGTCTCCGCAACGACCATCGAGTTGCCCACATTTTAACTGGTGCTGATTATTGGGTGGCCACCCTGCTGGATCCCCGTTACAAGGACAACGTGCCGTCCTTAATTACCTTACTGGAGCGTGATCGTAAGATGCGCGAGTACAAGCGCACGCTGGTAGACGCGCTGCTGGTGGCATTCCCACTTGGAAGCGGGGGTACGGTGGAAGCACAAGGTGAAGGCAGAGGAGGAGGAAGAGGTCGCCAACGCAGCCGGGGCACCGCCAGCACCTCGCAAGGCAGGGTTAGCACGGCTGGAATGTGGAAAAGCTTTGTCAGCACGCCACAACAACCAGCACCACCAGCTGAGATGGAACGTCTTAGCAGGAGGCAGCATTTCACCAACATGGTGGAGCAGTATGTGTGCACACGCCTACACGTACTGCATGACGGGTCTGCCCCCTTCAACTTCTGGGTCTCCAAATTGGGCACATGGCCTGAGCTTGCCCTTTACGCCTTGGAGGTGCTGGCCTGCCCTGCCGCCAGTGTTATCACAGACAAGCGCAGCCGCCTGTCCAGAGCCAATGTGGACAAGCTCACGTTCATTAAAATGAACCAGGCATGGATCCCACAGGACTTGGCCATATATACCAGTGTTCTGACGAAAACTGTCTTGCTATCGGATAGTGTCCAGCCACTTACTGCGCAGGTGCAGTGCTTGCGCAGTACGGAGGACAAGGAGATTCACAAAATCTCCAAAGATGAACGATGCCTGCGCAGTGAGTGCAGGTTCAAGCCCGACCATCTAGGTTGACATACGGTAGCACATAGTAACAGGGCCCCTCACAGGCTCGCTTGGCTAGGCTTCAACCTCGGATGATGTGGCTTGAACCTGGAGTCACCGCGCATCGTCTTCGGAGAGTTTCGAAATCCCCTTGTCCTACGTACTGAGCAAGCGCAGTACAGGGCGGACACTATGCGACGGGGGACAGAATTCGACACATCATTCACCACTAGCCTTACCCAGCCATTGTTGTATTTTTGAACCAGTGTTGGCTACCTCGTTGGTACCTCAACCTCCTACTCCATTTGAATTTCGTCCTCCTGGGTCAAGATTATAATTTTTTCATTTTTTTTAATTTCCAAGTATTTTATTTTCCCACTATCTTATCCATTAAATTGAATAATTTTTTCCAGAAAGTGAGTATTCTGGGGTATTCCCACCATATGTGCGGCATCGTGCCATTGAGTTTCTGAGGTTCTTAATGACTTCCTGTACCTCTTCTGCTGAGAAGGGGGCCTCCAGCATTTTATTTTTATTTTTCTATGTTGTTTTAAGTTATTTCCCTATCCACATTTGTTTGCAGATCACTTGCCATGCTCTTAACAATATTTTGTTGCCATTTGCAGCCCTCTAGCCCTTTTCATTACTTTTTTACAGCCATTTTAGTGTTCAAAAGTCTGGGTCCCTATTGACTTCATTGGGGTCAAGTTCGGGTCAAGTTCGGTCCCGAACCCGGACTTTTTTCCGAAGTTTGGCCGAACCCGAACATCCAGGTGTCCGCTCAACTCTAATTACAATATGACTTGTGTCACAATTGTATACGCTATATTATTTTTAAACTTTTTTAAATTGCTATTTTTTCCCCCGCGAAAGTGTAGTTACCCTTTAACAATTGGAACATGTTTTGGTAATTGCACAGCAATTAAAAGCCATTCTATACGTTCTTTGTGTTGAGTTGGGAAGCCTGAAGCAGTAAGAAATCCTCTTAACGTCCACAACTGAGCAAAACTGTAAACCACTCCCACTCCATAGGCAGAGTCACTCAATATATTAAAACTTTCCTCTTTTGCAAGCTCCAGAGCCTTACAAAAGGCTGTGAGTCTCACAGAGCCTTATGCAAGGCTGCAAGTTTAGCAGCCTGTGCTGATTTGGAATGGGTTAATATAGAGGCATGTAAGCCACTTCCTTCTCCATTAACAACTTTAACAACTGAACAACCTGCCAGAGTGACTCCATCTAGTCTTCTGATAAAGAAAAAAATCCATCCACAAAAATATGGACAGATGGATATAACTCTGGAAGGGGTGTATTAGCAAGATATGGATGAGGTACAGTTACTCTGTCTATGGCAGCTTGTCATTCATGAATGTCTGAAGTAATCATATTATCTGTAGTAGGCAAACGTAGCAGGATCAAGTGGATAACTGTAGTATCCCACGCCCAATGCTTACCACATAAGATCTGTGTAAGAACTCCACATCCATGTCTATTAGTCTCCGTACAAAAAAGTGAGAAAGATTTAGTGACCTGTATTCTATTTCCTATAGAACCAAAGGTTGTCTAAATCAGTTATAACATATCTATTTACTTAATAAAATTGTTAATATGATATTAGAAATGAATAGTCGAGTGATCATTTCAATGTCAAACCATAATTTCAATCACACAGATACATCTCCTTAAATGAGAATGCTTTACCTTATAAAAAATGTTTTTCCCTTTTATGTGCACTGTTTTAATTGTTAACTGTTTAATGAGCTCATATTCACATCACATAACCCTTTCGTTCAAAAATAACTTAGCAAAAATACATTGGAACTGAATAACTACGGTACTTAATTTTACCACAATTGGAAAACAGATTCAAAATAACTGGGATCATATTAAGCCAGCAACTTTCTAAAAGAAACAAAAATCAAAGTGTTATAATAACTTTTGAAAACATATATACATATTGGGGCATTGTATATAATTGCATCATATTTTTTAATACATTTTTTTTTCATAACAGGAACACAGCATTTTGTTTGAGTTTTATTGTTCCTCACTTCTAACTATGCCCTCCAGTGAACACACACAAACAACTGAACAACTGGATGGGAGGGGAGACAACTGCGCTAATTTTCTCTCACCTAATTTAAGACATCCATTTGTTCAACGTGGGATAACGTTCTTTAAAATAACCATCCTTGCTTAATAACAATCTTAAATCAACTTACTGAACCTTGAATAGCTTTCTATATCTCTAGTCCGACATTTATGTTTTAACTTATTGGTTGAACTAGATGGACTTGTGTCTTTTTTCATCCAGACTATGTAACCTTACTTACTGATAACCTTCATAACTATAACAAAGCCTCATAGGTATATCTTTTTTTTATCATATATACAGTATATATATATATATATATATATATATATATATATATATATATATACAGTATCTCAGAAAAGTGAGTACACCCCTCCCATTTTTGTAAATATTTTATTCTATATTTTCCATGTGTCAATACTGAAGAAATTACACTTTCCTACAATGTAAAGTAGTGAGTGTACAGCTTGCATAGCAGTTCAAATCAGCTGTTCCCTCAAAATAACTCAACACACAGCCATTAATGTCTAAACCGCTGGCAACAACAGTGAATACACCCCTAAGTGAAAATGTCCAAATTGGGCCCAAAGTATCAATAATTTGTTTGGCCATCATTATTTCCCAGCACTGCCTTATCCCTCTTGGCATGGAGTTCACCAGAGCTTCACAGATAGAGTCCTCTTCCATTCCTCCATAGCGACATCACAAAATATTGACACTTTGGGCCCAATTTGGAGATTTTCAGTTAGGGGTGTACTCAATTTTGTTGCCAGCAGTTTAGGCATTTATGGCTGTGGGTTGAGTTATTTTGAAGAGACAGCAAATTGACACTGTTATACAAGCTGTACACTCACTACTTTACATTATAGTAAAGTGTAATTTCTTCAGTGCTGTCACATGAAAAAATATAATAAAATATTGTGAGGGGTGTTCTCACTTTTGTGAGATACTGTATATACTGTATATGGAGCTAGATGATAGCAGCAAACTTTCCATCTAAAACTGTAACTCCACCCTGTAAGGTGAAGGATTAACAGGTCTATTTTCCTTATCAACCATTATCTCCCATGCAGTCAAACATTTAACCTCATCACAATCAGATTGTTTTACAAGTAACTCAAAAAGCACAGCTATTTGTGCCATATCAAAGGAACCATCAGGTGATCAAATGCCTTACAATGAAGGGAAGACAAGGAAGATCTGGACGGCTGCACTCCAACAATCCACTTTATTCGGTTTAAACATTAAAACCAAATGACAGATGGAACAAGTACAGTGTGGGACAAGCAGGTATACACGTTTCACGCTAAAGTCAGTGCTTAATCATTACCCAGTGGACCCGTGTAACAAACACCATTTTTAAAGTTTAATGGCAGCTGTCTTTCATCACAGACAATGGGTCCACCTCCCACTGCACTGAGCCAGGTTTAAAGTAAAAGACTCCAAAAGGCTCAAAAACTCAGTACAAGATGTTGTCACACACATGCTGTGAGTATAATCCAACCTGCATCCAGCTCCACAAAAGTGCATCAGCCAGAAGCATGTTGATCAACACACAGCAAGTGTCAAAAATAAAAAAGTTAGTGAGATAATGTGGGCACATGCGCGGCGGCACCTAAGATGGACGCTTAGTCTGGGAGCTCCGTCCCACCTCAGCAGCTCTGGCCTCTCCAGTGGCACCTCACCCGGCTATAACTGCCTGGATCTCCCCCTCTCGAGTGGCGGACACCACAGGGACACCCCCGATGTACGCAGGAGCGGTAAGGCACAATCTCAAGCCCGCTTTTGAAGCCGCCCTGTCCCAGCCTGAGACAGCCAAGATGGCTGCGGCCCCTCACCGCTCTGCTCCAGCCTGCTCATCCAGCCCGCATGCAGCGGTGTCCCCCTCCATGACACAGCATGACCCCACTGCTGCCATTCCCCACATAGAGCAAGCATCCCCAGCTTCCACAGCCTCTCTAATAGAGCGCACCCTGGCAGACTTGGACTTCTCCCCCATGGAGGCCGGCCCACTCCAGCCAGTCAATATAGCAGACCTATTTGCCAAATTTGCGGACCTTCTGCACAACACAGCTCACAGAATTACAAGTGACATTAAAGAAGACCTACAGAGCATAGGTACCCGCATGGAAATCATAGAGACAAATTTGGAATCCACCATTTCCAGGACCAATCAAAACAAGGCTTGCATACAGATTCTGCAGGAACAATTAGAGACTGCCAATGCTAAAATTGATGACCTCGAAAATAGGAATAGGAGGTACAATTTTAGATGTCCCTGAAACCATCAGATCTTTTAACAAAGACTTGCTCCCTGAGACACCGCAACATAGATTGGAACTTGACTGAGCACATAGAGCTCTCAGACCCCCTTAGAGCTGACAGACTTCCACGTGATATTGTGGTAAAACCACACTTTTACTCGGTCAAGGAAGAAAAAATGCAGATATCGAGATCCTTACCTAAAATTGTGTTCCAAGGGCATCACCTACAAATCTTTGCAGACTTATCGCCATCCACTATCCAAAAGAGGAGAGCTTTAAAGCCGCTGCTTCAAGTCCTGATAGACAAGGAAATAAAATACTGGTGGCTCTTTCCATTCCAACTCAAATTCCTCCTGAAAGGCAAAGCATACACCTTCGGTTCTCTGCAGGAAGGAGAAAAGCTCTTGCTGCATTTGGGTCTCATCAGCCAAGACCCGAATCTCACACAACCGGGATCGCAACCCAACTCTGCTAAAAGACAACTACCAAGCAGCCCCCTGAATCCAGTTTGGGAAGCTGCAAGATCCAAGAAGTCCAAGGAATCCATGCCTCCCTGACTCTGCTATCTGGAATGACTCTAGTCCTTCCCCCTGGACTTTGATTCTGCTTAGAACTTACCTGGGGAGACTTATACCCCCTATTGTGCCACGTGAGAGAGATATCCTCTCCGAATTCCCCCTAAACCCCATCCGAGGCAAACTTATAAGAGCCACAAATTGAGGAGGAAACCATCTTGGTTTCTATTTTACTTCTCATACGGTGTCCCTTTCTTTTCGCTTTCACCCCTATTTTTTGGAGGGGGAGGCGATGCGGGGGGCATTCGTAACCATTGCCCCTACACACACCTGGAGACTTCCTAATCTCCTCAATATTGCTCAGGAATCCGGTGTCCCACGAGACCCTTCTCGGCCCTAGAGATCCAGGTTCTAGTTTTTGTTGTGCTTACTTTTTGTCATTTTTTGTACACTTTTCCGTATAACCTATCAACCTCCAAATCTACCTATACTTGTTAATATGTTCATCTGGAGGTGTCTATGTTAAAACTGGGCTAGGTGCCCTTTTATTTTTCTACACTACATGCCCCACAAGGCCTCCCTGCTGGTGTGGTGTTCATGCACCCCTGGTTACAGAGGTACTTTACCCTTTTCTGGACGAGTCTAATCCCTGACCCCTAGAGGGTTTTTCTTTTTTTTTGTATTTTTTTTTTGTATAATTTTTACCTTCTGGTGGAGGACTCTGTTCCCTCCACTCTATGGATGACTCTCTTGTCCTCCGACTCTCCTTCCAATCTTTCTTCCTTCCCTCCTAATCATTTTACTCATTACCTTATCATTGCAGGAGCCGACTGGGGGGGGGGCCCATTGTTTCCGGACACTCTCAAAGGTCTTCACCTGGCATGTGAACTGCTCTGGGATCAGTAGACACGCTGGAAATTGCCTAGATTGTTCCACTTCTCTGTTCAATGGCTAACGACCCCTCAATAACAACCCCCCTCAAAATAATCTCCCATAATGCTCCCATAAAGGGCTGAATTCTCCAATTAAGAGATGTAAAGTTTTTCAATATCTTCAGGCACAAAAGGTGGATGTAATCCTCATGCAGGAAACACATTTCCCTAAACGATTTTGCCCTTCCTTTATCCACCCTAAATTCTCCTTCTTCGCATTGGGCATTTTCATTTCGAAACGGTGCAAATTTACTCTAAAATCTGAATTCAAAGACCCAGAAGGGAGATACATACTCATAGTAGGTGAATTGGATGACCAATTATATACATTCATTTCATATTATGCCCCCAATAGGGGCCAATTAACTTTCTTTCAACACATGTTGGAAACTCTCATGGAGGCTAGTGTAAAAGTAATGACCAGATGGTACCTAGTTCCTTCAAAGCTAGCCAAAATCTTTCCTTCAGTGTCACCCCTCTGTTTTTGGGGCTGCAATCTGAGAGGTGATATGCTCCACATATGGTGGACTTGCCCCAGAATACGCCAGTTCTGGCACAAGATATTCACCTGGATCAGCAAAATATCCACAATTTCAGTCCAAATGTCCCCACTAGTAGCGCTCCTCAATTTCCCTGTGAAGAGAGCATCCAGGAGTACACAACGTCTTATATACTTTATCATTATCACTCTGGCCAAGGCTTGGAAACAACCTTCGGTTTCCACACTACTGGCTAAAAGGAATCAGGAGAAGATGGCAAGTGTACTCCTGGATCGCTCGGATAAATTCGCAACCACCTGGGAACCTTGGGCATCGTTCATGGGTGTTACCCTTTCACTTTGACCTTGAGTGAATCACGGTCTCTCTCACCCCACTCCAGTCGACTCCTGCCTGCTCTACCCTTACCTATTCTTTTCTACTTCTTTCTGCTTCGACCTTCTGTTAATTGGTCCTACACCTAGGTTAAGGTCAGACTAAATTTAGACACTAGTAATGTCTTCCATCAATGAATAGGTCAGACCCTGAATGTTACAACACCTTGGTATAAGTTCTTACTTACTTTAACTAGTCACTATGGGCTCTGTAGCCAATCCAGGAGATGTTTGGAATTCTCCCTTAGGTATACAGTTCACTAATCTTACTTAAGGGTCTCTTCTCCTTAGGTTTGTGGCCTCACTAGTTTTTTTTTTTTTTACACAGGTTTGTGCAGCTTACGGTTACTTTCACAACAGTGGTGTTGGGGGATAGGGGTCTCGGCCACAGCATGATCCCTACTGGGGTGGCAGAGTCCTCTTCCCCTTGTCACCCCACCAGCCCGGGTCACTACTTGCTGGACATTAGGCCATTTTGTTTGCTCTTCATGCCCACGCCTTATTTAACCAATGTGTGCACTACATGTATGAATCTTATACATTCATTTTCTTTTGTTATAACTATGGCCTTGTTGGTCAACTCAGGGATAAGGTCACTTGTTATATCTTGTTTTCAATTCTATTGATGTTTTGTTGTCCTATTTGCTTCTGATAAAATAAAATATATTGAAACGAAAAGATAGTGAGAAAAAAAGAAACAACCCACACCCGTATATTTAAAAAAAACAAAAAAAACTAAACATACCCAAGGACAGTATTATACTATACTTGATCAACTGCTCAAATCTGCAAAACTGATTTAAAGACAAAATAACTACTAAACTAACATCAAAAATATTAAAAAAATATTTAAAAAATTATAAATAAACACCTCACAGGGGAGGAGAGGAAGACAAAGCAGAGGTGCAGACAGACTGCAGGTGCCGTGCAGACAAGTCATTCATAGAAATGAGTGAGATGCCACTCATAATTTAGCCCATTCTGGATCCATGTTGATAGATAAAAGATCCAAAATACTTCTCGCCTGCATAGCAGTTTAAAGCTCTCTTCCCCTCTGCTTCCTAACTCTCTCAATCCCCTGTAAGGCAGCAAGATTGCCTCCATGTACACAACTGAAATGATTAGCAACATTAGTGAAATTATTTTTCTGGATATCATACACATGGTCATGGAGACGATCTCGCAGCCTTCTAGTCACCCTGCCAACATATTGTATCTGACAGATTTTGCAAGTGATCGGATATATTAGATGTTTGGTGTTACAGTTGTTGAAATCTCTAATTTTATAACTTTTCCCACTGACTGTGGTAATAAAATCCTCCCCACTCTACCGATGGGGACAACATGGACACCCACCCATGTCACACCTGTAATTTTCTTTAAAACAAAGCTTTCCTTGTGTGTCTTGGAAGATGTAAAATAACTTAGTGAGAATAGATTAGCCAATGTGGGAGTATGTTGGCGGACTACTCTAGTACCCCCTGAAAGTATATTGGCATATGTGCTGTCAGTCTGCAGCTCAGGTAGATGACGGTTAATAACATTCTTTATTTTCTTAAACTCCAGGCTAAATGCTGTAGAAAACACAGGTGGTCCTCTCTCTGGTATAGTCCATACCTTCTTGCCTAATAAACTGTCTCTTTTGGATTCTCTGGCAATATTAGTGGCATGCCCAATAGTAGCTATAGGATACCCCCTTTGTAAAAATGTATTCTTCATATGGGCAAGTTCCCTCTCAAAATCCAAATTTTTGTTACATATCCTGCGTAATTGCAGGAATTGGCCCACAGGGATTCCCCTAACTGTATGCTTAGGGTGGCCAGAATCTGCCCTTAGAATACTATTATCACAGAGGGGCTTTCTATATAGACTGGTGGCTATCACCACCTTTTAGTGTAACATCCAAAAAACTGATGCTATAATCATTCATCTGTCTGGTAAAGCTGAGGTTGAGGTTGTTGTCATTAAGATTAAATAAAACGTTTTCTACCCCCCCCCCCCCAGTTCACCAGAACAGATAAAAATCAAGTCATCTATGTAGCACCTGAAAAACCTGATGTGTGGGTGAAATGGGTTCTCAGGTCCATATATAGGCTGGTGAGAGAGGGTGAAAACATGGAGCCCATCGCTTCCCCACACTGCAGGATGTAAAATACCCTATCAAATGAAAAATAGTTGTAGGCCAATAGATATTCCAGACACTCCAAAATAAACTCTCTCTGAACTTGAGAATACAATCCACACTCGTCCAAGATGAAGAAAACCACCTTCAGACCCCAGGAATGAGAGATGGAGGAGTACAGGCTGGCCACATCACATATGACCTATCTGTCACCCTCTAACCACTCAAATTCCTGACACAGACTCAACAAATGGTTGGTATAACAACGATAACTAGGAAGTCCGACCACTAAGGATTGCAGCTGCATATCCAGCCACTGTCCAATCCTCTCATTCAAGGACCCAATCCCCCTAAATCTTCCACTGAACTAGCTACAGAACTAGCTACAGTATTCCATCCCCCTCCACACACCTTTTCTTTCATCATCAGGTGATTTCTTTCAAAACCTCCTTCTGCTCCGATGCCTCAAAAAGATTTTGCACATCCATGCTGGACAAACTGATTGACAATGGCACCTACTCTATATTAGTTATATCTAAATTACTACTCCAAGCTGTACATACTACCTCTGCAAAAAACACTCTCTTCAAGGGATGGCAAAAGGACTTTTCTAAGGAGGATTTGGGTGACAGGATTTCGGTGTGTCGTGGAAAAACCACTATACTCTTTTGCGATATTAAGCGCCCTTTCAGCCTTTCAGTATAATGCATCTTTAAACAACTTGTGTCTCCCGATTTTCCCCAATAAACAGACATAGTCACCTTCCTGCTGTTCTTAGCTTCATCGCTCAAACCAACTGCCCTGAACCTCTGAGCAAATTTTATTAATCTAGCCTGATGGTTTCACAATCGACCAATCAAGCACAGGCATTCCTTCAAACAGGAGGGGTTATACAACAACCAATGAACAATGATTAGGGGAGTCTTATGAGTGTGTCTGGGCGGGGGCAGCATGTACGGTCTCCCTTCCCCTGGCTATGTAAGCTATCTTCAGCTAGACAAAGGAAGCTTGAGATCATGAACGCTGTCCCCCACCATAACGATTCAAAGACTCACGTTTTTATCGTTGGTGTGAATCCTTATTCTGCGTTGTTCAGAAAACAATGCATACCCAGATTATACTACTATTCAGTGTGGACTGGAGATTATCTGCAGGTGCACGCCACGGCCCTCCCAAATGTGTTTATCAGGCACACAGGGGTGACACGAGCGTACATCCGCTAAACCAATAATGTCTTTGCAGAGTGAACACATCCCCCCCAGACGATCGTTCTTTGCATCGCACAGTGGCCCTTCGCTGACGGACATATTCCCACTCAGCAAACACTTCTCTACATCCCCAAGGAGCTTTTCACTACTAAACGTATCTCAAACAGCGTCAGTCTGCCCCAGTCAGCACTTTAGAGCGGGTTGCGGGAGAACTAACACGAACTAACACAAGGTATATATGACGCTGGCTGGGCTATGCGGCCAGAGCTAGGGGGACGTAGACCTGGAGCAGACCGACGTCTCACTCTACCATTACCATCCACGCTAAGCAGACCCATCATTTCCCACTTCTTCTCAATCCAGGTAACTCTGAACTCTCTCACTTTCCTCTCATTCTGCCTTTTTCACTCCAACTTATTCACATTTACCTATACACATACAGACACACACACACACACACACACACACATACATATACATATCTTTAATACATGATCCTACACACTGACATTAATATTTACATTCACACACATTTACATTCACACACTGTAACTCAGTCACTTCACCTTGATATTTATTTTTGTATTTGTATTAATCATACTACACGTGTAATAACTACACCTATTACTAGGTGTATATATAATAATAATTCTATTTATTTTTTATTTATTTATTCACATCTTTTCCCCTCACACACTCACACAGTCTCGTTATTTACTTTTCCCCATTGCCAGTATCTTTATGATCACTAAATACACATTCTTATTTTATATGCTTCTTTCACATTGTTTTTTCAAACCCCTCCCTTTTTCCATTTATCTTTTTATTCATTTATTCCCCTTTTTTTGCCACACAGCATTTGGCAGGCGCTTGATACATGCACCATCTGTATCATATACTCTCATACAGTGATCGTCGACCTGGTCTCAAGGTCTGTTTTCCTAACCTGGCTTCTGTACGGCTACTCCCTGCTTCAGTGCCAGATGAGGCTATTTACACCAGACCACTTTTCAACTTGGAGCTGAACCCCATTCATGGGCTACTTTGTAAGTAGTAAAGGGATTACCCTCTATTTTTCACCTTTAGGATAAAATGCATAGCTAGCTATTAAATCTATCAATTATTCCCTTACTTTATAGCTTAATACCTGCATCCGACTCCTGATGATTGGCACAAGGCCATGAAACGCGTAGAGTGTTTATCCAGGGATGCCGAGCCACGCTTGCTCCAATAATTCTAACCAATCTTATTTTCTATTTGTACTTAATATGCAAATTATGTATACATTATATATTTTCTAATATTTTGTATTTTTTATCTGTATTTATTAGTTTTCTGCTATGAAATATAATGTGTGTCACAAACCATGTTTAGTGAATAACCTTGTATCAATAAATGAATTATTATTATTATATCAACTTATGTTGAACCCTTTTTATGATTGTATTTCTACATCATAAATGCTTTATTATACTATTGAATCATGTTTACTAAAATCACTATCATGAATTACCCCCTGGGATTGTGACACTCAGTTTATTTACATTCTATACAAATTATTAAACACATCCATATGCCTCAATTAAAGTCCCAATTTACCCCTTTCCCCCTTTTTACATCAATTCAAATTGATGCACAGGACTTTTAGCCCATCTCTCTTCTCGGGAGACACCCCTAATTCGTTTTTGGTAATGCGCTCCAATCTCAGCTTTCTGGGACCAAATTATACAGTTTATTTTCAGTATCACTGGCTGCCACATTGTCTAGACACCTATCCAACTGCAAATGGGCAAACCCAAAACCCATATCTCCCAATGGACTCACATATGTCTTCTAGCTGCCCGAAAAAATATACTAAAAGTGTGGACATCCTCTTCCCCACCAATGATTACCACTGTAAATAAAGACCTCACAGAACTTCTCCGGAACTTCCTTGTCTTCCCTTGTGCAGCACGCAAGCTGGCCTGGCACCTGACTTGAGGAGTTGTGAAGGGATCAATAGAGGCTACTCACCTGGATCAGCGATACAGAGTGCCTTACAATGAAGGTTCAAGAATAAACACATATTACATAGCATCAGTTACATATAACATATTACATGCTTTCTACACTATTCTATATCTCAGGCACATATACAGTGGGAAAAGGGGAAATTCTGATTATCTAAAATAACATTGTAAATGTCACATAAATGATAACTGGTGATAAATGATGTTTGTATATTAACAAATTTTTGTTAATTTTCACAAAATAATTATTAAAACTAACATAATATAAAGATAATAACCATAGCCAAAAGTACAAGGCCACATGTCCTTTCATATCCACCTGCTTCTAACCACCATCCCACACATCTAGAACAATGGTTACCATCATGAGTCTAATTCTACAGACATCCTTACATTACTACATTGTATAGACAGGGCTAAAATAGGAAGAAAAAACTCAGATTAATTAACACTTATGTAGAACTACCTCTCAAGAGCCGCTGAGTATAATGGGTCCCCTGTTCACTTCTGAGCCTTGAGCAAGGCACAAACCTTGCTGACACCACTCTAAAACTGTAACCAAACATCCCCTCAGATAGCACACAAAGGAAAACATTGAGATAGGAAGCAATATCTATTAAAAAATCATTATAAGATTGTACACAAAGAGAGTCATAGGTAGGGATTGGCTGAAAACCCCCTGGTTCGGTTCGCATCCAGAACATGCAAACACGGCAAAAAATGTGTTTGAACACGCGAACACCGTTAAAGTCTATGGGACACAAACATGAAAAATCAAAAGTGCTAATTTTAAAGGTTAATATGCAAGTTATTGTCATAAAAAATGTTTGGGGACCTGGGTCCTGCCCCAGGGGACATGTATCAATGCAAAAAAAGTTTTAAAAACTGACTTTTTTAAGGGAGCAGTGATTTTAATAATGCTTAAAGTGAAAAAATAAAAGTGAAATATTCCTTTAAATTTAGTACCTGGGGGGTGTCTATAGTATGCCTGTAAAGTGGCGCATGTTTCCCATGTTTATAACAGTCCGAGAGCAAAATTACATTTCTAAAGGTAAAAAAAAGTTATTTAAAAGTACTAGCGCTAGTGCCGGCTATTAATGAATTGTCGGTCCCGACAATACACATAAAAGTAATTGAAAGTCATTGAAAAAAAAAAAATGCGTGGGGGTCCCACAAAATTCCATTACCAGGCCCTTCAGGTCTGGTATGGATTTAAAAAAAAATGGCGTGGGGTTCACCCAAAAATCCACACCAGACCCTTATCCGAGCACACAACCTGGCAGGCCGCAGGAAAAGAGGGGTGGCCGAGAGAGCACCCCCCCTCCTGAACCATACCAGGACACATGCCCTCAACATGGGGACATGGGGAGGATGTCCCTATTTTGATGGGGACAAGGGCCTCATCTTCACAACCCTTGCCCAGTGGTTGTGGGGGTCAGCGGGCGGGGGGATTATCAGAATCTGGAAGCCCCCTTTAACAAAGGGGACACACAGATCCCGCCCCCCCCCCCCATTGTACCCGTACCATTTCACAAAAAGAAAGTGTCAAAATGTTAAAAAAACACGATGGCTTGGGACAAGTCTTTTATTAAAAATAAAAAAATAAAAAAGAGATTCCAGCAATGTAATCCAATAAATCAATGCTCCTACTCCAGCGATGTAATCCAATTCTTGATCTTCAGCGACTCCAGCAAGGAACACGCACAGGATCCTGCCTCCACAGCCAATGACGCAGCGCTAGCTTGACAGATCTTATGTAGCTGAGGGCAGGGCCACCCGTCACATGACCCCATCCCCCTCTGACAAGGGGAAACGCCGGGGTTTCCCAGTGACGTGTACATGTGAATCTGCCCCCCTCTGATGCAACGCAGTGCACCCCCTATTTTCCTGGGGCCTGGCAGGTTGCGTGCTTGGATAAGGGTCTGGTGTGGATTTTAAAAAAATGTTTTTATTTTGGTGTGGAGTTCCCCTTAACCGCTTCCCGACCGGCGCACGACGATATACGTCGGCAGAATGGCACGGACAGGCATAAGGGCGTATATATACGTCCCCTTTAAGATGCCGCCGCGCTGGTCGGGACCCCCGAGACGCCGGTCGCGGGTCCCGCGGACTCCATCGCCGCAGGGACACCCGCGATCGTCTCACGGGAAGGCTGAACGGGGAGATGCGGAAATAAACAGCATCTCCCCGTTCTGCCTAGCAACTAGTGACGCCAATCTCTGCTCCCTGTGATTGGAGCAGAGATCAGCATTCACTAGCTGACATCCACGCCCCCCCACAGTAAGAAACACACCCCTAGGCATACTTAACCCCTACACTGCCATCTAGTGGATAACCCCTTCACTGCCAGTGTCATTTATACAGGAATCAATGCATTTAAATAGCATTGATTGATGTTTAAATGACAATGGTCCCAAAAATGTGTCAAAAATGTCCGATGTGTCCACCATAATGTCGCAGTCACAATAAAAATCGCTGATCGCCGCCATTACTAATAAAAAAAAATTATTAATAAAATATTTATTATAGCAAAAAATAAAAAAGAATGCGTTTTTTTTCAAAATTATCGCTCTTTTTTGTTTATAGCGCAAAAAATAAAAACCGCAGGGGCGATCAAATACCACCAAAAGAAAGCTCTATTACCACCAAAAGAAAGCCCCTGAAGGGCCTGGTAATGGAATTTTGGGGGACCCCCACGCATTTTATTTTTCAATGACTTTCAATGACTTTTATGTATATTGTCGGGGACCGATAATTCATTAAGGCTGGTTCCACACTGGGGCGTTGGGGGCGCTGGCGGTAAAGCGGCGCTATATTTAGCACCGTTTTACTGTCGTTTTAGCGGCGCATTTCGGCCGCTAGCGGGGCGGTTTTACCCCCGCGAGCGGCCAAAAAAGTGTTAATACAGCCCGCAAACCGCCGCTGCAGCGGCGTTTTGCGGGGCGGGTTTGGAGCGATTCCCCATTGTTTTCAATGGGAAGGGGCGCTATAGGAGCGGTAAATATACCGCTCCTACAGCGCACCAAAGATGTGGCTTGCAGGACATTTTTCAGGGTCCTGCAAGCGCACCGCTTCAGTGTGAAAGCCCTCGGGCTTTCACACTGAAGACACAGCAACAGCTGTTTCGGGTCAGTTTGCAGGTGCTATTTTTAGCGCAATAGCGCCTGCAAACCGCCCCAGTGTGAAAGGGGCCTAATAGCCGGCACTACCACCAAAAGAAAGCTCTATTTGTGGGAAAAAAAAGAACGTCAATTTTGTTTGGGAGCCAAGTCGCATGACCGTGCAATTGTCAGTTAAAGCGATGCAGTGCCGAATCGTAAACCAAGGGACCTGGTCCTTTGGCTGCAAATTGGTCCGGTCTGAAAGTGGCTAAAATCCATATCAGACCTGAAGGGTCTGGTATGGATTTTTGGGGGGAACCCCACGCCATTTAAAAAAAAAAAATTGGTGTGGAGTTCCCCTTAATATTCATACCAGACCTGAAGGGCCTGGTAATGGAATTTTGGGGGACCCCCACGCATTTTATTTTTTTATTTTTCAATGACTTTCAATGACTTTTATGTATATTGTCGGGGACCGATAATTCATTAAGGCTGGTTCCACACTGGGGCGTTGGGGGCGCTGGCGGTAAAGCGTCGCTATATTTAGCGCCGTTTTACTGTCGTTTTAGCGGCGCATTTCGGCCACTAGCGGGGCGGTTTTAACCCCCGCGAGCGGCCGAAAAAGTGTTAATACAGCCCGCAAACCGCCGCTGCAGCGGCGTTTTGCGGGCGGGTTTGGAGCGATTCCCCATTGTTTTCAATGGGAAGGGGCGCTATAGGAGCGGTAAATATACCGCTCCTACAGCGCACCAAAGATGTGGCTTGCAGGACATTTTTCAGGGTCCTGCAAGCGCACCGCTTCAGTGTGAAAGCCCTCGGGCTTTCACACTGAAGACACAGCAACAGCTGTTTCGGGTCAGTTTGCAGGTGCTATTTTTAGCGCAATAGCGCCTGCAAACCGCCCCAGTGTGAAAGGGGCCTAATAGCTGGCACTAGCGCTAGTACTTTTAAATTACTTTTTTTTCCTTTAGAAATGTAACCGGACTGTTATAAACACGGGAAACATGCACTACTTTACAGGCATAGTATAGACATCCCCCAGGTACAAAATCGAAAGGAATATTTCACTTTAAGCATTATTAAAATCACTGCTCCCGAAAAAATGGCAGTTTTTAAAACTTTTTTTGCATTGATACATGTCCCCTGAGGCAGGACCTGGGTCCCCAAACACTTTTTATGACAATAACTTGCATATTAAACTTTAAAATTAGCACTTTAGATTTCTCCCATAGCCTTTTAAAGGGTGTTCCGCGGCTTTTTGAATTTGCCGCGAACACCCCAAATTGTTCGCTGTTCGGCGAACGGACGAAGAGCCAATGTTCGAGTCAAACTCATGTTCGACTCAAACAGATAGCCCATCCCTAGTCATAGGTAAATAAAATAAACAATAAGGCATATAACAGTGCCACTTTAAAGAGACCCAATAGACCCAAATGGGCATAAAAGGACAGAACAAGGATGTTAGGCTAACTCGCTCGTGGGCTCTCAGTAACCAGAACCAGGGATCATTCTCTGAGGATTTTGGCAAGAAAGAAAAATGTCCATGAAAAACCTACCACTATATGTGAGAGATTGGTGCACATTGGTGTAGTCCCTTTTTTTTGATAAAATGATTACACTTCCCCATAGGTGATAACACAGCAGGCAGAGTTTCCCTTTAATACAGGTGATAAGCTGGGAAGTCACTTTAAGCTCTTCTGGGCCATCCCACACAGATATACTGTGGCAGGGTGGCCCCCCTGTGTGAAATCACATACCAGTAACTGATTTCTTGCACTGGGTCTGGGGCACACACTCATGCCAACGTTGACCTGCTCCTGCTGTGATTTGACAGTTTTGTTGGAGGGGAAGATGGAGATCTTGTGTTTCTGCTAAGCAGGAGCATCCCCCACACAGTTAGAAAACACCCCCTAGCCACTTCTGCCCCGGAAGAATTTGCCCCCTTCCTGACCAGAGCACTTTTTGCGATTCGGCACTGCGTCGCTTTAACTGACAATTGCGCGGTCGTGCGACGTGGCTCCCAAACAAAATTGATGTCCTTTTTTCCCACAAATAGAGCTTTATTTTGGTGGTATTTGATCACCCCTGCGGTTTTAATTTTTTTGCGCTAAAACAAAAAAAGAGCGACAATTTTGAAAAAAAAACTCATTATTTTTTACTTTTTGCTATAATAAATATCCCCCTAAAAAAATATATAAAAAAAACTATTATTTTCCTCAGTTTAGGCCGATACGTATTCTTCTACATATTTTTGGTTAAAAAATCGCAATAAGCGATTATTGATTGGTTTGCGCAAAAGTTATATCGTTTACAAAATAGGGGATAGTTTTATGGCATTTTTATTAATAATTATTTAATTTTTTTAAATGGCAGCGATCAGTGAATTTTATCATGACTGCAACATTATGGCAGACACATCGGACATTTTTGACACATTTTTTGCACCATTGTCATTTATACAGCAATCAGTGCTATACAAATGCACTGGTTCCTGTGTAAATGACACTGGCAGTGAAGGGGTTAACCACTAGGTGGCAGTGTAGGGGTTAAGTGTGTCTTAGGGGTGTGTTTCTAACTCTGGGGGGCGTGGCTGTGTGTGACACATCACTGATCTCTGCTCTGATCACACGGAGCAGAGATCAGTGATACTGTCACTAGGCAGAACGGGGAGATGCTTGTTTACATTAGCATCTCCCTGTTCTTCCTCTCCGTGAGGTGATTGTGGGTATCCCCGCAGCGATCGAGTCCGCGGGACCCGCGACCCGACTGCATGCACCCACCGGCCGCCTCTCAGAGGGTAACATAAAGGTACGTGATTCTGCCTGTACATGCCCTTCTGCCGCAGTATATCTGCGTGAGGCGGTCGGGAAGCGGCTAGAGACACATTTAACCCTTTGATCGCTCCTGATGTTAACCCCTTCCCTGCCAGTGTCATTAGTGCATTTTTTTTAGCACTGATCACTATATTAGTGTCACTGGTCCCCAAAAAAGAAGTGTCAGTTAGGTGTCTGATTTGTCTGGCGCAATGTCGCAGTCCCACTAAAAAATCACTGATCGCCACTATTACAAGTAAAAAAAAATGACATACATATATCCCATTGTTTGTAGATGCTATACATTTTGCGCAAACCAATCAATGTATGTTTATTCTTCTACATATTTTTGGTTAAAAAATCGCAATAAGCGATTATTGATTGGTTTGCGCAAAAGTTATATCGTTTACAAAATAGGGGATAGTTTTATGGCATTTTTATTAATAATTATTTTATTTTTTTAAATGGCAGCGATCAGTGATTTTTATCATGACTGCAACATTATGGCAGACACATCGGACATTTTTGACACATTTTTTGCACCATTGTCATTTATACAGCAATCAGTGCTATACAAATGCACTGATTCCTGTGTAAATGACACTGGCAGTGAAGGGGTTAACCACTAGGTGGCAGCGTAGGGGTTAAGTGTGTCTTAGGGGTGTGTTTCTAACTCTGGGGGGCGTGGCTGTGTGTGACACATCACTGATCTCTGCTCTGATCACACGGAGCAGAGATCAGTGATACTGTCACTAGGCAGAACGGGGAGATGCTTGTTTACATTAGCATCTCCCTGTTCTTCCTCTCCGTGAGGTGATTGTGGGTATCCCCGCAGCGATCGAGTCCGCGGGACCCGTGACCCGACTGCATGCACCCACCGGCCGCCTCTCAGAGGGCAACATAAAGGTACGTGATTCTGCCTGTACATGCCCTTCTGCCGCAGTATATCTGCGTGAGGCGGTCGGGAAGCGGCTAGAGACACATTTAACCCTTTGATCGCTCCTGATGTTAACCCCTTCCCTGCCAGTGTCATTAGTGCATTTTTTTAAGCACTGATCACTATATTAGTGTCACTGGTCCCCAAAAAAGAAGTGTCAGTTAGGTGTCTGATTTGTCTGGCGCAATGTCGCAGTCCCACTAAAAAATCACTGATCGCCACTATTACTAGTAAAAAAAAATGACATAAATATATCCCATTGTTTGTAGACGCTATACATTTTGCGCAAACCAATCAATGTATGTTTATTAGGATTTTTTTTACCAAAAACATTCAGCAGAATACATATTGGCCTAAATTGATGAATACATTTTTTATAGCATAAAGTAAAAATTTTATATATTTTTTTTTTTTAAATTGTCGGTCTTTTTTTGTTTATATCGCAAAAAATAAAAACCACTGAGGTGATCAACTACCACTAAAAGAAAGCTCTATGTATGGGGTAAAAAGGACATTGATTTTATTTGGGTACATCATTGCACGACTGCTCAATTGTCAGTTAAAGTAATGCAGTGGCATTTTGCAAAAAGATAGCCTGGTCATGATGGGGGGTAAACTTTCCGGGACTGAAGTGGTAAAGATGTGAAACAGTTGCAAAAGGTTATTCAAACTGAAGAAAGGTAAGGGCAGATTTTAGCAGTTAAATGCCTCTTTAACCACTACAATACTAGGCACTTTCGCCCCCTTCCTTCCCAGACCAATTTCCAGCTTTGAGCGCTCTCGCTCTTTCAATGACAATTGCGCGGTCATGCAATGCTGTACCCAAATGAAATTTCTATCATTTTGTTCGCACAAATAGAGCTTTAGTTTGGTGGTATTTATTCACGACTCCGTTTTTTATTTTTTGCGATATAAGCGAAAAAATAGCGGAAATTTAAAAAAAAAACAATATTTTCTCCTTTCTTTTTTAAACGAAATCCAATAAAATCAAATTTTGTCATAAATTTAAGCCAAAATGTATTCTGCTACATGTTTTTAGTAAAACAAATTCTGTTAAGTGTATAATAATTGGTTTGCGTGATCACGGACATATGTACGCAAATGATCATGTACAGATGTGTGCAGGTGATCACGGACATATGTGTGCAGATAATCATTGACACATGTGATTTTACTGGGACATATGTGGGGGACATGTGTTTTTATTCTTTGGGGACATGTGTTTTTATTTGGGGACATGTGTTTTTATTTGGGGACATGTGTGTTTTGGGGACATGTATGTTTTGGGGACATGTGTGGTAACATGTGTGTTTTATAGGTGTTGGTGACACTAGACTGGTGATCAGTGAGTAAAAAAACAGCTAATACTCACTGATCACCAGCCGGCTGCAGCGATCAGCTCTCCTCTCCTCACCGACGACTTCCGTGTGAGGAGAGGAGAGCCGGTTGCCTAGCAACCGGCTGTTTGCTTACATCACATGATGGCTGTGATTGGACACGGCCGCCATGTGATCAGGAGGGCCAATCACAGAGCCCTCCTGCCGATCCGAGATGCGCCGTATCCGGGTGACACGAGCGCATCGGAATCGCGCCGCTGCGCGGGCACGCGTGCGCGCGATCCCCCTACTTCTGATGGACGTTCCCTCCAGCTCTGCGATGTAACTGCTGAGAGGACTGATATCTTCCCCTGGTCTTATTTCGGGTTAGCAGCCTCCAGCTACATGAGTGGCTGGGGGCCCGATGACGGCACAGGGTCTGAAGGTCTGGCACTGTAAGCCAGACCTTCAGAGCACATGCACTGGTGATGTCATCAGCTGCATGCACTCTGAATATCTCATAAACTGTGCAAGTTTAGGAGATATTCACAGTACCTACAGGTAAGCCTTAACCTGTAGTCCCGTGATGTGTTTCGATATCTCAGTGTAACATTCTGTTGCTGCTGCCCAGCTCTGCCCTATTGCCATATACAGATGACTCACCTGCAGACCCTGTGTTTACATGTAAATAACCTGCATTGATATGTAAATTGTGATGGCATTAATATGTAAATAGTCACGGACCGCGGCATTGATATATGAATAGAGGAGACATTCATATGTATATCATGTCCCCCTGAGCTCATATTTACCATCATGTCTGCTGAATGCTGCCCACTGGTGGGAGGGGGGTAAAAGGACATGCTTGAAAGTCCTGCCTACAACTTTAGTCATTAAGCCTAACATCAGCCTGTTCTGCAAAGGTAAGCAAATTGGAGCTGGAACTCTACTTCAAAAGAACATGGTGCCCCAGCACCCTGAATTTTGGTGCATGTGAATACGCATATCTCAGCCGATGCATGAGGGTTTTATTAACAATTAAAGGCACTTCTGCGTATAAGCTAAAAGGGCAGCATGTTTCTGTGGTGTCACAAAAGCGATTTTGCATGTATTCCAGGATAAATGTCTGTTACATTGGTGGTCAGTGTAAATCTTCTCATTACATTTGGGCTTGGTGTACAATCATTTCATTCACACTAGTGGTCAGCCTGAAGGCCCCCATTACATCGGTGGTCAGTGTAACTTCCTCTTTACATTGGTGGTTACTGTGAATTCTCAGATTATATTAGTGGTCAGTGTAAATCCCCATTACATTGGCGGCCAGTGTAGAAACTCCTCTTTATATTGATAATCGTTAAAAAAATCCAAACTTGCATTTGTGGTTTGTTTCGAATCCTCCCTTACATTGGTGGTCCATGTAGAAGCCCCCTTTAAATTGGTGGTGAGTGTAAATCCCCCTTACATTGGTGGCCAGTGTAGAAATCTCCCTTTATTGGCTGTTGATGTAAAATTCCCCATTGCATTGGTGGTCAGTGTAAATCCCCCCTACCACTGGTGGTCGGTATAGAAGTGTCACCTTACATTGGTGGACAGTACAAACCTTACATGGAGGTGATTGTATATCCCCCCTTACACTAATGGTCAGTGCAAATTCCCCCTCACATTGGTGATCATTGTAAATTCCCCATTACATCCCCCACTATATACTTGCCAAAGATTTCCAGCTTTGCTTTACATGATTCAGAATTTGTCACAGTTTACTGCTTTCTAACTAATCGCACCCCCCCCCCCCACTGCCACTGATCCCATCAACCCCCCAGCATTGCCACTGGTCACCCACCTCCCCCAGCATTGCCACTGATCCCAGGAGTCCTAGGTGTTTTCTGTCTATTGATGGGTCCACTCACCTCCCCAGTCCATGATGTGCAGGCAGTGAGGAGATTATGTGCTGTAACCTTTAGTAACCAGTGAACAGTAATGTTGTGCACGAATCTCTTGCAACCAATCATTGAGCGGTAAGGATATGCAGTAGCATATAGCAACCAATTAGTGAACAGTAATAATGTGCAGTAACCTCCAGCAACCAATTAGTGAGTGGTATAGATGTCCAGTAACCTCTAGCAACAAAACAGTGAGCAGTATTGATGCACAGTAATCTCTAGCAACCAATAAACACACAGAAGTCATGTGCTGTACCCTGTAGAAAATAATCAGTGAGCCATAATGTTTGCTGTATTCTCTAGCAGCCAGTCAGTGAGTGGTAATGATACATGCTAACCTGTGGTAACCAATCACAATTGCTGCCTGATCTGATTCAGTAAAATGATTTTGAGTCTAGCTGCTATTTATTGTATGTCTCAAAGCATGTGGAGAGCAAAATTGCATGGAAGAGGGGGCCCAAAAAAACTTTTGCCCGGGGTCCAGTCAATATTAAAGATGGCCTTGACTCCCCAAGGGGTTCAAACTCACCAGAAAATAGTAAATCACAAGCCTTGAAATAATCAGAAGGAAGTCCTCCAAGGTCTGGTTAGGGCTGCAAATCACTCCATGTATAGATAATCATAGAACAGAAAGATTCCACATTGCGTGATCCTGTTTAACACCTTTAATGCAAAACCCAACCTCCTAAAGATTGCACATACAAACAGTTAAAAAGAAATGAGCATAAAGTGCAAAACGTAGTCACCAGTCCGCTGATATAGGAGACCGCCAGTGCAGGTTACACAGCCACGCTGATTCTCCCTGGTTGTCTCTCGCTGACTGTGAAATACATGTGTCACTTCTGGTCGCCGTAAGGTCCCTACGGTGCAAGGACCCGGCTATATATTGATCCTTCGCTCAGCCTGTTAACCTTTCGTGTGCTAGCCGCTTCAACCCACGGTGGTGCACGCTAGTGGCGATATCTTAACACACAGGCAACAGATAAAATGACTGAGGCGATCGGATCTCAAACATATTATCATTACTCAGTACATTTTCTAACTAATGAGTCCAAGTGTACCATAACTACCTAAAACTAATTTAGACTAAAATTTATCAATGGATACTACTATAAGGCCCCTTTCACACCGGGGCGTTTTTCATGCGGTGCAGCGCTAAAAATAGCACCTGTTCACCGCATGAAAAAATACGGCCCCTTTAACTCCAGTGTGAAAGCCGGCGGGCTTTCACACTGGAGCGGTGCGCTAGCAGGATGACAAAAAAAGTCCTGCTAGCAGCATCTTAGGAGCGGTATAGGAGCGGTGTGTTCATCGCTCCTATACTGCTCCTTCCCATTGATTAGAATGGGACACCGCTGTAAAACCGCGGCAATACCGCCGCAAAGCGCCGCTACGGCGGCGCTCTGCGGGGGTGTTTAACCCTTTTTCGGCCTCTCGCGGGGTTAAAACCGCACCGCGAGTGGCCGAATACCGCGGTTAAAACGACGGTAAAGCAGCGCTAAATATAGCGCTGCTTTACCGCCACCGCGGCTCCCCGCCCCAGTGTGAAAGGGGCCTAACAACATTCTATAAACACATAATTAAATGGCAATAAATTACAGGGACCCAAATGAATCGTACAAGCAAGATTAGAACAAGCTTATTACTCAAAACTAGTATTAAATAAACATTGCTGGTAATACAGTATATGCCTTAATCAATCATATCATAGATCCAGTATATATAAGACATAAACTGAAACCCCTTAATACATATAATATTACCAATAGTGATAAAAAGAATTAAATTATAAAATCACTATAAGATAAAATAAAATAACATCACATAAAATAACATTAATTGGTTAGTGTAAAATTTCATATGTAAAATTTCATAAATCTATACTTCAGGATGGTACTATACAGTCACCTCAATAGTCACTGATAAAACAGTTCAACAGATCAAACATATAAATGCCGGTCATGTTTTAAATGGACTGACAGGAGCGCTGATACAGTATTGGATTTCACAGTGTTTCAGGGCTGGATTCTTTGCTATCTTTACAATGTTTTTTTTTTTTTTTATAGCAGCTGCTATTGCTGGCAATTAATGTAGAGCTGTTTGTGCACGTTTACAAACTATTCATTGATTGTTATAGGTAGTCTGTTAATTTTAATAGCAATATAGCGCTGAGTGGTGTTAATAGACCATTAATTACACTGATTTTAATATATGAGATTTGTAGTTCTCTCCAAGCTGATCTGAATGAAAGGGTCCTGCCTGCTGCATATAAGTTCCAGCATTCTTAGCACAGCTGTATTCATTTCTGTGTCCATTAAACTGCAAAGCACGGCCATCTTGGGGCCATTTTATAAACTGCAACCAGTAACAATACAGTATGTTAAACCAAGTGTCACGTACCTGGTCGGGGGACGAAGTGCAGAGAGGGCTCCCTTTGTGGAGTACACCCCTGAAGAAGGTACAGAAGGTGTAGCGCCCAAAGAAGCACATGTTGCCAGATGGGTATAGCAGGATAGAGCCAGTGGTAATCGGATAATGCAAGATACACAGCTGGACCAAAGTCTTTAGGGATCTACAGTAGCACTTGGCAAAGGCGTGTGCAGGAGATAGTAGTGGAAATCAGGCCGGGGGTCAAACGGTGGATCAGACAGGAGGAAGAGGCAGGTAGCAAAGTCTGTGATGCAAGCCAGGATCAGACACTGGAGACAGCAGCGAAGTCGGTAAAGCAAGCCAGGGGGTCAAACCAGGAGAGCAGATCAGACAGGTCAGGAGCAGGCCGGGTTACAACAGGAAATCCAAGTATAGTATGCACATAGGCTCAGGAACACAGGAAGGCTGACGACAATCCAGCAATGTGATGGGCTCAACAGCAGTCTTATATAGGCCAATAAGTGGCCGCATCTGTCACATTGTGTGCCTATTGCATACACACATACGTCAATTAGTGCCGTCGCGCATATGCCCGTTTGTCCTTCTTGGACCAGTGCGCATGTCAATGCGCCAGAAGCATCCATTACCAATACTGGCACTATTACTATTACCATGACACCTAGATAACTTTCTTGTGACTCCATTTTGTTACTTGTTAGAAACTCAACTCCATAATGTATCTAATTTTAGCATTACTAAGATTTCTTTTTTTTTTTTTAATACAAACTTTTATTGAAAATAGAATAGAAAAAGGAGGCATATACAGAGTTCAGTATAAACAGTGGAGAGTACAAGATAATGTTCACAACCATATTTGCAAGACAAGCTTTACAGAGTATAGTTGACTGGGCTAGTATCAACAGACGTAATGAGCCGGTGTTAAAAAAATGAGGTCCAGCAGCAGGGTGAGATATCTTTCTATGTGGGAGTGCTTCAGTAAATATGCGCAGCTAGGATACTGAGGGCTGCGTTCACTCCCACACAGTAACGTAGGGTTGAAATGTGAGGGTTGTGTGAGAACTAAGTTACATGCCGCCAATACAGAGTAGAAAACGCTAACTTAAATAACTGAATAAAAAGAAAAATTAACAACAATAACAAAAGTAGGTACGGGGAGTCAAAGGCTAGTATGCACTCTGTGATATCTGTAGACAGTTTGTAGTACCCTCTGGAACTATAGATCTGGGTATGGTACACCCTTTCCATAAGTTTGATCGCTGCTATTCTCTTGAGAACTTGATCCCAAGAAACCCTAGGAGATCTCCAGAATAATGCAATGGTACAATGTACTGCACTAAAGAGGGTGTGGGCAAGTTTTTGGTCTGGAGGGGTGGAACCTGGGATATCGGCAAAGAACAGACACATCTGGTGGGTTAACGTGGTGTGGGTGCCCGTGATTTCTGTGACCTGTGCCGTAACCCTCTGCCAAAGATCTCTGAGAGCCGTACAGCTCCAAAATGTATGCAGGTGAGTACTCGGCTCGGGGCAACCTCTGAAGCAGTTACCAGAAACAGTAGGGAAAAATTTGTGAAGCTTGGCAGGTGTATAATACCACCTGGTGTGAAGTTTCACCACTGTTTCTTTCACTGCCTCCAACTTTGTGCATTTGTGCATGTTAGTGATTCTGGTGGACCATTCCTCCGGAGAGGCCTCTACCCCTGTCTCTAGTTCCCAGCTGAGTATGGCGGATGATTTGTCTGAAAGTCTGAGACCAGCAAACGAACAGTATAGCTGGGAGATCACACCTCTGTCCCTAAAGACTGGACCGCATATGCACTCGAATGATGTGAGTGCATCTGGGGCTGACCTGGGGAAGGGGGAGTTGTAAAAATGCCTCATTTGCAGGTATTTGTAGAATTCAGACTTGGGGAGGCCATGGGAGGCTTGTAGGGATGTGAATGTGGCAAATACCCCATCTCTATGCAGGGGGGCGTACATGATAAGGTCACTCAAAATCCAAAGAGTGAAATCTCTCTGATCTTGGAAAGCTGCAGGAAAAGCCGGGTTTCCTATAACAGAGGCCAGCTTGGGGTTAGATGGGATCACAGAGAGCCTCTTCTTGTAAAGGGCCCAGAGATGTAGTGACTGACCTACCACAGAGTTCAGGGTAGAAACTTCTCTGGTGTGGGTCGTTTTAGTCCATAGCAGGCCTGGGAGATAGTAGGGGGCCACTGAGGTCAGTTCGAAGCGCAGCCAGGGGATTGCTCGAGGGGAGGAGTGCCACTGTGCTGATTGTAGGAACCTGGCTGACATATAGTACAACCATATGTTCGGCAAGCCTAGGCCACCCAAGTTCCTTGATCTGTAGATCATTTGCTTGCCTAAACAGGGTTTTTTATTGTGCCAGACAAATTTATTAATGTCCTTCTGCAAGGTGTCTAGGGTTTGGCAGGGTATATAGTTGGGCAAGGTCCTAAAGAGAAATAAGAGCTTTGGGAGAATGGACATCTTAACTGCCTGTATTCTGCCCAGAAATGTTATGTGATAAGAGTCCCAGGAGTGTAGGAGTTGTCAAATGCGCGTGAACATGGAAGGGTAGTTTACCTGGTACATTTTTTGTAATGTTGGAGCTAATTTGATCCCTAAATAGGACAATGTCTGTCCATCCATGGGAAAGCCAAAGCTAGACTGAATTGCTGCTAAGGGATGTTGGGGTACATTGATTGGGAGGGCAGAACTTTTCGAGAGATTGACTTCCAGACCAGACAGATCTCGGAATGTGCGTAATGTGGAAATGAGGTTGGGGATAGAAACTATCGAAAATGTTAAGGTCTGTGTTGATCACTGAAATCGGTCTGTAGTTCTGGGGAAGGGTATGGTCTCTGTCGGGTTTCGGGATCAGGGACATGTTCGCCATGAGCATGTCATCTGGGAAATCATTGCCTTTTAGAATGTGGTTGAAAAGAGATCTAAGGTGCGGAAGTAGGGAGGCATGGAATTTTTTGTAATATTGTGCTGAGTACCCGTCAGGGCCTGGGGTCTTGGAGGGTTTCAGTGATTTAATGACTCCAAGGATTTCAGTGTCAGAGCATTGGGCATTCAGTTCATGGAGTTGTTCTGGGGAGAGTCCGGGGAGGGGGATGTTGTCTAGCCATAAATTAAGGGATGGATCTGGTGGTGAGTTAGGGGGGAAAGCAGATCTTTATAAAATTTGGTAAACCTCTAAGGGGTGGGAAACTACGGAGCCGTTATTGTTTTTAAGTTTGTAAGTGTGTGGGGATTGGATGGACTGGTTAAGTTTCCTGGCAAACATGGCTGAGGCTGAGTTGCTGTGTAGCAGGAATTTTGCCTTGGATCAACGTAGGGCTTTTTCAGTTTTCTCTGAAAGGATTTTGTCTAGTTCTAGTCTAGTTGAATTTATTTGAATCAGTAGGTCGGGAGCATGGTCCTGGCTGTGTAAGTGGTATAGTCTGTCAAGTTCTGCAGTAAGTCGGGTAATATCCGCCATGCGCTGTCTGTTTCTTTCCGCCGCTAATTGAATGATGTTCCCCCTGATCACTACTTTATGTGCAGCCCACAGCGTGGGGGGGGACACGTCATTGGTGTCATTGTTAGAAAAATAGTCTGCTATATGGGAAGTTATTTGGGATTGAACTACTGGGTCGGTGAGAAGAGCTTCATTTAGCCTCCAGCCTGCTACGGATGGTTTAAGCCCTATATGTGTCAGGTCCAGGGATACCACCTGGTGGTCAGACCAGGAGCATGGGTGGATGGAAGCCGCAGTGGAATTTGCCATAAGAATCGGGGAGCATAACAGATAATCCAATCTGGAGTAGCAATCATGGGGATGCGAATAGAATGTATACTCTCGGGCACCCACATTGTGGGCTCTCCAGGAGTCCGTTAGGTATAGGCCACCAAATTGAAGTCCCCTCCGAGGACCATATGTGGGGAGATATATCTGTCTAACACAATGAAAAATGTTTTGAAAAAGGAGGCTTGTGATTCATTAGGGGCATACACATTAGCAATAGTGACCTGTTTACCTTGCAGGGAACCCTGTATAATTATAAATCTGCTCTCTGGGTCCTTGTGGACTTTTTCAATATCAAACAAAATACAATTTTTGACAAATATAGCCACTCCTCTGGAACGGTAACCAAAAGTCGTGTAGTGCCCTATAGCATATGATCTGTCAAAATATGAGGGATGATTGTCTTTGGAGAAATGTGTCTCCTGTAGGAGAATCACATCTGCCTTGAGGTGCTTGTAGGCTTTAAAGGCTTTTTTCCATTTCTGAGGGGAGTTAAACCCCTTAACATTATGTGATATTATTCTGATACCCATGGGGAATTGGGGGGGGGGGGGGTCACTTAGCAAGCCAGGGCTTAAGGGAGCCGTTCCAGAGGAGTGGGACATACAGTGGTGTGAAAAAGTGTTTGCCCCCTTCCTCATTTCCTGTTCCTTTGCATGTTTGTCACACTTAAGTGTTTCGGAACATCAAACCAATTTAAACAATAGTCAAGGACAACACAAGTAAACACAAAATGCAATTTGTAAATGAAGGTGTTTATTATTAAAGGTGAAAAAAAATCCAAACCATCATGGCCCTGTGTGAAAAAGTGATTGCCCCCCTTGTTAAAACATACTATAACTGTGGTTGTCCACACCTGAGTTCAATTTCTCTAGCCACACCCAGGCCTGATTATTGCACACACCTGTTCACAATCAAGGCATCACTTAAATAGGAGCTGCTTGACACAGTAAGGTCCACCAGAAGATCCTTAAAAGCTAAACATCATGCCGAGACCCAAAGAAATTCAGGAACAATTGAGAAAGAAAGTAATTGAGATCTATCAGTCTGGAAAGGGTTATAAAGCCATTTCCAAAGCTTTGGGAATCCAGCGAACCACAGTGAGAGCCATTATCCACAAATGGCGAAGACATGGAACAGTGGTGAACCTTCCCAGGAGTGGCCGGCCGCCCAAAATTACCCCAAGAGCGTAGCGACGACTCATCCAAGAGGTCACAAAAGACCCCACAACAACGTCCAAGGAACTGCAGGCCTCACTTGCCTCAGTTAAGGTCAGCGTTCATGCCTCCACCATCAGGAAAAGACTGGGCAAAAATGGCCTGCATGGCAGAGTTCCAAGGAGAAAACCACTGCTGAGCAAAAAGAACATCAAAGCTCGTCTCAATTTCTCCACAACACATCTTGATGATCCCCAAGACTTTTGGGACAACATTCTGTGGACCGATGAGACAAAAGTGGAACTCTTTGGAAGGTGTGTGTCCAAGTATATCTGGCGTAGAAGGAACACTGCATTTCAGAAAAAGAACATTATACCAACAGTAAAATATGGTGGTGGTAGTGTGATGGTCTGGGGCTGTTTTGCTGCTTCAGGACCTGGAAGACTTGCCGTGATAAAAGGAACTATGAATTCTGCTGTCTACCAAGAGATCCTGAAGGAGAATGTCCGACCATCTGTTCGTGTACTCAAGCTGAAACAAACTTGGGTTCTGCAGCAGGACAATGATCCTAAACACACCAGCAAGTCCACCACCGAATGGCTGAAGAAAAACAAAATGAAGACTTTGGAGTGGCCTAGCCAAAGTCCAGACCTGAATCCTATTGAGATGTTGTGGTATGACCTTAAAAAGGCCGTTCATGCTCGAAAACCCTCTAATGTAACTGAATTAGGACAATTCTGCAAAGATGAGTGGGCCAAAATTCCTCCAGGGCGCTGTAAAAGCCTCATTGCACGTTATCGCAAACGCTTGGTTGCAGTTGTTGCTGCTAAGGGTGGCCCAACCAGTTATTAGGTTTAGGGGGCAATCACTTTTTCACACAGGGCCATGATGGTTTGGATTTTTTTTCACCTTAAATAATAAACACCTTCATTTACAAATTGCATTTTGTGTTTACTTGTGTTGTCCTTGACTATTGTTTAAATTGGTTTGATGTTCCGAAACACTTAAGTGTGACAAACATGCAAAGGAAAAGGAAATGAGGAAGGGGGCAAACACTTTTTCACACCACTGTATCTGGTACACATAAATGAGGGGTGAGTGCTAACCCACATTGTATGCAAATAAGCAGTAGGATCAATCTGACCAAAGTCTGACTGGCCCGGATAAGTGCACTTGTGCAGCATTGAGCAATGCCTGTGAGGTTAATCAAAATAAAACGAGTCCCGTACCTGAAAAAAAACATGAAAATAAACAACACATAGAACTTACAAACCAGAGGGGTCAGGAGGGGATAGACCATCCCGACTAAGATGTAAATCGATATCTGCCAGGTGTAAAACTTTCCTGAACAGTAGGACAAATTCGTCCAACACTCTTGTCCACCTGTGGGGAGACAGGAAAAAGAAAAAAAAGCAGGGAAAATAATGTCAAGATAGTTCCAAAGGGGAGTGTGAGATGATCTCCCACACCCTCCATGATCTCCCCACTCTCCCCCCAATCTGCCTCTCTTCTCCTCCTCCCGCTCCTGTGGGGGAATGCAAGAGTGGGGGGACAACCATGCGTGGGAAACTGCGGGACAGCACAGCGGGATCTGCTGGGGTCTGTTGGTGCAGTGGCATGCTGGATGATGGCCTTGGGGGAACAAATGTCTAGCACGAGAAAATAGGAAACCGACAGGTCCTTGCTCGGTGGGTCCGTGCAGTCTGCAGTGATCATGGTTCCAGGCCTGAAATGAGTTTCAGGGCTTGCGGCTCATTAGGAGCTGAGGGGGAAAACTGATCACATCATGCGGCCTCTGAGATCCTGTCTTTGCTAGACATGTGCACACTGAAATATTTAATTTCGGAATTTCGTTTTCGTCCGAAAAATAAATTTATTTAGTTAGAAATTCGTTTTTATTTATTTTGTTTTTCGTTAAAAATTGCATTCGTCCAAAAATCCAAATGAATTAAGGTCCAATCTGTCATTAAAGGCTTATGGTGTCTGTTGAATGTTCAAAGAAGATTCGACGGAGCAGCTAAACTGTATGACTCTGTATAGTTTAGCTGCAATTCCACCCAATTCCAGCAGCAATCTTTTCTCTCTACATCGAATCTTTCCTCTCTACGTCGAATCTTTCCTCTCTACGTCGAATCTTTCCTCTCTACGTCAAATCTTTTCTCTCTATGTAGAATAATCTTGGACTAATAGAGTTAAGGTTAGGCACATTCAATGGACACAGTTTGTTATTGTCAGCGTCATGTCAAATCTCCTATCTATATCAAACTGTAATACAATAAACAATAAACAATAAAGCATTTGTTTATGTTGGATCTTTCGTTTTTCATATTTTGCACTTTAAAAATACCTGAAATTCGGACGAAAACGAATGCACATGTATAGTCATTGCCATCTGCGGTCTCTCTGCGGTGAGGGGGTGGCCCAGATGGCTGAGGTGCGTGGGGTGGATGGCATCCTGGGGAGGTCTTCCTTTGCCATAAGGCCTAGCTTGACCAGGAGCTCTTGACCTTCCTGGATTGTGGTCACCATGTAAGTAGTGCCGTTTTGAATAACTTGAAGTTTAAATGGAAATCCCCATCTGTATCGGATCCTAGCCTCCTGGAGAGGGGTGGTGATTTACTTAAACTTTCTGTGTTTATCCAGGGTGGCTGGAGACAAGTCTGGGTAAATCTGGATCCTGATTCCGTCTAGTGTGATATTCGGGGTGCCTCTGGAAGCTCTCAGGATCTCCTCCTTAACCAGGTAGTCCTCGAGGTAAAGTATTATGTCCATGGGTGGCTTGTCTTCAGGCGGTTTGGGTCGCAATTCCCTGTGCAGCCTGTCGCATGTGAAAGTGGGTTAAGGGAGATGCTGGCAACAGGGATTGGAACAACTTTATCATGGCTGGGGTCAGGTCGTGACAGTCTCGGGGACACCTCGGATCCTTAAGTTGTTCCTTCTGTTCCTGTTGTCCAGGTCCTCCAAGTGGACCTGGAGCAGGGAAACAGACTCAGTAAGGGATTTGTGGTCTCTCCGGAGGTCTGTATAGGCCAGCTGGAACTCGTCGTGCTTAGTTTCCAATAAGTCCGTTCTGCTGCCTAACACAGCAATGTGGCTATCGTCGAGGTCAGCTTTCGTGAGTTGTAGGGAGTACTCACCGTCCCCAGAGGATTGTATTGGAGAGGCCGCAGGGCTGTGTATCTGTTCTGGCGCGTGGTGCGGCTCGGCGCCATCTTGGGCCTTCCCGGACATCGCACGCACTCTGAGGAGATAGTTTGTAAGAGACCTTTGAGACAGTTTCCTGCAACGAGATCTGGAGGACGGCATGCACCGTTCTTTCCACCGGGGGTGAGGGAAGTTTTCAGGTTCGTATGATAAGAATAACGGCCCCAGGGAATGCAATCTGGTCCCCGCTGTGTTGGAGCTCTGCTCAGAAGCGACCTTCCAGTTTCGCACTGCGCATGCGCCCCGCATTACTAATATTTCAAACATGTATGAGGAAAAGTTTATGAAGCCAGACAGAGACCATATTTTTTATAAATAATTAAACTAAAAATATGTGAGTTTAATGACACACTAATGTACAGAAACTTGAAATGAAATATTAATTTTGTTATTTTGTATAGTAACTGCTATTATTGACATATGCAGTAATATGCAGCATAATGCTTTTTGGTCATAGATCATCTGTTGTTTGCTTCTGGGTTACACTTTTAAGTGGGAATGCCACTTTAAGAACACCACATGTGTTTGTGGTTGTTGTTTTGTTGATGATGCTGAGAAAGCTTTTTAAAAAAAAAAAAATAGATAATACAAAGCAAATATCAATTCAATCAAATGCTTACTTCTTGTGTATTTCTGTTGTTGTTTCTTTTAATTCAAAGTGATTAGCAAGGTCTGAAAAAAATCACCTTATCTCTGTAAAACACAGGTACAAACACAGAGTAAATATTTTGGTAAACAATTATTTTTCAATTGCATATTCAGCAGTGTGCTAAATTATGCATAATCTTGCATAAGTAATAAGCTAAGGTAGCTTACATTTGTTTTTTGTGTATTTTTTTCTTTTACCTGACCTATTTCTTTCAGTGTTGTTAGCTTCTTAAATCATGTATGAGGTTTCGTAAGGCTTCAATGGATAGTTCTACTAGAGAGACTTCAGTAATAAATTTCAAGAGCAGATAAGTTTTTTGACAAGCAAGAGAAAAACATAGAGACTATCGAACTCACACTTAGGGAATTTATCACAGTCCGTGCGAACCAGATTTCCTTTCTTAATTTACCGTTAAAAAAAAGAAGTAAAAAGGTGTATGAGAATCTACTTTTTTCTATGAATAATTTACAAGTGAATAGTTGAGCACTAAAAATGACCAGAGTAACTCCAGATTTACAATAAGTATATTATAAATAAACCATGATCTGATAAGATAAATCATATAAAACCTAAAATCAGTATTACAGGGCATTATATTGAAGTGTTTTGTTTATTCATTCATGATCTTTATATCTGATCAGTCGTTGAGAATATTTTATAGACTTGATGATATTATGTTAGGTGACATCAAAGTGATTTTAAAATCCAATAGTTAGGTACTCACTTATAATGGAGAGTAGATATTGCTATCCACTGTTCATTATACTCAACTTCGCTATGCACACAATGGCCTGGTAATTCATACAAACTGATCTGCAGCATGCAGCAGGCATTGATCAACATATTACTTTTTGTTCAATAGAGTAGAGAGAGCTCCTTAATTGGAAGAGATCAGTTCATGTGATTTTGGCTGTCCCACTCTCTTTTTTGTTTTATTGTTCTTTAAATATCCATTCATTTTTACTGTGCTCCTCTGGCTTCAGAGTCCCAAACCCGATCGACAGCATAGCACATTTATAAAGCCTCATTCACACAGGCATACTACAGCATACACCTGTGTGAGGGCCATATTTACCCACATGGGTATACACATATGTTCTGTGCATCCCTGTAGGGGCAGTCACATTCATGTCAATTGGCTGCATAGACACAATTTGACATCCATGTGGGTGCTGGTGCAAAGTCCCAAATGCACACTGTCTGCATTTGGATCCATGAACCCATACAGAACTCAAATTGGAAGCAGTAGCTGTGTCTGTGGAGCTGCTACATCTCAACTGACATGAATGGGACTGCCTACAAGGGAATGCATGGAACATCTGTGTGGGTAAACATTGCCCAGCAGGGGTGTACGCTGTAGTATGCCAGTGTGGTTGAGGCCTAAAGCACATAATTTAGTTTTTAAATCATCTGATATATATTTAAAACAAGACTCCAACTTTAGAAAGCTTAAGCTATATAATTGCAGTGCGTTGAAGAACATCAGAATACTGCGTCTTTCTCTTAGGATTGTTTGTACGTCACAGTGAGCTTATGAAGAAGGATGAGATGTGGATTCTGGTAAGCTGGAATATTAAGTCTGTGGTTTTAAGATCATTTTTTACACAACCAACCACACATGGACTACATGAACATGCCCACAGCCTGGAGAACAACCAATGTACATCAGCAAGTAGCAATAAAATCAATGCAGCATAAGTATAATACATTTCCGTTCACTTGGTAAAACATTTTTGTTGCTGAATAAAAACATCTACTGACATTTGCTAAAATACCCAATTCACTAGGAAAAAGATGGTTACAGTTACATATGTCTTTTTTATAGTACAAAAGTAAAATCAAACCTTGACAGTGGCTCTTTCCTACTTTACCTAAAAAAATGGATTTGCTGCTGTCTATGTCCTTAAGCCAGGATATTTTCACCTATTTTCACTTCTGTCTGGCATCTATCATAGACAAAATGTGGTGGCATCTCCCCAGCAAAACCAGAGACTATAATAAAATCCTATAAGGTTTTAACACTTCCCCGCTCAATTCAAATTGAAAAAAAGGTTCAGTTGAAGTTGGGCTTTAAGGAATATTTGTCTGCACTGCATAAAGTGACCTGTGTTTTGTACTGTACATTTCAGCAGATACCTTCAAACTTCGACATACTTTAGAGATCTGTTTAAAACAAAAAACGAAGAAATAGGATTTTTGGGACACTGAAAGGAAGCACAAATTATAAAACAAATAATTTTTATTAGAAAGTACCTAAAAAAAGTTACATAGAAACATAGAAAAGTGACGGCAGAAAAAGTCCAAGTAGTCCATCAAGTCTGCCCATTTTTTTTTCATTACCTTTATTGTCTGAGTGTCAGGGACTTACTACAGCAAGACGGAGATGCGTGCGTGAGCGCATGTGCACATGGGTTCCAATGTTGGCAGCAGCATGTGTGTGCGCACGCGCTAGGGCACGTGCCATATATGCGTGCATGCAAACCTCTGCTTGGCGCCAATGGGCCTTTAAAAGAACATCAGCTGCACTTGTGCAGTACTGTTTGATCTGCAGCTTAGCCATGTTCTGAAACCTGTACCTGCTCTCTGTTACCAGTACTG
Organism: Lithobates sylvaticus; assembly: GCA_028564925.1. Taxonomy (NCBI): domain Eukaryota; kingdom Metazoa; phylum Chordata; class Amphibia; order Anura; family Ranidae; genus Lithobates; species Lithobates sylvaticus. The sequence goes on along the minus strand of CM053028.1, from coordinate 285,282,512 downwards.
ACCCGGCTCTGCTGACTGACCTGCTTTCTCCAATCCTGAACTCCGCCTGCCTGACTTTGCTAAAACCTCTCATGCATGATACCTTGTTACCAACTACTGCCTGTCCATTTGACCTTGCTCCAGCCTACTGCCTTGCTCTATCTGATTACCTGTGCTGACCCGGCTTGTCTGACCCTGCTCCAGCCTGCTGCCTTGCTCTGTCTGGTTACCTGTGTTTGACCCAGCTTGTCTCACTCTGCTCCACCCTGTTGCTGATCCTGAATCACCCAGCACACCGGAACGCTGACCTGCATCTGCTTCTGCTGCCACCCGCATTCCGGTCCTTCCTGGTGATACATCATCTGCGCTAGCTACCGCAGATCTCACAGGCACTCCTACTTCACTGCGCTCTTGAGGCCACTGTCCCAACTCCAGTGGCTCCTGAGCCAGGACTGTGAGAGAGTTCTCCTCCTACAAGTCAGGCTCTAGGATAAGGTATAGATCTGTGTTTGTCACATGCATGTTTGAAGCCATTTACTGTAAAGTTAATAAAACAACATAACTGATTTTATTGATGTCCAAATTTATCAAATAATACCCATTGTATCATAACCACCAACATCTCAAATGTCACCAAATTTGTATTCAATCCAGTCAAATTTTGACAAATTGTTGCATGTAGAATCCAATTAGCTGAGATGGCAGTTAGTATTGTAAAATACCAAGGTGTGATGAATTATCAGCCCCAAAATAAAAAGATTTGTCAGTAGGTTCTCAATTACCCCAAGATTCCATCAGAGGAAGACGCACAATAAGCACCAGCAGCTTATTTTTCACCAATTTAAAAATAAACTTTTCACAAAATCATTCCACAAGTATTACTATAAATAACAATATGTTTCCAGCTAAATAATAGAAAGTAAATCCAAAGGAGCACACAGATGCCCAAGAGCATGTACACTTATGCATCGACAAGCTCCCACTCTATTATTTCTCTAGTGGGGTCACATAGTGGAGTGGGTGCTGTTATTTTCTATACACATTTTTTTAGTAAAGGAGCAATAAGGAGTACTATTTTTTAAGCAAACTTATAGATTCCAGTAAGCTCCCCCCTGCAGACCCCCAAACAAACCATTCCAGGGATGTGGGGATGAGGCCCTAGTCTCCATCAACATGGGAACAAGGGCCTCATCCCCCCTGGGAAAGTATCCTCCCAATGTGGAGTGCATGTGTACTGGTATGGTCCTGGGTGCATGGGGGGCACACTTGCTGCCCCTCCTTTTACAGGGTAAATATTTTGGGGAGCACACGTGCCCTTTGTTTTTTGGGGTTCCCTTTAAAATCCATATCAGAACTGTATGCAGGCACGCATCTTGGGTGGCCAGAAAAGGGCAGAATTAATGCAAAAACTGCAGATGTTAGTATACGACATGAACACTAGTATGATAGAAAATATATCGTGGTCATCTGTTGGAATGTAAATCCAGTGAAAATGCAGTGGATGTAAAAATAATATATTTATATCTATTATCTATTATAATGTCACCAAAACTCATACTTTCAAACAACAGAAACAAAATCACCCACGTTTTATGAAAACTTATGTTTGAGATCACCTAGAGCAGGGGTGTCCAACCAGTGGCCCGGGGGCCACATGTGGGCCGCGGAGCCCTCTGATGTGGCCCGCGACCTCCTGCTCTGGGATGGAGCCCAGATTGCAGGTTGTCTACCCGCCATGCCAGAGCATCGGTGTTGTGAATGAAGCCAGCGGTAGAGGAAGCAAGCAGCTGCAGAGCAGAGCCGCATAAGCCAATGCTTCCTGTATAGCACCGGCTCCTGTCATATGTGGAGTGATACCAAATGCACTCTGCCTGGGACAGCAAGTTTATTACTAAAATCACAGTATATATATGGACCTAACTGTTCTGCAGTGGTTACTGGGCTGCTTTTAAACTGATCCGCAGGTGTAACGCAGTGTACCTGTGGCAGCTTACCTGCACTGAGCCATAGACTTCTGGTTTTACCTGTGGGTTTGGTGCACTTTCATAAAGTGTACCACACCTGCAGGATATGATAGAATTCTATGGCAAAGCACAGCTAACCTGCAGGAAAGCCACAGGTGCAGGTAGACCGCAGACCATCAGTGTAAAAGTAGCCCTAGGCCCCTTTAACATGATCTGTCTGACACAATTGGACACTCCATTCACCTCTATGGAGCGACAGATGTAAAAAGACTTGTGTCCATTTACACCTGCCTCCTTTCAATCCAATCTGCTAAAAAAACGGAAAGAGGATCCGTCCCCTTCCATTTGATCAGATGAGAGGGCCCATAGAGTAGAGTGGGCTGTGTATGTGTCTGCTTTGCATATGCAGAGTGGACGCAGAACTGTCATCTGCTCATTGTGGCCCGAGACTGGTAACTAAGTCGCTTAAGTGGCCCTTGCTCTTCAAAAGGTTGGGCACCCCTGACCTAGAGGCACAGGATTGATATCTGAAATATATTCAAATCTGGTTAACACTGATAAGCAGGATAACCTTTCCTATATGCACAAATGGCAGTTAAATTGTGATATCTCATTCTCAACAGAAAAATGGGATGAATGTATCATCAATTTACACAAATGCACAAGATCACTCACAATTAGAGAGACAGCAGAAAAAGTTGTTCACATGATGGTACTATACACTGGCAAAACTTGACATAATTTTCCCTTCAGTACCTCAGACATGTTCCAGAGGTTGTAGCTCTACAGCTTCATTCTCACACCTTTTTTGGGAATGTGAGAAAATATCCCAAATATGTAAACAATTGGTAAATTTTGCTTCCAAAATTTCAGGCAATATTATATGACTCACTATCCCCAATTGTTTGTTATTCTCCCCTATTATTAGACATGTGCACATTGAAATACTTCATTTCGGAATTTCGTGTGCCTTCGGAAAAAACATTTATTTAGTTACTTCCAAAATTCGTTTTTATTTATTTTGTTTCCTTAAAAAATGCATTCGTCCGAAAATCCGAAATAATTAAGGTTGAATCTGTCATTGAAGGCTTATGGTGTCTGTCGAATGTTCTAAGAAGATTCGACAGAGCAGCTAAACTGTACGACGCCCCAATCATACATTTACGGTCAAGCTATAGTAGAATTCTAATGTTGTATAACACTAGTAATAATTATATTTATTAAATATTATAACTAGTCGACCAACATTAGAATTCTTCTATAGCCTATGGGCAGAGCATTTGACCATAAATGTCTGCTCGCAGAGACTGCTTCGTCGAATCTTCATGTCGAATCTTTTCTCTCTATGTCGAATAATCTTGGACTAATAGAGTTAGGTTAGGCACATTCAACCTTTTTTGCTATTGTCTCTATTATGGCGAATCTTTTCTCTCTATGTGAAATCTTTTCTCTCTATGCCGAATCTTTTCTCTCTATGTAGAATAATCTTGAACTAATTGAGCTAAGGTTAGGCACATTCCAACACAGGTTTGATGGACACAGATCGATATTGTCAGCGTCATGTCGAATCTCCTATCTATATCAAACTGTTGCAACAAACACGAAAATAAAGCATTTGTTTATGTCGGATCTTTCGGTTTTTGGATTCTGCACATTTGTTATGGTTTGTTAAAACGATAACGAAAATACCCGAAATTTGGACAAAAATGCATTCGGACGAAAACAAATGCACATGTCTACCTATTATAGGATTGTCCCTCCACCACATGAGACTGATCTACACAATATGTGTTTCCATACACTGGCTAATCGCCTACCATTGAAAATCTCCATCAGTACCACCAGCCCAATTGAAAGTAAGAGTTGAAAGTAAGAATAAAAGTAAGAATAAATAATATTAACCTCATGGAAAAAAATATTTCATACTTTACATAATACAAATCATTTGTATGATAAGAAATGGGACCCCTGGTTTGCACATTCTAAACACTTTCTAAACCCCAAATAATGAATACTCTTTCATTAAAAGTCATTAATGTACAACAGTTGTTTATCTATTTCAAGGTCAACATGGATTGTATAATAGTCAATAATTGCAATGTACCTCTATAATTTTTCGTATAAATAGTTGTAATTGTCCTTACTATGCAAGCGTATATATTGCATTCTTCTTAATATATAATATCTTGTTTTGTACCACTTTTTTGTACCTAATAAAAAAAGTTTGTAAACAAAAAAAAAAAAAAAATGTCACCAAAACGTTATATTTAATTTTATATGGTAACATAGTTCACTGGTTTGGAAAAATAATGCACTAAATCAGCATCTCATAATTTGAGCAAAAACCCCTTTGGAAACTATGTGCACTTTTACTCCAAAAAGGAACGCTTTCTTTCCTCGCCATGCAGGAGCATTCTGAAGGACATTTCCATGATGAGAATATTGTCACACTGTTGATATTTCTGGTTGCAAGTTGATTATTCCACTTATAATGTGTGCTGTGAGGCAGCCCATAGCTTAACTATGTCTGTCATATAGATACTGTTTCTAAACTCATGTAAAAATCTTCATTCATCCATGAGAAAATGATGCACTTTTGTCCTTTGCACAGTCCTTTGGATAAAACGTTTCTTTTCTAAGTCTCTACATTGACCTTAGATATATTTATTTTTATTATTAACTGTATATAAATTATGCATTAATCCTATTTACAGTGCCAGAGAATCTAGCATATATCAAGTGCGGTTGTGGACAGTTGCAGCCGCTGTTACATGCGCACAGCCATTGACAGCTGCAACTTCTGTCAGCCTGCTATTACTTTGTACAGGCTATGACTTCCTAACCCAACTGTGAATCCAGCCACAGGAATACACTGGGTTCTTGCTGCAGCTGTCACTAATCACATGTGTGAATGAGACCTACCTATGTACTTCTCTTATTTGCTCCCTTTTGTTCTGTTTAGGTTACAGTTGAAAGTATTTTCTTGTATATGTTTGATAAATGCAAAAAATACTTTTATCAGTTAGCATTTTCCTAATTTTCTCTATCAAGTACAGAATACCCCCCTGTGTTCTATAAAATAAGAGAGGGGGAGGTAATCCAAGTACACTTCCTGTCCTAGAGTGACAACGTTGCTCCTCCATACATACTGTACAGTGAGCCTTGCCACCCTAGAACAGGAAGTGTATTAATGGCAGAATCACCAGGTGAAAATAGGGGCAAAAGCCTCAAAATAAAACGATATTAACCACCATGTCTAAGGACTGGCAAGCTGCAAAATATTGTTTTTTTGTTAAAATAAACTGTAGAATATGAAGTAGGGCAAACAGTTTTGATGTTGAAACACTTTTTGTTGTTTGTCTTAAACTATGACTTTGTTAATATCACTTGCTATATGTTTTGAAATAAGAAGTTATACCAGTATTAAAGTGTGAAGAATCTTCATCTCCTATTCATGAGTCATTGATATTTTTAAAGTTTAAAGGCACTAAATATAAGTTAAATTGATACCTATTGTAGAAACAGATACAGTTTTTAATCCCCAGCAAGTTTTATTTTTTCTCTATTTCCCTTTGTTTCATTTTCCCTGTGTTTTTAATATCTTTTCTTTTAAGAGAACAAAAATAATGGTCTTTTTACAGGACTATCTGATTTGCAATTTCTATCCGAGTCTGTTGCTTGTTGAACTGCAAAGAAATTTATATTTAAGGTCAGTATCACCTCAATCAATAGAAATCTATCTTTTGGTCTAATCCAAAATCAATAGCCTCTAGAGAATTACCGTCCCTTCTACCTCTGAAAGCATGTAGGATTTAGAATATTATCTTTGTAAAACTGAAGCATTTGTGTTATCTGATGCTTGTTCTAAAAAGACTTAAGTCAATTATGCTCTTTTAAGAAAAAAGTGTGAATGCTGAGATGTTAAGAAATAAACCATTTAATCTGCATGCATTCTGTGTACACAAAAGAACCGTGCTGTTTATTTTATAAGCTCTTGCTAATCAAGTACAGTTGATTTTACTGCTATAGTTGGGTTTACTACTACTGCATCTAGGAAGAGATCATTTTTGATTTGCCCAACTTGGGCAATATATGCTTTCATTTTAATATTATTATTTACAAAAACATAAACCTGATTGAAAATAAAGCACCCATAGCATAATTAAAGAGAAATCCAGCTTCACCTGTTTCTGTTGCAACCACTTTTTCCTCTAATGCTTGTTAAAAAAAATGATGTTGCTCTGTAAAGTCTCACCCTTCTTTCCACACTGTGTACCTCTAAATTGTTATTGAAAGGCGTAGCTGCAATAACACTTTCTGTCTGTATATGAGCGGTCTGTCACAAGAGCCAATAACTATCTTAGACTGTCTTCAAGACACACCCCCTGGACTTCCAGGGTGTCAAACTATGCTGCTGTGTGGTGACACAACTTCTATAGAGCCAGGGTTATCTAGATGAGAAAGAGTTACTGCAGAGCCTGCCCCCTCTGCACATGAATCCTAACTTAGGACTTAAAAGTGTATAAATATGAATGACATGTTTTTCAATGAGTACAATAGACTTTCTGTGTTTCTGCTTTATTAGGTGATACTGTGCTCTGTGTTATACACTTACAATAAATTAGTAAGGAGTATCAAAAGGGAATCACAGATTAGTGTCTGTGTAGTGCTATCTGGACTGCAAACACGTGCAACACACGTGCAACACACTGGGGTTGATTTTCTAAAGGCAAATAGACTGTGCACTTGCAAGTGCAGTTGCTCCAGAGCTTAGTAAATGTTCTAAGGCTTCACTTTGCAAAGAATACCCAATCACATGCAAGGAAAACAAATAAGAAAAACATAATTTTTGCTTGCACATGATTGCATTATGGAAGTCAAATAAGCTTCTGCTCATTTACTAAGTTTTGGAGCAACTGCTTTTGCAGAATGCACAGTGTATATGTCTTTAGTAAACCAACCCTACAGCATCTTGTTAGCTATCTTCTACTGTTCACTTTTTTTGGCAAAGCTATGTGTATTACTTTAGATAGGAATGATATCTGCTAAATATCAGTCAGTGTTGAGTGTTTCCGCAGTGGATCCACTTGACACCTCTTATGCCCCGTACACACGGTCGGATTTTCCAATGGAAAATGTCAGATCGAACCATGTTGTCGGAAAATATGGCCGTGTGTGGGCTCTATCAGACGGACAAAGTTTGAGAGCTGGATCTCAATTTTCCAACAACAAAGTTCGATCACGCCAATTCCGATCATGTGTAGACTAGTCCGAGGGACAAAGTGCCACGCAAGCTCAGAAGAGATTCTCAGACCGAAGCACTCGGTCAGGTAAAACTAGCGTTCCTAATCGACAGAGCACCTCGGGTCTGCCAGAAAATGTAGCCTCTCATAGAACTGCATCCTAAATGTCATTTGGATCTCCTGATCGCAGGGAATTCTTGAACCTCTTGCGTTCCCTCAGGTATGTGCTCCTCAGGGCACCAATTTTGACCATCACATAGGTGATGTCTGCCGTGGGGACCATGATTTAAAAGTAACGGAGTATTTTCTCCAGCCCTGCCTTCCTCTTCCTTAGATTAGTGTATTCTGGGTTAGAAATCTGCCACAGGCAGGGCAGCGCCCTGAGCTCATCAATGATAAGCACTTGAAAGAAAGGGATTTTGAAAGGATCCATAGTATTTTCTGCAAGACAAACCATAATAATGTCAGGCTAAACTCTCCTAATCTTGTCCCAAAATAAGCCTCAATCTAGAAGCAGTAAAGGCTAGTCATGTACCAAGTTCAAATTGTACCTTCGTAATCACGATCGGCGCTCTCTCCCTCTGCTCACAGATCGTACGTATGACACGCGCGTGTGACGTTTTATATACAGTGCGCATGTGTAAAACTCTGCCCGCCCCTGACGATCTTTCTCGTCTATTCCCCGCCCCTTCTCTTTGCGGCGCAGTGGGGGGAGCACATGGCGGAGACACAGCAGGTGCGCACTAATTATTCCAGCAACGAGGAGGAGGACGAGGAAAGCCCGGAGCCAGAAACGCCCCGATCCCGGAGGTAGAAGATTTAAGGCCTCAAATATGTCTTTTGGAGAAATGTTGGAGAAGGTGGACATATTGAAGAGGAGCAACTATGATGGGAAGTATGGGCCTTACCCCAACCCAAATGTCAGAAAGGCCAAGATCATGGCTAAAGTTGTGAAGAGTCTGCAGAAGAATTTTGGGTTACGACGATCCAAGGATCAACTGAGGAAACGCTGGTCAGACCTGAAACTGAGGTAGCACGATAGATACAGAAAGATCAAGCAAGTTCTTCAAAAAAGTAAGTATTTTTCGTGTGTTCATATTATTTTTCTTGCTTTCATACTGCTCCATGTGCTTTGTTTTTTCATGTTGGACAGTTGAAAATGGCCACTTTCATGTTCGTGGGTTCATTCGTTCGTAATAAACCTCGATCATTCGCCCACTTATAATACGATGTTTGGTGAAGTTGCAGTTAACTACATTTATTCTGGCCTGTTTCTAGTCAAAGGAAGTTTGTTGTCTATAGGGGTTTGTAATAGAATTAAATGCAAACCTGATTCAGTGTAAAGGAGAGGACACTCAGTAGCTGTTTACACATCTGGACTCTGGAGCACTAGTGCTGGGACACCAGAACACCCATTTGTATTAGGGTGTCCCACACACGTGCTCCAGTGGATACTATAGGGGTATCTCCATCTGACAAACTTGCACCAAACAGGTAATAAGTATTCCAGCTTAGAAAGTGTCAAAAATAATGTTTTTAGGCTTTGAACTCGGCCAAAAAACACAATTGTACGACACTTCCAAGCAATGTTTCAGATTCCTATTTCTGCCCTCAAAGATTGGTGTGCTAAGTATTCCTTTTGTACATTCTCATAGGGGAGAGAAGACTCGGGACGTCTGAGGACACCAGGGACCCCACACCTCCCAAAGAAGGGGAAATACCAACACCAGAGGAGGGGGAAGAAGGAGAGATTATAGAAGTTGGAGAAATTGTCACCACAACAGGTGAGTGTTGAAGACCACTGCTTCAGGTAAGCTAATCAATGTATGCCTGCATATTTATAATACACAGTGTTTGTTGTTGATTTTTTTTTAGGTGATGTGGATGTTGCAAGAAGAATCACATTTTACCAGTGAAAGTGCACACGTCCTCATCGGGGAGATAACGGTGTGCAATCGGGATCTAGATGAAATCAAGAAAAACATCAATGATGTTCAACAAAAAATTAAGAACATCATTGATGTTTTAGGTAAAATCTGAAACACCACAAACTAGCTAGCAGACATTTTCTGGCTTTAAAAAACACAATTTTTACGTGTGAAAATTGACAAATTTGGAAGATGCACACAGTGTGTCAACATGTTCTATCTCCCATCATGGGGGATCAATGACCACGTTTTGTGAATGCAACCCCTTCCTTACTACTAAAGTGGCTGAGGTGAAGGGGTTGCACCCCCAAAACACGTACATTGATCCCCCATGATGGGAGATTGCACATTTTGACATTCTAAAATGCCCAGTTTGATCCCCAATTTGTGTGCATCTTCTAAATTTGGCTTTTCCAGGGGTGACACCCCATGTGATTAAGGCAAGATCAGCACAGTTTGGAAAATACTCATGTCTGATCTTGTCTTCACTTTTCCAAGTTGAACTTTGTAAGTTCCTGTGTTCTGTATGTTCTGCTTTGATACATGCCTGTTTACACAAAAGCGCCAAGTTATATTAATGTTAGGAAAGAATGTTCTAAACACCAAATATGTTTGTTTTTTGGAAAAACCTTTTTGAAAGGCACATGTGAATGTGCTCGAAGTAAAATTTTACCGTACCAACAATGTGTGGCTTCCTCATTCCAAACTCCAAAAGCAGTATTTGCGTGAAAAGTTGTTGTTTTCGGTGACAATGGGTGTTATTTACTAAAGGCAAATCCACTTTGCACTCCAAGTGCAGTTTCAGGTGTACTTTTGCAGTGCACTTGTAGTGTATAGTGGATTTGCCTTTAGGAAATAACATCCACAGTGCTTTTTAATTAACCACCAATCACGCCATTTTCATGACTCCACACATTTCTGTCATGGTGCTGAAAAGGAGTACGTTTTTGGTCAGTAATGCACTACATACCTTAACTAGAAAAACTAGCTGTATGTATCTGACCACATGAGAAGATTATTTTTAGGAAGATGAGACTGTAACCTCATCTCGCCCAGAAAGTGGTTTTGCACTGTTGAAGATAAAGGCCCAAAAATAAACCATAAATTAAGCAAGGAGACACCTACAACAAACCCAAGCAGCAGTGGCGTCTCCAGCTTTCATATTTAGGGGGGCACATGAGGGGACAGGGACAAAAGTAGGGGGGCAACTATAAAATGCAATTATAAAATATATATATATATATATATATATATATATATATATATATATATCCTGGGCCCTTTACTGTATTGGGGCCCCCCAGGGTGGCAGAAAACAAGAGCTATATGTCACCAGCATACCAAGAAAATGTAAGGGTCCAAAGCAGTGGGAGAACTATCAGGGTTGCAAAGGTTGTCTTGCCACCGGGCCTTGGTGTTCTGCCACTGTGGTGTTCCCCAGCCTCCTCTTGCTGTCCTACCCCTGCTATTGACAGTGCTGGTCTGGCATGCTGATCGGGATGTGATCCAGGTGATGGTCCCAGTCAGATCTAATAAACACAGTATTTATTAGCATCAAGAGTACAACCACATCAACCGTATGTTCAGCAGCCATGTCGACTCTATGTCTGTAAGGTGTGGGCTTTGATCAATAAAATCACTATGATATTTAACACTAGGATTTGACTAGGAGCATCACCTGGATTGCATCACGATCAGCATGTGAGAGAAGGCTGCACTGCTGCTAAGCAACCTGCAGGGAGGTCTACTCTACAACCATTAGAGATGGGCTCGGGTGTGTTTGAAATCCCACATGCCCGATCCCGCCAGGAAGCCGACACAGCACGTGGCTAATCACAAGCAGTGATACATTCCTGATCTGTGCAGCTGCGGACCGGGGAAATGTCTCACTGCCTGTGATTAACGCTGTGCAGTGTGGGCTTCCTGGCGGGCTTGGGCATGTGGGTATTTGAACATGCCCAGCCCATCTCTAACAACAAATTGTGCTGGCCCTCCTTTACATCAGCCCCATAAAGTAACCAGCACTGGCTTTCAATGTGCTGCCGCTGCCATGGAGACAGAGACCAGCGCTGTGAATAGCCGGGACAGGACAGCAACCCTGGTAGTTCCACCACTGGTCCACACTGGGAGGATTCCCCCATCCACCTATAATGTGTAGATGGGAGAATTGGATCATTTCTTTTTTTTTCATTCAACCTACAAGTTAAATGAAAAAAGTGATCAATGTATGGGCTGCCTAAGTGCTAAGACCAGCCATAGGCAGTTTAAATCTCAGCTGGTTCAGCAGGAACTGCCTGAGATTTGAACCATTAATGAGCAGGCTGAATGTGGGAGAATACAATTGCTGGGCAGGAAGGATATTCCCCTGTCACCACTGTCTGTGTTGATGGGGGAATCATGCAAGTTTCTTTACTGAAATCTGTGGATGCAGGAAAGAAATTTGCACCGTCTATTACCTGCCTAACTGAAAGTGAAAGTAAATTGTGAAGGTCTTGAAAGAACAGGCGAGGGGAAGGGACAGATGGGGGAGAGAAGGGATGGAGATAATGCAGTTCAGTGATTACAGTGTACTGCAGTGCACACACTTACCCACGGGTCAAGGCTAGAAGCTCAGGTATCACTGACACACAGCCAGGAATGCTGCTGATTTTCATATTTCCCGCCCACACATCCCCTCTCTTTAGATACAGCTGCACGCCGGGGGAACTCTTGGAATTTACAGGCTGGTTCTCCTGTCCTAAGGACGGGAGAAATAAGTCTGTTTTTTCAGTAACTGAGAGTCCTGGTGGAGTCCTTCCTGCAACTGGCTCTTCTCCCTGCCAATGAGGATGCAGGGGAAGGAGCAGATCGGGTGGCCGGTGGTTGTGTGAGTGCTCGCATTATGCAGTGTCAGCGAGCAGAGGGAGGGGGAGGAATTACCCGCAGGAGCTGACTGGAGATACTCTCCCTTTCAATAGAGACTGTGTTACTCCAGCGGTGTCCTGAGTAGGATGTGGCGCATCTGCTACGAATGCAAACAAAAACACATTGCCTTTTTTTTGGTTTTGTTTTTTGGGGGGGCACATGGTGGGTCACAGCATAATATTGGAGGGGGGGTCAGGGCCCCCTCCCCCCCCCCCCAGGGATGCCATTGCCAAGCAGTAAATAAAAACAAATCTTAGTTCAGTTTCAAAAATAAATTTATTAAAAAATGCCTCTCACACATTGTCTGGCATATCAATGGCCCCCTACCCACAAAGTAATCCATATATCTGGTTCTGACTTTGCAGGCGTTTTGGGGTACGTCTGCATCAGGGCCAACAGACACAACATAGTTGGGTGAATGTTTTTTTTTTTAAATTGTGCAGAGTGCATTTCTTATGGAAAAATTACTTGCATATAAAGAAAGAGGAACCTCAGTTTTCCATAAACGTTGGGAAAGCTGGAGCTCTTCTAAATATGCCTCCCCACACTTGTGACTCATGACTCATTACTCTCGTGACTGAAATCTATTGTAATGATCAGCGCATCCAGTGGCTAGAACACGTCCACATAGGAATGGTACTCCAATGCGTAGAATCTCGGTTATATACAACCGTTCATGGACTATGACGTAATCTGTACCTTATAGCATAACAGATGTATCAATGTTCTTGGTTTTCCTCAATGTTATCAAAGTTTGCATCGTTCTGGTTATGTTATGCACCTTTCCTGCCTTACTGTAACTCCGGGGACCCTCATTAAGGTCCACTGGGAGCTTCTTTTTATAACCGATCTTACTCTGAGCCTTGTCACAGTGTGTACCCGAAAGGGGTGACTGGCTCTGCCCCATATGGGGCCGTTTAGCTTTTATATACAAGTAGCTCGTAGACAATCTTTACCATAACTGACTTGTTTATGTATTCATTATAACCCTTTTGTAATGCATATTCCTGTTGTTTACAAGATCCTCTTACTTTCTATGTAAACTGTAAATCTCAATAAAAATCTATGGTTTAAAAAAAAAAAATTGTGCAGAGTGCAGCAGGAAAGCACAATGTGATTGAGTTTATATTCCGCCATGTGGATGGGTTTCAAAAATAGGCGGAAGCGGCTGGCCATGATCCCAAAAGTGTTCTCCACTACACTTCGGGCTCTGGACAGCTGGAAATTAAAGACCCTCTGGTCCGGGGTGAGGGTCCTCATGGGGAAAGGCCGCATCAGATGTCTTGACAATGCAAATGCCTCATCCGCGATAAAGACGAAGGGGAGTCCTTCTGCATTCTCCTCTGGAGGTGGCAAGCCCAGACTGCCACTCTGGAGACACCAGTAGAACTCCATCTACGCGATGACTCCACCATCCGACATCCTGCCATTTTTCCCCACGTCCACATACAGGAAGTCATAGGTCGCTGACACCACCGCCAACATCACAATACTATTATACCCCTTGTAATTATAATAGTACGACCCCGAGTTGGGGGGTGAGACGATGCGGACGTGTTTCCCATCAATTGTACCTCCACAGTTAGGAAAGTCCCAATGGCTGGCAAAGTGGGAGGCCACAGTCTGCCATTCCTGTGGCATTGAAGGAAACTGTGGAGTCAAACAAGAAAAAAATGGTCTTTTTGCACATAAACATTGCAAGCAGATTAGACACAAACATTTTGGAACAAGATCAGTATAACATTTTTGCTAAACAGTATTTACAAACCAAAGTATAAGGTCCCCTTAGCAGATTCCTCACACCCCAAAATTAGGGGGGGGGGTGTATTGGACAGGTAACCCTCTCAACTTCATTGAGAGCTGAATGCCTAAATAATGTGTGATAGTTTGGCCAGACCCTCCTTACTTTACACTATTGGCAGCCCACCGGACAGGTACGAAGTTTCATAATCACATAAAAACATCACTAAATGAACAAATGGAAGCACATTTTGACATTCTGCTCTTACCTATCAAGCTAATAATTGGAGTGAAAAATTAAAAAAAACATTTAGCATTTGAAAGTATTGAGTCAGGCCCTTGCACTACATGCTTTGCTGAATGTATTTTGACACCTGCACTGTGCATCAGATCATTGCCCCATGTGTAAGATCACTACTCCAATCTCCTAATTTATGAGCCTCTGGTGCCCCTACATGCTGTTAGAATTACCATGGATCTAGTGGGTCCCAAGAACAAGTCCACTAGGGTACAAAAGCATATCCTTGTTGTTTTAGATTGTTCAATATCCATAAGCCTCTAGCGTGCCCTTTATGTCAAAAGTTACAAAAAAGATTTGTAAAAATGGTTGCAAATTACTTACTTACACACTTCTATGTACTGTACATCCTCAAACTGATAGATGAAAGTTTAATAAGACTCTGAAGGAAATGCTGAAATGGGTAGTGATCACTAATGGCAAGAATTGGGACTGCCCTATTTAACCTTTGCCATACAGGAAGCACTACAAGCCTCCACAGACTTTTCCCCTTTTTAGTTATTGTATGGCTGACATCCAAGAGATTTCTTGGACTTTGCCAAAGAGTCTTATGCCGCGTACACATGGTCCGACTTTCGGAGGGGAAATGTTCGATGCAAGCTTGTTGTCGGAAAGTCCGACCCTGTGTATCCTCCATCAAACATTTGTTGTCATAATTTCCAGCCACAAATGTTTGAGAGCAGGTTCTGAAATTTTCCGCCAACTTCACTTTGTTGTCGGAAATTCTGAGCGTGTGTACACAAGTCCAGCGCACAATAGTTCACGCATTCTCAGAATCAAGCAGAAGGAGCCACACTGGCTATTAAACTTCATTTTTCCTTGCTCGTCGTCTGTCTTGTATGTCACCGCATTCTCACGTTCAGAATTTTGGGCCAACATTTGTGTGACTGTGTGTATACAAGACAAGTTTGAGCCAACATCCTTCGGAAAAAAAAACACGGTTTTGTTGTCGGAAAGTCCAATCGTGTGTACGCGGCATTAGACACAGGAGGTAACTCCTCTCAAAACTGTGGTAGAGCACATAGCCCAAAAGCAGGACAAAATGAAAAAGAATATGCCTATTGTTAAGACTCAGGTGTATAACCACTTCTTCAAAGTAATTTAGCCCTAGGAATGGTGTGTTTGTACTTATCCAGACAGTTTAGAGTAAAGTTCTGGAAAATGGTAAGAACTCTCTGAAATTGTAGAGTGAGTTGGGCAGTAAATTGTAGGGTATACAAACCAGGTAAATGAAAGCCCTACAAATTGATCATGTTTAATCAGACCATAAGAGGATAGAGAGTCACTTACTGCCAACACCCCATTAGGCCACATGTACACTGCTGCTCCTAAACATGAGTTTAAGAATGGCTGTTTTTTTGCCAGAGCCCTGAACTCAACTCAATAAAAGCCTATGGGGTTGATTTACTAAAGGCAAATAGATTTTGCCCCTTGCAAAGTGTAGTTTCACTCTGCAAGTGCAATTACTCCAGAGTTTAGTAAATGAGCAGAAGCTCTGTTGACTTCCATCATCCAATCATGTGCAAGCAAAAATTCATTTTTTTTTTTTTGCCTTGCACGTAATTGGGTATTCTTTGCAAAGTGAAGCTTTTTACCTCATTTATTAAGCTCTGGAGCAACTGCACTTGCAGAGTGCAACTGCAAAGTGCACAGTCTATTCACCTTTAGTAAATCAACCCATTTGTATCCATGTACACATAGGATTTTATCAGAGTTTAGGAGCAGCAGAGTTTAGGGGCAGTAAAATGTTCCTCTCCTGAACACAGAAGAATCATGCTCAGGAGATGAATGTATTGGTAACAAATGCAAAAGCGGCAAAATCGCAGCATCACTTTTTTGTTGCATTTAGCATTTTTCTGCTGCCAGCAGAGTTATGTTTAGGGGTGACCAGTGCACATGTAGCCTTACTCTTAATAAGAGTATTGTTGATAACGTATCAGCCAAAAACAGTAAGGTAAAGATTTTTTTACTAAGAAACAAAGACATTTTCTTAGACTTATCTTACCTAATGTCTGTCATAAAACATGATTTTGAGACCCAGCAGGGCATAAACATTTACCCTAAAGCTTATCATCAATCTATCTCTTATGGGAAAAAAGATATTAAATGTTATAAAATAAATAATCACACATTTCTACTGACCTCATCCCAAAGCCAAACATAAGCCTACAATTCTGTACTGACTTTTGGAAGTTAACTAAAGTCTCCAAATTTGATACCTATTTTATGTGCAGGGTAAATGAGATAATTTAGTGACTTGGGCCAGCCCGATACACAACAACACCTGACTTTACCAAACATTACTACAAAGTGATGCTAACAGATTAGGCTAAAGAGAAAATTACCTTTTCTACTCCAGAAGGGTAATTGTAGTATGTGATGCTGAATTTTTTTTTGAATTGGGCCCTAGCTTTCATCTAGTGGATGATGGGTCATGTTCCTAAGCCTCAAGAAAACTATGCATCCACTTATTTAGATGATCCTTACCACAGACTGGGAATTTCACTATCTAATGTGCAGGTTGTCGTTGATGCTATCTAGGATGCTGGTCTGGTGGCCATCCCAAAAAGTGTGTGATTGACTTAGAGCAGTGGTCATCAACCCTGTCCTCAGGGCCCACTAACAAGCCAGGTTTTATGTATTACCTTGGGGAGATGCAGACTAGAATACTGCAATCACTGAGCAGCAAATGATATCACCTGTGATGTATTTCAGTTATCTTGCAAACCTGGCCTGTTTGTGGGCCCTGAGGACAGGGTTGATGACCACTGACTTAGAGGACAGTAACTACATGTAACCAAGTTTGCCACTGTGGCAGCCCCTCTCACAAAAGGAGACAAGTTCACAGTTAATATAAAAATTGACAGTGCTTTCACTTGACCTAAACCTATCTAGCTGCATACATTAAGTGAAATAATACAATAACCATAAGCAGATATTAAACCAAGTTGTGCCATGCTTAAACTAAAATAAAACAATTTTATCTACATAAAGTTCATAAACAATAAAATAATAACAGCCACATGATACATAAATATGAACAAACAATAACATTTCCTAAAAAAATATTAAAAAGGGAATGGAAAGTAAAATAACAAATCCAGTGTAACAAATTCATACATTTCTCAGTTAATGAACAAATACGGTAAACAAAAAAAAAGTGCAATTTTTAAACTAATAACCAATGCTGAAAAGTCCCATACACGTTTTTTCATGAACAAATAATGCAAAATACAAAATGCGCTGATCAATACATCGAGCTAAAGGGAGTACTCATTTGCTTTTCAGTAGCATCAAGGAGGTTTAGGGTATGAAAATCTTTTTTTGCATACAGGAAATGTAAACGCCCAACTTCCTTTTGTGGCAACCATTATAGAAAAGGGGGAAGTCACTGAGAGCTTTTTCAAATGTGTGAGAATGTAAAAGAGATGTCTATCTATCTATCTATCTATCTATCTATCTATCTATCTATCTATCTATCTATCTATCTATCTATCTATCTATCTATCTCTGTATTTCTTGTTTAATTTACCCTGAATGCCTATAGAACATGTTTTCTTTCCTTTTTTTTTTTTTTAATCCTTACTGGTTTTACAATATGTGCATGAAAAATAAGCCATTATCTTCTATACAATAGTTGTATATGGAAAAAGGGAGATCATTGTGTAATGATAAAGAAGATAATGTTCATGAGCTTTGTAGCTTATCTACATATACAGCTCCCTGGTGGATGCCCATGATAAACATTATTGGAACAATTAGCTTCTGCTGACATAGGAACTAGACACAAAGGCAATGGCTAGCAGCGAGCAGCCAAAATTATAGTGCCAAGAATCATTAAAAGCAACACCAAGGTACGATCTCCATTCAGTTGAAGTCATAAAAACCTCCCCATGCTATGTTTGCATAGCTGGCTTCAATGATATGACACTAAAACACAAAAGGAGCTACAGTTCAGTTCTTTGTCTTGCTAGATTTACAAGTCATTGAATTAGTATGTCATTTTGATTGCACTATCATGTAGCGAAGGTGAGGAGGGCTCACTGTAATGGATGCAAAATTTTGATGTCCTATACACAGCTTATTCCAGCACTGCATTCAGTCCTTTTGTACTGATTTCAATTGTTACTAAAATACATAATATTTTGGGATAAATAAAATATCACAGGAAGACTGTCTAATCATAGGAAGACTGCATGATAAGCGGTTTTCTTTAATTAAAGTCATGCAAGATTCTCTCCAAAAAAAGAGTAGAATAGGTCGTTGGGACTGCTATTAAACATCTGTAACAAATTTGCATAAGAAAAGTATAATGAGGAAGACAAGTAAATATTTTAAACAACTAGTCTTAGAAAATAATTAACACATTTACATTCAATTATCTTGTAGCAATTTGGTATGCTTAGCACATCTGTGTTTTGATAATGATTAAAACAATATTATGTTGGGCCTATTAATTGGGTTAATTGATTAATTATGTAAATATGGTAAAGGCAATAATAGATTTAATATAGTTTTGCTTAATATATAAAATCACTTAACAAATACAATGTATATCTGAAATATATTGAGTACTGTAGTTCAAAAATAATATTTATCTGAGCTATATCAGACAATGTTAATCTTAAATAGGCTGAATAGTTCCAAAAAGTGTGAAAGATTCAAATGTTTAATTTGCTGGTGCAGAATTTACCCATTTCAGACCTTTTGGTCATCAAAAACGTGTTAAAAAGGTGCATGTCGAAACACATCCGAAACGGATCTGGAGGACGTTTTTGTGGTGTGAACGGGCATTAACCCTATCCAAAATTGAAAAGAAGTTTTCCTTTAGTTCTACTTGAAAGCTAACATGTACTGCAATATTCTCCTTAGAAAGCATACCGTATAATGCAGTTGAACAAAGCTGAACAAACATATTACTGTTTTTGTTTATTTTTAAAAGCAATGATTTTACATTAAATACATTTGTAGGCTCCCACTGAAGTCCCTTTATTCTCAGAAGGGTATTTACCTGACTGCTCTGCTGAACCAGTGGCTTCAATACTGGTGGAACCATTTAACTGGAGTACGCTGTTCTAGCTTCTTTTTAACTTTCCTGTTCGGGACACATTTTCCAGCTCAGTGAATCAGAAATGATTGAAGCTATTGAATCAGCATGGGAGTTGGGCAAGTAACCAATTTCAGAAGGATGTCAGAAATGCTACTACATATTCCTTCCAGAAGAAGATTAAAAAAACTAACTATAGGTTCTCTTCAACCTTTTTTGATGAAGCCTAGATTACTAAGTTAACTCTATGACTAATTTGCCTACCTACATTTTTTTTTACTAGTGATGTTCACAGTGGCATGCTAATGGAATAAGTGGGGTGGCAGTCTGCACCAGGTGTGGACTAAATGGGGTGCTTCAGCCTCCTGACATTTATTTTTTGTGTTGCACAAAAAAGAGAAAAGTTTAAGGTGGTTGCAGCACCTCCAGTAACTCTCTGCTGTTACTTTAGTGACAGAAGAGCTCAATATAAGAGAAGTCCCTCCTTGTTCTTCACTGCTATGACAAAGCCAATAGGACTTCCTCTTACACTGAGCTCCTGCATATCATCATGGGCCAGCATCCTTTTGCTTCCCACATTGCTTTTTATCTATATTTTATATTTTTGTGCTCACATTTTATTCCAATATATCCTACATTGAGTTGTATGATATTTAACCTATATTAAACCGTATTTGGTTGACCTGCACTATATGGAGCCTGTTTTTCTATTCCATTTCACGTTTGGGTCCTGGTGACCATTTTGCCCCTACTACCATCTCTTGGATCAACTTGGCTGTCGGTTTCCCATTGCTGTCCTGTCTTATGTGGGTAAAAAGTGTAGCGCTAAGAATTGTGTCAGGTGAGAAAACCTAGCAAGATGATATATATAAATATAAATAAAAGGAAGATGAAGTGTAACAGACCTGATGCGATATGAGTCGCAGGAAGTCGCAAACACTGGCAATGGCCAGTAAAAATGTGATATAAGTGGCTGAACTAAAATCACAATGTCATGTGTAAATATTCAAACCAACATACAAATTTAACATCAACCATATCATATGCAAGTGTTCAAAAAAAATCGAAAAACAAACAGACAACAGAAATGTCATGTATAGCTGTTCAAGCAAATATAGTATTTTAAACAATCACATATTCTGTGCAAATATTGACCCTTGTGTCACCAAAAAAAAACGTATGGACCAAATAGATATTGTGTTAATTCCAAAGTTGATTGAAACTGCAAACGTGATAGTCCATGCGTTGGGCCGAAATATAAGGGGAAACAGACGCTGCTGCTACAAATATTCAACAGTCTCTGAGATACGTGCCGTGACAAATGGATAAAAACACCCAGGAGTGCCGTCATCTTCCAGGAATGGGGGAGAGAAAAAGGTACTCTTACCCAAAATAGTGGACCCAACTCACCATACAGCGGTGGATCAATCAAGCGTAGAGCCGGCGATGTGAGGCCATTCAATCCCCTCCTCCAGAGACCGATACGAACTCCAGGAGACCAGTGGAAATGGACACAATTCCAGACCATAGATAGTTCCAGGCATGGCACTCCAAGATATATCCCCTCCAGATAGCAATATTTATGCAAGGTTCAAAAAAGAAAAGAGAAGTCCCCCACATAGTATAAATCCGGATGATGGAATTTATTTAAAATAAAAATATCCAGGCGAATGAATATAGAATAAAAACAGTTCAATTAAACAATAAAAAGCGCAGTATGGGGTGGCTAAGAGCCAGCGTGTTAATCCTACGCGTTTCATCCGCAAAGACTTCAACCGGGGTGCAGTCGCAAGATCCATAATCCTATACAGTGTGGCATCCTTACAGCGTTGAAGCACCAGGAGTCAAGGGTTCAGAGCTCGTTTGACCCACTGCCATATGGCATGTGTGTCCACCGTATTCGGTAGGAGCACCCAACTTTCTATCTGAGAATTCCTTGAAGTTTTTACAGGCATTTGATTGGTTCACTTGGATTACATGTCAGCACCCTATCTGGAAGCTGATTCCCTTCCATGCACTTGTTTGGACTTTGGTGTTCATTGCTTGTGAACTTACACCATGTTTTACTTTTTGTTTTTTTGATTTGCATTGCACGTATCAACATTTGTATACATTTTCCCATTTGTTACAGTGGGTTTACACTTACTATATCTTCGCTGTCACTGAGACCTAGTGATTTACTGTCTCTAGTCCTTTTGTTGTGTGTTTTTCTTTTCAGTTTCATGCACAGATGTTTCCATTCATTTGGTCTCATTATTCAGCGCTACACTAATTTTTGTATATTGCTTTAGACTTTGTTTGTTTGAGTGTTAGCAGCTATTGTTTCCAATTTGTTTTGGTTTAGCGCAGCATTTTTCCCCTTTTTGCATATCATCTGGTGAGTGAGTATAGGGGGAAGGGATGTCTGTACTGAGAGTCCTGTACTAGGGGGAAGGTTGTGCACATAGGGGTTTATATTAGTGGGAGGGGTGTCTATACTAGAGGTAATGGTGTCTGTACTGAGGGGGCTGTACTGGGGGGGATTAAGGAATGTTGGGGGGTCAGTCTACACTGGGGGGTCTGTGCCTAGGAGTGTATATTTGATCAAAAATTGTAATTACATGCCCCTGTTAAACAGGGGCAGAAAAATTGTGCCTTAGGCAGTGATGGTGGTGCCAAAAATATTGTTGGAAGCTAGCATCATCAAGATGAAGGAGGAATAGGATAGTCACTCAGCATAGGCAGTCTTCAAGGGATCCCACATCCATAGAAATATCAATCAGTTACATCAGCATCAGGTGCTTGATAGCTGCTGCTGATCCAAGACTGATTCATTTTTATGAATGTGAGCCTATCAACGGAGTCTGTGGACAGGCGCACTCTATGATCCGTTACAAACCCTCCAGCAGCACTGAATGTGCGTTCAGATAGAACGCTTGATGCAGGACAGGCCAGTAGCTCAATTGCATATTGAGCAAGTTCTGGCCAATGGTCCATCCTCAAGACCCATTAACCCAGTGGATGGTCTGTTGGAAAGGTCTCCAAGTCAGCTCTTGCCCCAAGATATTCATGCACCATGTAATGCAGACGCTGGCGGTGGTTGCTTGAACCGATCAGACCTTGGCACTGAGGACTGAAAAATGTCTAAAGACATCGGTCAGCCGGCAACCTTATCCACCGCTCTTCCTCTGACTGAACGAAGCCTCAGGAACACGTTATCCAGCACCAGGAAATTGTAACGTCCCAGGGTCTGGAAATGCATTGCACAAACCTTTCTTCATGGCCTCCTCAAGATGTTTCATCCTCTGCTCCCTCTGTGAAGGCAGGATGAGTTCTGCAACCTTACCCTTGTAACGTGGATCAAGAAGGATTGCCAGCCAGTAATGATCCCTCTCCTTGATACCACGGATCCTAGGGTCCCTTTGCAGGCTTTGCAGAATCAGGAAGGCCATGCAGTGTAAGTTTGCAGATGCATTCAATTGTGAGTCCGCTGGGTCCTCCTCCCAACCACGTACAACTCCTTGGGTTTCTGGGGACTGAAAACCATCCCTTGAAGACTGTTGCTGAGTATTATCCTCTATATCCATGCTGACACAATCCTCCTCCTCCTCTTCTTTCTGTGTGTTTGGCAGGCCCACAGGAATGCTATCTGGATAAAGTAGGCCTTGAGAGGTAAGGAAGTCCTCCTCTTCCTCCCGCTGTTCTGCCTCAAGTTCCCTGTCCAAAGCATGTGCTCCAACAGGAAGACAAGAGAGACGCTATCACTGATGCATGCATTGTCACTGCTCACCATCCTTGTGGCCCCCTCAAATGGTGACAGGACAGTGTATGCATCCTTGATCAAAAGCCACTGGCGTGGTGAAAAAAAGCCAAGCTCCCCTGACCTTGTCCTGGTGCCATACTCACACAGGTACTTATTGATTGCCCTCTGCTGTGAGTGCAGCCGCTGCAGCATTGCCAACGTTAAGTTCCACCTGGTGGGCATGTCACAAATGAGGCGGTTGGTGGGCAGGTTGCATTCCCTTTGAATGTCAGCCAGCCGAGCACTGCCATTGTATGACTGGCAGAAATGACCACGGACTTTTCTGGATTGCCTCAGGATATCCTGTAAGCCTGGGTACCTGCACAAGAACCGCTGCACCAACAAATTCAGGATGTGTGCCAAACATGGGTCCCTGACGGAGGGCGGAGAGAAGGTTGGTGCCATTGTCGCATTCCTGGCTGAAGCTGGCGTGGTGTCAACCACCTCTGAGCCTGCCCCTGCAGAGCTGACAGAATCTCTGCCCCAGTGTGGCTCCTGTCCCTTAAGCAGATCAACTCAAGCACTGCATGGCATCTTTTTTGCCTGAGTGCTTGCATAGGCACTTGAACTCTTACGGAGCACCACTGGTTCAGAGGAGAAATCTGCAGAAGAGGCCATGAAGGAAGAAGAAGAGGAGAGGGTGGAGGAGAGAGCTGTGGCAGGATCACCACTAGCATTTTGGAGACGTGGTGGCGGAACAAGCTCCAACATTACTGAACCCTGTCCTGCATCCTTTCCAGCTACCAGCAGAGTTACCCAGTGTGCCGTGAAGGAAAGGTAATGTCCCTGCCCATGCCTGCTAAATCATGAGTTAGCGGTAATATGCACCTTACTGCTGACCGCCCTGTCCAACGATGCCAAAACATTGGCTTCCACATGCTTGTAGAGAGCCGGAATGGCCTTTCGTGAAAAGAAATTAAGTTTTGGAACCTGCCACTGAGGTACAGCACATTCCACAAATTCACGAAAGGGGGCAGAGTCTACCAGCTGAAAAGGCAGCAGTTACAGTGCTAGCAATCTGACCAAGCTAGCATTCAGACGCTGAGCATGTGGATGGCTGGGACCGAATTTATTTTGCGGTTTAGCAACTGGGGTAGGGAAATTTGCCTGCTAAAATCATATGGAGGTGTACTGATAGCAGATTGGCTGCAAGTACTTGTGACACCTATTGCTATACCTTCATTCCTCTCAGTGCAGGTTTTTGAACGGATTAGAGGTATAGTGGAGTTGGAAATCCCACATGAGGAGCAAGGAGAGGTCTGCCTTTTTCTTTGATGTGGGTCTTTCAAGTGCTGTTGCCAACGGACTTCATGGGAGGTCGTCATATGTCTGGTCAAGCATGTGGTGCCCAAGCGGCTGCTGTTCTGTCCACGCTTGATCCGCTTCAAACATAGGTTGCAAACAGCAATGTTGCGATCTGCTGCACACGTGTCAAGAAAGGCCCACACCAAGGAACTTTTCAAAATCAGCGGGGAGTCAGCAGCACGCTGCGTTGTGATGCAGTAGGGTGGCTGCCCTTAAGCTGCCCCCTAGAGGACATCCTGCCTTATTGGAGTTATGCCTCTGCCCTCTCTCTTCTATCAGGCACTCAAGTAGAGTCAGTGACCTCATCATTCCCTCCCCCCTCATCACTGGAGCAAACTTGGCAGTATGCTGCAGCTGGGGGAACATGACTGCCAGTTTCTTGTCCTTTGATGGGCACCCCCTCTCTCTAGGCTCACGTTACTCCCTTCCTCAACCTGGGAACCAACATCTGAGCCTTCTAATCGCTGTGCATCCTCCTTCAGGATGTACAGTGTATACCAACAGAAGTGTAGTAGCAACTGCACTATGACTGCACTGTAATGTGTACTGTGTATACCACCAGAAAAGTAGTAAAAACAGTACACCACAGAATGCACTGTAGATATAGGCTACACTGGAAGCTGCAGAGTATATATATATATATACTAGACTGTCTGTAAATATATATAACATACACCGCCTGAAGTAGATTAGAAATAGTAAACCACAGAATGCACTGTAGAATGTAGTTCTAGGCTACACTGACTGGATGCTGCAGACGCAGCGTGTGTGTATATATATATATATATATATATATATATATATATATATATATATATACATATATATATATATATATATATACATATATATATATATATATATATATATCAAATACACTGCCTGAAGTAGATTAGAAATAGTACACCATGGAATGCACTGTAGGTATAGGCTGCTACACTGACTGGATGCAGAGTATATATATATATATATATATATATATATATATATATATATACTAGACTGAATGTATATATATATATATATATATATATATATCAAATACACTGCCACTAACTGAATAACCTGCCTGCCTTATCTAACTCACACTATCTCTCCGTCCACGCCAACAACACTACACAGGGCCGCCGTGTAGGCAGCCTTATATAGTGTGGGGTGTGGACTTAGTCCCCTTGAGCCAAGATTGGCTAAAGGCTCCCTGCAGTGACACATGGCGATATGGCAAAAGCTGTTGCCATATAGCCATGTGTCACTTCTTGTGTACTGTAGCATTTATATAATGGAGTATTATTAAAATCAGTGTGTGGAGGTTTGTACATATCTGTTACACACTCGCTTGTGGCACAACCATTAAAGCATATGCCCCTTTAGGTCCCACCCACTGGCTCAATTTGACCCCACCCACAATTTGGCAAGTCACGCTGTTTACGCTACTTTTCTTGGGGGAGGTGCAAATAATAAATTACCAGCCCCGGGTGCCAGATGTGCTACGTTTGCCAATGGATGTTCCAAATTTAGTGTGCCTGAAACTCATAAAAGTCTATAAGAAAGATCAATCTTGTTAAATACTGGCCTTTTTAGTACTAATAGTTGAAACTACAAAAAATACATGGGAGATGCCATGGAAGAAATGTATCAATACAAAAAAATACCATACAGCAGGGATATAGTCTTTTCATGTGTCTTCAAGGGCAACACTGAAAATACACAAGGCCCTTAGCCATTTTACTGCCAGAACATTTGGAATTTTTTGCACACATTTAAAAAAAGGCATGCTCATGAAATGACAACAGACTTTTGGAAATTTTCTATAGGCGACAGTTAAAAAGACCCTACAGGTCATACGTTAAGGCTGGGTTCACACTAGTACTAGTTGGATGTGGGTGCGGGTTGAAACGGGGAACAGGGATGCACCAGACCCCTCCTGTAATCTGCGTCTGCACCAAGTGTGAACCCAGCCTAATGCCCCGTACACAGGGTCGGACATTCCGACCACAAAATCCGTTGGATATATTTTCTGACGGATTTTGTCCGAAACTGGTGTTGCCCACACACGGTCGGACAAAGTTGTCGGAAAATCCGATCATTCCGAACGAGGTGACGTACAACACGTACGACGGGACTACGTAGAGGCCAGTAGCCAATAGCTTTTGTCTCCAAATTTCTTCTGAGCATGCGTGGCACTTTGTCCGTTGGACTAGGCTACACACGATCGGAATTGACGCGATCGGACCATGTTGTCGGAAAATTTGAGATCCAGCTCTCAAACTTTGTGCGTCGGAAATTCCGACGGAAAAAGTCAGATGGAGCCCACACATGTGTACGGGGCATTAGAGTTACCCTGAATAATGGCTCTAGAATTATTGCTCTCAATTCAGCATGCACAGCATGTTTAGCACAATTGATGTTTTTGTATGAAGGTGCCCCTGAACCACGTGTTTATGTTTGTGTGTGTGTTGGGGCAGGGCACGTTTTTTTAGGGTGGTTTATGTGCTTGAGTGCAACTTTATTTATTTACACTGTCTTTCTCTCAAACTTAATTAAAAAAAGTTAGAGTATCAAAAGTCCACTATATGATACAATTTTGTTGTAAGAGGCTCTCTTTATTGAGACATCAGGTTCTATTAGACATCTTATATCTCACCTGCCCTTCATCGAAGCTAACAGAATGCAGATCCGTGGTTGGGGAAAGTGACAGCTGAACCCAAAAGAAATATAATGCATGTTGCTTCTGGGTTCTTGGTAGGCAAGATTAGGAAATGAATGCCCACTGGTTTCCCTAAACCTCTACTAGGTGGTACCCACCACAACAGTCGTATGTTCAAGGGAATGCGTGGAAGAAATTGGGTGGCTGTACAGCGACTGGATCGCTTCCATCATGACCGTAGACAGTTGGCTTGCCAGATTTACACACACTGCTGCTGACTCGGTCGGATCACCTATCAGAGAAGCAGCAGTGTCTGCTGCACTTAGGAACGAGCCCTTAGTTGCAATCGGCAAGGGCACCCTTAGGGCTCTTTCACACATAAAGTCGGGGTGCAGTAGGGGTGAGGGTGATAAAAACACATCTGAACTATGGAGTTTTACCACCCCCCAAGTGGCAAAATGTAAATTAATCCTTAATGTTCTGAGCCCCCTTTAAGGCTGCTTTCACACTGATGTGCTAAGGTTTACCTGCACCGCGGGTGCACCGCAACCCATGGTGCAGGTAAACCTCAGCACATCAGTGCATCTGCAACTTTCTTGGGTTAGCTGCGCTTTGCCATGGACTTCTATTACACTGCATCTGGAAAGTCCGGTGTCAGTGTGTTTTTTATTACATTTTTTAATTATTGTTACAATTTAACCTTTTAAAATATTTCTTGAATACAATTCTTGAATTTTTTTATTTTTTTATCAGCCCTGTGGGGGGGGGGCTTTGGTGAGATGTCATCTCTCTTTTGAGACACAGAAAGGGACTGGGGACAGAGATTCCCCAGTCCTTTTCTCAGCCGCCTCAGCTGCACTGGAGATGAATGGACAGGAGACAGAGGCTCCTCTCCATTCATAAACTGATGTATCATAAACACAGTTTACGATTCTCAGTTATGAATGGACAGAGTCAGTAACCACTGACTCTGTTCATTTGGAATAGGAAGGAGCCAACAGATTTACTGGCTCCTTCCTCCGCTCTCCATCCTGAAAGATTGACACGGAGGGGGGGCGAAGCACACGGAGGGGGGACCGGAGCACATGGAGGGGGGGACCGGAGCACACGGAGGTGGGGGGACTGAAGCGGAGCTCACAGAGGAGGAGGGGACTGGAGTGGAGCACACAGAGAAGGGGGGGCGGAGCGGAGCACATGGAGGGGGGGACTGGAGTGGAGCAAACGAAGGGGGACACAGAGGGGGATTGGAGGAGTATACAGGGACAGTCAGGGGATGATCGGTGCAGCGGTGGGGGGAGTTATAAGCACCGATCCCCCCTGTATAGTTTTCAATAAAGCAGCTGGAAGCCGCGGAGGGGAGAGGAGAAGAAGCGGCTGTCAGCTACTTTATTGAAACCTATACAAGGGGGATCGGTGCTTGTAACTCCCCTCACTGCCGCACCGATCACTCCCTGACTGTCCAGGTATGGGGGGAAGCATCGGAGGATTTCCCCGAGTACAAGAACTTGGGCAAATACTCAGCATCTGCACCGATACTAGTATCAGTATCGGTGCAACCCTAATAAAAAGCATATAGCTATGTAAATATATTGTATTAAAAACTGTACCACCATGATTTCTGGATGAGAAGGGGTTAAATGCTTTTAGATGGCTCGCCGGTCACACGTGGAGAGAGGTCATCCCAAACCGTGTGGGGAACGGTGTTGTCCTGATGGAAGAAAGTGGGGTAATGGACAGCCTCTTACCTCTGACGTGAGGTCAGGTACTGTGAGGATCCAGAGGAAAACAGTGTAAGCAGATATACACTTGCTGGCTGTGGTGAAGGCTTAAACTGACCTCAGTGATCCAACAGCGCTGTGCCAAGCTGTTAGGGATGTAGTGTGTCTGCCGCCGCTGAAGGAGCCGAGCGTAGCCACTGGAGCTGGGCGTGTGAGATGACGTCAACGCTACTCCAGAAGCAGCTACCCTGTGTGTAATGGTTAACTGCAAGCTGGAAAGGTTGCCGTAGTTTACATGTTTTGCGTGCATGCGTTTTATCAAAGCTCTTTGATAAAGGACATGTGTGCCTTCACTGCAGCCAGACAGTGTCTCTCTGCTTACACTGTTTTCCTCTGGATCTTCACAGTACCTGACCTCACATCAGAGGTAAGAGGCTGTTCATTACCCCACTTTCTTGAAATCGGGACAACACCGTTCCCCATGGGGTTTGGGATGACCTCTCTCCACTCCACGTGTGTTCGGCGAGCCTCCTGAAAGCATTTAACCCCTTCTCTTCCAGACAGCATGGTGGTACCATTTTTAATACAATATATTTACATAGCTATATGCTTTATTATCTGCTGCAGTCTGTACCAGCACTAACAGCCTCATGTAAGTTGTCGGGTAATTGTCTACAGTGCAATAAACTAACTTTAAATCCAGTCCATGGTTCATATATATATATATATATATATATTGGCAGCTGCACTGGGTATCAGTTTTATCCACATATGACTGACAGTTTCTAGTGCTTCAGGAACTTATGTTGTTTGACATAAGTATTCATAGCCTTTGCCTTGACAATCAAAATTGCGCTCAGGTTCATCCTGTTTCCGCTGATTATCCTTGAGATGCTTCTACAACTTGATTGGAGTCCACCTGTGGTAAATTCAGTTGATTGGGCATCATTTGAAAAGGCACAGACCTGTCTATATCAGGTCTCACAGTTAACAGTGCAAGTCAGAGCATAAAACAAGCCATGAAGTCCAAGGAATTGTCTGTAGACCTCCGAGACAGGATTGTATTGAGGCACAGATCTAGGGAAGGGTACAGAAAAATGTCTGCAGCATTGAAGGTTCCAATGAGTACAGTGGTCCCCGTCATCCGTAAATGGAAGAGGTTTGGAACCGCCATGACTCTTCCTCGAGCAGGCCGCCTGGCCAAGTTAGGGAGGTGACCAAGAACCTGATGGTAACTCTGACAGAGCTCCAGCGTTTCTCTGTGGAGAGAGGAGAACGTTCCAGAAGAATAATCATCTCTGCAGCACTCCACCAATAAGGCCTGTATGGTAGAGTGGCCAGACAGAAGCCACTCCTCAGTAAAAGGCACATGACAGCCCACCGGGAGTTTGCTACAAGGCACCTGAAAGATGCTCATACCATGAGAAACAAAATTCTCTGGTCTGAAGAAACTAATATTGAACTCTTTGGCCTGAATATCAAGCATCATATCTGGAGGAAAACAGGCACCGCTTATTACCTGGCAAATACCATCCCTACAGTGAAGCATGGTGGTGGCAGCATCATGCTGTAGGGATGTTTTTCAGCAGCAGGAACTGGGAGAATAGTCAGGATCAAGGGAAAGATGAATGCAGCAATGTACAGAGACATCCTTGATGAAAGCCTGCTCCAGAGCGCTCTGGACCTCAGACTGGAATGAAGGTTCGTCTTACAACAGGACAAAGACCCTAAGCACAAAGCCAAGATAACAAAGGAGTGGCTACAGGACAACTCTGTGAATGCCCTTAAGTGACCCAGACAGAGCCCAGATTTGAACCCGATTAAACATCTTGAAAATTACTTGGAACCCCCAAACATTATATATATTGTTTTTCAGACACCATAGAGAATAAAATGGCGGTTGTTGACATACTTTATGTCACATCGTATTTGCGGTCTTACGGCAATTTTTTTGGAACAAAATACACTTTTTTTAATTAAAATATAAGAACACTGTAAAGTTAGCCCAATTTGTTTCTATATTGTGAATGATGATGTATCACCGAGTAAATTGATACCCAACATGTCATGCTTAAAAATTGTGCCCGCTCATGGAATGGCGACAAACTTTGCACTTAAAAATATACATAGGTGACATTTAAAAAATTCTACAGGTTACCAGTTTTGAGTTACAGAGGAGGTCTGTGCTAGAATTTTTGCTCTCAATCTAACAATCGTGGCGATACCTCACATGTGTGGTTTGAATGTTTTCATATGTGGGAGCGACTTACGTATGCTTTCGCTTTTGCGCACAAGCTCAGAGGGACGGGCGCTTAAAAAAAAAAAAATTCTTCATTATTTTACTCCTTTTTTTTTTTTACACTGTCCTTTTGAAAAAAAAAATATTTGGATCACTTTTATTCCTATTACAAGGGAAACATCCCTTGTAATAGAAAAAAAAGCATGACAGGACTTCTTTATTGAGAGATCTGAGGTCAAAAAGACCCCAGATCTCACATTTACATGCAATTAACAATTTACATTTAAAAGCAATAAAAAAAAAAAAGTATTTTTTTTTTCTTTTTCAAAAAAAATAAATTGTCCCTTTAAGGCTGTGTTGGGCGGAAGTGACAATTGAGGTTGCTGCCATCTTCCAATGGCATAGAATCGAGTGGGGACCATCATACCCTCACTCAACTTAGTGGCAAGCAGAGGAAAGCATCTGATCGTCTCTGTCACTACCGACGGATCCAGTAAGGGGCAAAGACGACTGGGACATGGCGGGAGGGAAGTGGGCACCTCTCTAGCCGCAGATAAAAGTGAGCTCACACCGAATCCACCACGGAGACCACTTTTATCCTAAAGCGGATCGCCCGCCGTTGAAGAAAATACTGGGGTTATGGCAGTTATCTGCTGCCATAACAATGGTATTTAACATCAGGACCGACGTATATCTATGGCGGGTGGTCCAGAAGTGGTTAATCAATTTTGGAATAGGGCTATAATATAACAAAATGTGTAAAAAAAAAAGCGCTGTGAATACTTTCTGGATGCACTGTATATCCTGCAGGTGTGGTGCCCTTTCTGAAATCACACCAAAACTCCTGCATTCAGGAGTTTTGGTGCACTTTCAGAAAGTGCACCAAATTTGCAGGATATAATAGTGGTCTAATGCTAAGCGAAGCAAGCCTGCAGGAAAGCTGCAAGTGCACTCCAATGTGTGGGTAAACTGCAGGACATCAGTGTGAAAGCAGCCTTATACTAATATGCCCAGTGTATTGCTTCACACTGACCTGAAGATTTATTTTTTCGTGCTGCTGGTACCACTCTAGAAAAGTCCAGCTGGGATAAGAGGTGGGGTGCAGATGGTATCACTCTGCATGGGACAGAAGCCAGTACTACAGAGGATGCATCAGTTAATGCGGCTCTTGTTACCTACTACAGCTCCAAATTTACATGTAGACCCTCTGCATTGCACTCTGATGATCTAAAATGGCTAGTCAGCGAACCCAGACCGTGATCTACCAGTCACCTGGTCACGATCTACTGGTTGCTGAACCCCGCTGTAGACAAACCGCACAGGGTGGGGGTTTACCACAAGAAATAGCATACTGCAGAGGATACAGCAGTGTAAAATTGTCCAGAAGCAGGGAAATTTTAAAGAGGAATAATAGGTTTATTTGGTGTGTGGTATGACCCCATGCCTTTCGTTTTTGCTGTTGTTACATGGAAGCCCCCCCCCCCTGAAAATCCATACCAGACATTTATTAGATCTACTATTTAGTCATGTAGCCTGGGTTGCCTGGAAAATGGGGGGGGGGAGCTGATGTGCAGCCCACTGAATCCCAAGCTTTACCAGATGATATGCCCCTAGAAAACAAAGAGAAAAAAGAGAAAAAAGAGAAAACAAAAGTGTGCAGTACCTCTCTGAACCCATACCAGACCGACCCTCACACAAAAGTCACAAATAAAACCTGTATTGTTTGTAATATATGTGAAATGTCAGTCTCTATTGCCTTGTGCAGGGTGAATGTACCATTCCTTAACCTTTGAAAAAGCCCTAAAAAACATTTGATCATAAAAGTTAAAGAACATACGACCAATAAAGAAACACAATAGGCTAAGAATATTCGACCAGCAGGGGAAAAATATTAGGTATCTGCACTGTTTGCAGTGTTTAGAAGATGTAGATTCATTCACAGTTTGGGAGTTCCAGTGAACAAACAGCTGAATGTATAAGTGTGTCATGATCAGAGAGGTGCACACTGACTGGCAGAATAAGTACACGAGCAGGTCACCCTGGCAGATGATGCAGACTCACCCAAGGTACAGGGTATAACCACTAAGCAGTCTTCACCAGAGCTTCTGATGGTGGAAAAAGGTTTGCTGATGGCTATTGCCAGGTCACAGTCCACAAGATCGCTCCATCAGGAGGTGAGCAAGCCAGGGTCCAGTGGCAGATGTAGCAGGTAGGGATCAAGCAGAAGTGTAGTCAGTAGACAAGCCCAAGGTCAGTATCAAGTGGTTGCAATTCCCCCCAAAATCCAAACCCAGACCCTGATCTGAGCATTCAGCCTGGTTGGCAAAGGGGGTGGGGTCTGAACCCCTCCTCCTGAACCATACTAGACCACCTGCCCTCAACATAGTTGGTACCTGGTCCCCATGTTGATGAAGATAAGAGCCTCTTAACCACAACCCTGGCCCAGTGGTTGTGAGGGTCTGCAGATGGGAGGCATATAGAAATCAGGAAATCCTCTTAAATTATGAGGGGGATCCCAGATTCCATCCCCCCATGTGAATGTGTACAGGTTGCATAGTATCCCTATTTTGTATTTGTATGTGCTAATAATGATTTTAATTCTTATTGTTTTTGTTGAAAATATAATTTTGTTAAACATTTGCACAACATTGGATATAACAAATCAGTAACACAATATCCTGATTATATAGGCCTGTGCTTCCAGGGATACATAGTGTGGCAGGTCTTTTACTAGCTTTCAAAGCTGTGAGTGAAAAAATAGTAGAAAATTAAAAAGAAAAACGTGAAAAATAGCAAAATGGTCTGACCACCTGAGGTGAAAAATGGGAGTCTGGGCTTGGCAGTGACAGGATTAAGAGAAGCACCCATTTAACAAAATACCCCAGTGTACATTAATAATTCTTGAAGAACTGCAGATTCAGGCCAAAAAACTATTTACATTTGCCTACGGCAGATAAGTGCAAATACATTTTAATATAAAATTGTTAATGTTGAGAACAGTCCTCAGAATGCAAATCAGTTCCACTGGCAACTTGACAACCAGAATAATTAATTGTCGACATTGCTTATCATTGGGGAAATGAAGAAAGGGAGTTATATGAATTCCAGGATCCCAGTGTCCCAAGGTTGTGTTTTTCATATCAATTCATGCTGTAGATCATATACTTTTTATATGTGCAGAAGCATTTAGTGACAAAGGAAAGAACATTCCTGTATGGAAACAGGGTGCCAGATTTGGTTTGTATGACTTCGTCTGTAGTGGTGTGCACAGGAGAAGAATGAACCCTACAGACAACTTTTTTTTACATTTTCAGTATTTTGAAGACTGTTGGAGCAAGGCAGGCCCCAAAATAATATGGTTTTATACATACTTTTGTGCACATGTAACTGATGTGTTGCAGTACCATAAATTTGAAATGGTATCCCATTCCCAGCACACTGCAACACACACATGTGAGCCACCTGTTTTTTGTTGTGCGTTGCATTGAAAGAAAATACTGCAAGCCCATTAAATGTGCACTGTTGTGTATTAAATCTGATTTAAAATGATATGATGACAATGTGTGCTTTGTGTTTTTTTTTACACAAATAAGTTATTTTTCTAAAACTGTAGTAGATTTTTGTGTAGTTGTAAACACAATTTTTTTTAACACAATAGCAGACATTGCCACATGGCACAAATCTGCAACTGAGTTCAGTAATTATCTATATCAAACAATTGGTGCTTTACTTTCATTAAAGTGTTTATATAGACAAAACATTTCTTAGTTTTGGATGGGGTACGGGGAGGATTAGAACTTGTGTCAGGTTTTTCTTGCTGTCTGGGTCCCTGCTATGTAGACTCTGACAACCATTGTCATGAAGACAGAAATTAATTGGAAATCCAAAATTTTACAGTTGCCACCAAAACAAGAGGTTAGGAGAAATTTCTCAATGGGGCAACAGTTCCAGTGACAACTGCCTAAAGCCCCATACACACGCGCGGATTATCCGAGGACCAGGTCCGTCAGACCATGTCCATCATACTTTGTCTGATGTTGGTTTTGCGTACACACGGTCGGACAAAGTTGTCGGAAAATCCGATCATTCTGAACGTGGTGACGTTTGTTGCCTACGACGGGACTACGTAGAGGCTAGTAGCCAATAGCTTTGGTCTTGTAATGTGATCTGAGCATGCGTAGCACTTTGTCCGGTCGGAATTCGCTACACACGATCGGATTTGGTGTGATCGGACCGTGTTGTCGGAAAATCTATCCAGCAGGAGATAGGACTTTGTCCGTCAGACAATCTGATGGTAACTGTCCGATGGTGCCTACACACGGTCTGATTTTCCGACAACATTGTCAGATAGGACAGAATCCATCGGAAAATCCTACCGTGTGTATGGGGCTTAAGAGGGTAATTCCCATCACTTTGCAAAGATTTCCTTTTACTTCAAGTCGCATCTCTGGGGTGAAGGGAGATCTCCTGAATAGGACACAAACAACAAAAATATACTGGGTTTTAAACCTTCCCGACTCTTTGGGAAACATAATGGGTTTTGGCTATACAAATGCTTCAAGAACTGTATGAACAATTAAGCATGAATTTCAAACTAGTGTTTAAGTTTGTCTACTTTGTTCAAGGCCTTTGCCTTATTATACAATTTAAGGGCGCTAATTTAAACTGCTAACCAGGCAATAACCAGATGTTTTTAAAATGTTTTTTCTAGCACATTACTTAATTTTTGTCTGTTGAAGCTTTCAGGTGTTTGTGTTATTCAGTGTATTTCATTTCACATGGTATGACCTTTTCAAATAGGTTTTCAAATGCCACTTTCCTTAAAACTGCCAAGGTAACCGTTTATTTCAGTAGTGAATAGATACCAAGAGTTTCCTAGTTGTTTATTTCATCACATCTTGTAAAAAACAAACTGGTAACACTTTTATAAAAACTGAAAGGCAAGTATCTGAAGACTAAACCAGGCACTGGGGTTTTAGCAGTGGATGAGACATGTCGATGTAACAGATGTTAAAGACTCCATGGGGGTTTTGGGAAGGGCTCGGAAGTCATCAAAGTATTTTCAATATGGCACTAAACTCTGAGCTATGGAAATACATTCTAAAATCATTAATTTAATAGATTAGAATAACAAAAAAAAGCAACATTGTTGTTAATAAAATCGTCAGTGTACATGTTATAATACAAAATGAAAAAAAATACACACAAAAGAAAAAATTAGCAGGTGCGCTGATCAACAGTTTGGTATAGCCCTCCAGCTGGCTATTGCTGATAATTAGATAAGTCAAAGGGTGCTGCTGCTCTCTATGGATCCTCTGGGTGGCAGGACCACATCTAGACAAAACACAAAAGAAGGGAGCGCAAACCCACACGTGCAGGATACAGGAGGGAAGAGAGTGAGGACGTCACACGGTTGCCATGACAACATGTTTCGGAGGCATGGCCTCCTTCCTGAGGTCACCTGGACTTTCCAAGCACGTCAGACAACACTTTTTTTGGACCAGTGACATTTATACAGTGATCAGTGCTATAAAAATACACTGATTACTGTATAAATTACACTGGCAGGGAAGGGGTTAACACTAGTGGGTTAAATGTGTTCCCTGGGAGGTGTTTCTAACTGTGGGGGGAGGGGACTGACTGGGAGTACAGAGAGATAGCTGTTCCTAATCACTAGGAACAGACGATCACTCAGTACTCCCCTGTCAGAATGGGGATCGGTTAGTTTACATTGACAGATCCCCATTCTGGCTCTCTGTGGAGCGATCGCGGGTGGCCACGTATCAGCTCCCCCTCCATGCAGCCAGCACGCGCTATAGCTGTAAAAACGGACCGATGTACAGCTACATCGATTCGTGAAAACGAGCCGACTTGCCGCAGTATAATGGTAGTAGCTGATCAGCAAGTGGTTAATGTACAGTAGTTTGTCACCATTCCACAGGCTTATTATATACATTTTTTAAATTCTTCAATGTTTTTATTGTACAACAATAAGGTACAAAAAGTTTTATGAAAAGCAAAATGCTTGATACAAACGTTAACATATGTAAGCATATATGATATTGACCTTAAGAGCATTGGTTCATTAACAATAATTCTCTTACAAATAGGTGTGCATTAACATAAGTGTAAAAGTTTTAAATCAAAAGGAAAGGGGAGGTAAGAATGGAGGAGAGAGAAGGGATGGTGTATAGGGGTAGGAGGGGTAAAGGGAGGGGGAGGGTAGGGCGAGAACATGCATGGAATAGTTATTTATTCACTTACAGGTTTTCTACCAGTATATGTTTTGTACCAGTTGGACCACGGATTACACATTTTCCCCATTTTGGTGTGGGAGATGTTGTCTTTTGACAATAAGATTTCATATGTATGATTGGTTTGGGTCATTTTAATGACCTCAAGCACATCGGGGGGTTTGGCATTTTTCCAAAGTTTGGTTTTGTTGTGTCTAGCCGCTAGTAGGATATTGGTAATTAGTCTTCTATGAGTATTCGTTAGGGATTCTATAGTTAAATTTAGTAGGGAAAGATCAGGTGTAGGTGATATGTTCATCTCTGTGATTTGTGAAATAAGTGAGAAGACTTTATGCCAGTATTGTGATAATTGTGGGCAGTGTCATAAGGTGTGTAGTAATGTACCGGTCGACCCACAGTTCCTCCAGCATGTAGGAGATGTGTGTTTGTCAAATTTTGCAATTTTGTCTGGTGTAAGATATCTTCTTTGTACAATATTTTGTGTGAGTTCCCACATTGTCTTGCATTTTCTGGCTTGATAGATGGATAGTAGTGCCCTATGCCATTGTCTGTCTGTGTATTTTTTACCTAAATTTCGTTCCCATTGGTTGATATCTATAGATTTTTGGAAGTGCATTATATTGTAGAAGATAGAAATTCCTTTCTTCCCTGGGGAGCTAGGTAGATAATAAGATAAAGCTTTAGTGGGAATGGAGATCCAAAGTTGTGGGTTATTTTTAAGGCAGTGAGCTATTTGTATATATTGAAAAAAGGCTCCTGGGCCTAGTCCTAGGTCTGAGTTGAGGTGGTGAAAGGGTTTGATGTGACCATCTTTGGTCAAGTCTATTAAGAGAAGGGAGTTGTATTTGGGCCATTTATGGATAGGGAGGTCGGGCATGAGCAGTTTAAGGGTCTGCAAGGGTATTTTAAGAGGTGCCATAGGGGTGGCATTCCACTTGGTGGAAGTTAATTTGTGCCATGTTCGGACTGCTGCAAGAATGGTTGGTGGAAGGTGGAGGGGGATCTTTGTTTTAGGATGTACGCTGTAGAGCCATGTTATTAGTGTCAGGGCTCCACTTGCGGTCGAATCGGCGCGCGCGCACACGCGCCGCTGATTAGTCCGGGCGTCGAAACGAGGGTACGCGCCGGCGTGTCCCTCAGGCGCGCGCGCGTGCGCAGCAAGCGCGGGCACGCGCGTCGCGGGCGCACACCTGACGCGCTAGCGCTGTTTGGCGCCAGTTGGCCTTTAAAAGAGTGACAGCTGCACATGTCAGGTGCTGTTCGTCTACAGTTTGTCCCTTGTGAACCCTGCCTCTGCTTGTGTACTCCTGTTAACCTGATCCGGCTTCCACTTGACTCTGCTGCCTTCTCCATTCCTGATTCCGGCTTGTTGACTCTGCTTTGGACTGATACCTGAACTCTGACCTCCTGCCTGTCTGACCTCTCTATTGCCTGTGCCCACTTACCTGCCTGCCAAGTGTATCCAGACCCGGCCTGCCTGACGACCCCTCTGCCTGCTTCCCTGCATGCTGCATACCTCCAGAATTGCTGACGCCATCTCA
The DNA here is from genome assembly GCA_028564925.1 of Lithobates sylvaticus. Classification (NCBI taxonomy): domain Eukaryota; kingdom Metazoa; phylum Chordata; class Amphibia; order Anura; family Ranidae; genus Lithobates; species Lithobates sylvaticus. The sequence continues at coordinate 285,243,924 of CM053028.1, read as the reverse complement.
GGGTCACCCTACATCCGGGCCCTGCTCCACTGTCTGCCAGTCTCTGCTGCTTCAGCATCCAGGAGATCGCTACTGACCAGCTACATCTGCCACAGCATCCATTCCAGGCACTCCTACCCTGCTGTGCTCACGGGACCACTGTCTCCACTCCAGTGGGCCCTGAACCAGAGCCGTAAGAGAGGCCCTCTCCCAGCGAAGTCAGGCTCTCCACTCAGGTACCTAACAGTATGAACAGCCATGACTGAGCCTGCGGGAGAAGCCTCTGCCATGAAGGAGTTCTGCTCACACCTGGCAGCCCTCACTCAGGCGGTGCAATCCCTCCAAGAAGGATATACCAGACTGGAAGGTCGAGTGCAGCAACTTGCTGACCCCAATGTTGCAGCTCCTGCACCTCCGCAGCCTCCTGTACCACCTGCTACTCCTCCTGCAGTGATGATGCTGCCTCCTGAACCAAGAGTACCTGTTCCTGATCGGTTCTCCGGAGATCGTTCCAAATTCCGTGTCTTCCGCAACACCTGCCAGTTATATTTTGCTCTACAACCCAGAACCTTCTCCCTAGAGGCCACCAAAGTGGGGTTCGTGATTTCTCTGCTGCAGGGCGAACCTCAGATCTGGGCACATCGCCTGCTGGAAGGGAATAGCATGTTGACTCAGTCCCTCTCGTCTTTCCTGGAAGCCATGGCGCAACTCTACGAGGACCCCCAGCTAACCACCACAGCTGAATCTGCTCTGTCTGCGCTCCAACAAGGCCGCAGAACGGCCGAGGACTATGTGACAGACTTTAGACGATGGAGCGCAGACACCCAGTGGAATGACTCGGCATTAAGGCATCAGTTCCGCATGGGCCTCTCCGAAGGCCTAAAGGATGAACTTGCCCACGTGGGCACCCCAGACACCTTGGAGGGCCTGATAACCCTGAGTATACAGATTGATCGTCGGCTCCGGGAACGCAGAGTCCACCGCCCGGCCTGGATGACCGCAAGGGCTCCATTACCGGCTAGCCGTTACATGCCCGCTCAACCAGTGGCCCCTGCAAATTCTCTTCCCGATGCCGGCGAGCCGATGCAGCTTGGTCTCATGCGACCCACTCTGTCTCTGGAGGAACGTGCCCGACGCCGACAACTAAATTTGTGCCTGTACTGCGGTGGGTCCGGACACTTTGTGAACAGATGCCCGAGCAAGCTGCGTAAGTGCCTTTCGTCTGTGTCAACCAACTCTGTTCCCTTACCAGTCCATGCCACCCACATCTCTCTACCCCTGTCTTTTCAGTTCCTGGGAAGGACGATTCTCACCAACGCTATCCTTGATTCGGGAGCTTGCAGCTGTTTCATCGATGCCACTTTTGCCAGCCGGCACGACATTCCTCTTCAGAGGAAGGCCCACGGACTAACCGTCTTCCTGGCTGACGGTTCTCGCATTAAATCGGGCCAAGTTGTTCAGGAAACCCAACCTCTGCTCACTATCTCTTCTCTCCATCACCAGGAACTGTTAACCTTGGATGTAATCTCGTCCCCCCTGTTCCCGGTGATCCTGGGCATCCCCTGGTTGCAGGCACACGACCCGACCATCAGCTGGTCCACGGGGGAGGTCAAGTTCCAGTCACCCTACTGCCTGGAACATTGCTTACACGAAGCTCCGGCACAACCCGCTACGCTTCTCTGTCTGGACTCTGATGTTGACTTGATCCAAGCGGTGCCGGAACCATACCATGAATTCCTAGACGTCTTTAGTAAACGGGGAGCGGACTCCCTACCTCCACACCGCACCTACGATTGTCCCATAGAACTTTTGCCGGGGGCCGAGATTCCATTCGGGCGTATCTTCCCCCTTTCCGAGAAGGAACAAAAGGCCCTGAAGGCCTACATTTCAGAAAACCTAAAGAAGGGGTTTATACGTCACTCTACCTCACCCGCAGGGGCCGGCATATTCTTTGTAACCAAGAAAGACCAGTCACTCCGACCCTGTGTGGACTACCGGGAACTAAATAAAGTTACGATTAAAAACCGTTATCCCCTACCCTTAATACCAGAACTGTTTCAAAAACTAAGAGCGGCCACCATATTCTCCAAACTGGACTTAAGAGGGGCCTACAACCTGGTTCGCATCCGATCAGGCGATGAGTGGAAGACTGCATTTCGTACCCGTTTTGGGCATTACGAGTACTTGGTCATGCCCTTTGGCCTTTGTAATGCCCCGGCTACTTTCCAGCACCTCATAAATGAGGTCTTCAGGGACTTTCTGGACATTTTTGTCATCGTGTACTTGGATGACATCCTAATCTTTTCCAGAACGCTTGAGCAGCATCGGGGGCATGTGGGCCGAGTCTTACTCCGTCTCCGTCAGCACGGATTATATGCAAAAGCAGAGAAGTGCACCTTCGAACAGCAGAGCATCCAATTCTTGGGTCTTCAGATCTCCCCAGCAGGCATTGAGATGGACCCACAAAAGGTAACAGCTGTACTGGACTGGCCGGCACCCTCTGACAAGAAGGGTGTGCAGCGTTTTGTCGGATTTGCGAACTTTTACAGAAAGTTCATCAAGGGGTTCTCGGCCATCATCTCGCCAATCACGCAGCTAACAAGGCAGAATGTACGGTTTCATTGGGGTCCAGAGGCCCAGGAGGCGTTTGTTAAACTCAAGGGGCGATTCACATCCGCTCCCATCCTCAGTCACCCTGACCCATCTCTCCCATACATCCTGGAAGTGGATGCCTCCGAGGTAGCAGTGGGGGCTGTGGTCTCCCAACGCCAGGGCAATAATGACCTAATGCACCCTGTGGGCTTCTTCTCCCGGAAACTTTCACCCGCAGAAAGGAACTATGATGTAGGTGACCGAGAACTGCTAGCCATTAAATCAGCACTGGAAGAATGGAGGTACTTGCTGGAGGGAGCAGTCCACCCTGTATTAATATACACGGATCACAAAAATCTCGAGTACTTGAGGACGGCGAAACGTCTAAAACCACGACAAGCCCGCTGGGCCCTGTTCTTTTCACGTTTCAGCTTCCACATTACCTACCGGCCTGGATCTAAAAATGTGAAGCCAGATGCGCTCTCACGCATGTATGACTGTCCTAAAGACCTCACACCTCCTGATACCATCCTCCCTGCAAGCAACTTCCTTCTGCTACAACCGGACTTACTGTCCCAGATCAGGGAAGCCTCCCTGAACCCGCTCCTGCCCCCAGGACTTTCATTAACCCGTAGAGAAGGGCTACTCTGGAAGGATAGCCAGGTGTTTGTCCCCGAACCCATCCGGGTTAAAGTATTGGCCCTCCTCCACGATCACCCACTAGCAGGACACTTCGGGGCCCGAAAGACTCTCGACCTGGTGCAGCGCACCTTCTGGTGGCCTGGTCTGAAGGAATTCTGTTCCAAGTATGTTAGTTCATGCCCAGTGTGCTCCCGAAGCAAGACTACTAGGGGCCGGGCCTGGGGTCTACTCAAGCCTCTCCCTGCACCTGACCGACCCTGGCGTATGATAACGATGGACTTTATAGTCGAGCTGCCCCCCTCTGAAGGTCACACGGCCATCTTTGTAGTTGTTGACCGACTCTCAAAGATGGCCCACTTCCTACCCCTAAGGGGAACTCCATCTGCAGCAGAGACGGCCCGTGTATTTATCCGAGAAATCATTAGGTTACACGGGGTACCCAAGAATATAGTTTCGGACAGGGGAGTCCAGTTCACCTCACGGTTTTGGAGGGCACTGTGTGATAGCCTAAAGATCGAGCTGGCCCTATCCTCAGCTTACCACCCCCAAACTAATGGGCAGACTGAGTGCACGAACCAGACTCTCGAACAATATATTAGGTGTTTCACTTCATTTGTGCAAGATGATTGGGTGTCTCTGCTGCCCTTAGCGGAATTCGCGTACAACAATGCCAGCCACTCGACCACGGGGCAGTCCCCATTTTTTGCCAATTATGGGTTCCATTTAACATTTCTCCCAGATTTTCTTACAGAGTCCTCCGTTCCAGCAGTCCAGGACGCGGTAACCTTCCTTAGCCGCAACAACCAAATCCTCCAGGAAGCCATAACCAAGGCCCAGGCGGACAGTAAGAAAGCCTTTGACCAAAAGAGGAGGGGAGAGTTGAATCTGCAAATCGGGGATCAGGTATGGCTTTCCTCTTCTAATTTAAAGTTAACCTGTCCCTCTAAGAAGCTGGCACCCAAGTTCCTGGGCCCTTTTCCTGTAAAGAGGAGGATTAATGAGGTGTCCTATGAACTATCCCTGCCTGACACCATGAAGGTACATCCTGTGTTTCATGTCTCCCTATTGAAACCCTCGGTACCCGACCCCTTCCCCAATAGGGAGTCCGGGCCTCCTGAACCTGTCCTAGTGGATGGAAATGAGGAGTACGAGGTAGAAGTTGTACTAGACTGTAGAAGGCGACAAGGGCAAAGACAGTTTCTGATTAAATGAAAGGGCTTCGGCCCGGAAAGCAATTCTTGGGAACTTGAGGACAATATACATGCTGAAAGACTAATTCGTGCCTTTTTCATTTCACACCCCGAGAAGGACGACCAACTGGGCACCCGGAGGTTGCCCCTTGTGGGGGGGCAATGTCAGGGCTCCACTTGCGTCGTGCGGTTGAATCGGCGCGCGCGCATGCGCACACGCGCTGCTGATTCGTCCGGGCGTCGAAACGAGGGTACGCGCCGGCGTGTCCCTCAGGCGCGCGCGCGTGCGCAGCGAGCGCGGGCACGCGCGTCGCGGGCGCGCACGTGACGCGCTAGCGCTGTTTGGCGCCAGTTGGCCTTTAAAAGAGTGACAGCTGCACATGTCAGGTGCTGTTCGTCTACAGTTTGTCCCTTGTGAACCCTGCCTCTGCTTGTGTACTCCTGTTAACCTGATCCGGCTTCCACTTGACTCTGCTGCCTTCTCCATTCCTGATTCCGGCTTGTTGACTCTGCTTTGGACTGATACCTGAACGCTGACCTCCTGCCTGTCTGACCTCTCTATTGCCTGTGCCCACTTACCTGCTTGCCAAGTGTATCCAGATCCGGCCTGCCTGACGACCTCTCTGCCTGCTTCCCTGCATGCTGCATACCTCCAGAATTGCTGACGCCATCTCAGGGTCACCCTACATCCGGGCCCTGCTCCACTGTCTGCCAGTCTCTGCTGCTTCAGCATCCAGGAGATCGCTACTGACCAGCTACATCTGCCACAGCATCCATTCCAGGCACTCCTACCCCGCTGTGCTCACGGGACCACTGTCTCCACTCCAGTGGGCCCTGAACCAGAGCCGTAAGAGAGGCCCTCTCCCAGCGAAGTCAGGCTCTCCACTCAGGTACCTAACAATTAGGTTTTTGCCTGGGATGGTATGCCGTTCTATTTCTCCCCAACAAGTGGAGGCCTGGGGTAGGAACCATTCTTTTATCTGGGCTAGTATTCCTGCTGTGTAGTAGTCTTCTATATCTGTGAGGTCTGAACCCCCTACTAGTCTGTGTTTAATGAGTCTCTTTTTGGACACTTGTGGTGTTTTCCCTGCCCATACATATTTATGGAGGAGATTCTGAAGGGAGTTGGTATAATTTTTAGGTACTGGGATAGGTAAAGTGTGAAATAGGTAATAAGTTGCGGAAAGACGGTCATTTTAAATGCCGCTAGACAGCCAGTCCATGAAAATTTGTGTTTCTCGAACTGGTTAAGAGATTGCATAAATTTCCCTTTATATTGGATGTAGTTTACTTTATATAGGTTATTTGAATTTTTCATTAGGGTGATCCCCAAGTAGGTTATACCTGTTTCTATCCAGTGAAATGGGAATTGTAGGGATAATAAGTTGCGAGTGGTACTGTCCACTCCCAGAGCTAAGATATGTGATTTGGTGCCATTGACCTTGTAGTAGGATATCGCTCCAAATTCATTTAGGATAGATTGTACCGCTGGTAGGGGATGAGTGCAGGTTATTCAGCATTAGATTTATGTAGTCGGTGAAAAGGCTGATCCTGTGGTTGTGTTCTCCTCCTTGAAATCCCGTAATTTGTTTGGATCTTCTAATGAGTTCTGCCAGTGGTTATGTTATTAAATTGAAAATGAGGGGTGATAGGGGGCAATCTTGTAGTGTGCCATTTGACATATGAAATGGAGTGGAGAGCATCTCTGCTACATATACATGGGCTGAAGGAGTGGAGTATAATGCCATAATGGCAGATAGTGTAGAGTCCCTAAATCCAAATTTGAGGAGAACCTCCCTCATATAGCCCCAATGCACTCTGTCGAATGCCTTCTCTGCATCCAAAGATAGAAGCAGAGAAGGCGTTCCGTCAGTGCTGGCTAAGTGGTTGAGATTTATTAGTCTTCTAGTGGCATCGGAAGTTTGTCTACCTGGGATAAATCCTGTTTGGTCGACGTTAATTAAAGAGGAAAGCATGTGGATATTCTGATTGCTAGTAGTTTGGCATATAGTTTAAGATCTACGTTGAAGAGGGAGATAGGCTTAACATTTTGGCGGGTATCTGGGTCCTTGCCTGGTTTGGGTAGAGCGACAATTGTAGCAGATAGCATTTCATCTGGAAAACTGGAGGAGGAGGCAGCATCATCGAACAGATTTGGGGGGGGGGGTGAGTGCTGAGCTGAATTGTTTGTAGTATTCTCCCGGGAGGCCATTAGGTATGGGGAATTTACCAGTTGGTAGAGACCGAATCGTTTTATTAATTTCTTGATGGGAGAAAGGGGAGTTCAGTTCTATTTGTTGAGCCTTGCTGAGAGTAGGGAGATGTATTTTTAGATAAAATTGTCAGATCTGGTCTTGGGAGGGTTGGGAATTGGTTAGATCATTCTTAAGGTTGTAAAGGGATTCATAGTATGAACTAAAGGCATTGGCTATGTCTTGGGGGTTAATGATTTTCTCTTTGGTAAAGGGGTGATATACAGTGGTGTGAAAAAGTGTTTGCCCCCTTCCTCATTTCCTGTTCCTTTGCATGTTTGTCACACTTAAGTGTTTCGGAACATCAAACCAATTTAAACAATAGTCAAGGACAACACAAGTAAACACAAAATGCAATTTGTAAATGAAGGTGTTTATTATTAAAGGTGAAAAAAAATCCAAACCATCATGGCCCTGTGTGAAAAAGTGATTGCCCCCCTTGTTAAAACATACTATAACTGTGGTTGTCCACACCTGAGTTCAATTTCTCTAGCCACACCCAGGCCTGATTATTGCCACACCTGTTCACAATCAAGGCATCACTTAAATAGGAGCTGCTTGACACAGTAAGGTCCACCAGAAGATCCTTAAAAGCTACACATCATGCCGAGACCCAAAGAAATTCAGGAACAATTGAGAAAGAAAGTAATTGAGATCTATCAGTCTTGAAAGGGTTATAAAGCCATTTCCAAAGCTTTGGGAATCCAGCGAACCACAGTGAGAGCCATTATCAACAAATGGCGAAGACATGGAACAGTGGTGAACCTTCCCAGGAGTGGCTGGCCCCTCATAATTACCCCAAGAGCGCAGCGACGACTCATCCAAGAGGTCACAAAAGACCCCACAACAACGTCCAAGGAACTGCTGGCCTCACTTGCCTCAGTTAAGGTCAGCGTTCATGCCTCCACCATCAGGAAAAGACTGGGCAAAAATGGCCTGCATGGCAGAGTTCCAAGGAGAAAACCACTGCTGAGCAAAAAGAACATCAAAGCTCGTCTCAATTTCTCCACAACACATCTTGATGATCCCCAAGACTTTTGGGACAACATTCTGTGGACCGATGAGACAAAAGTGGAACTCTTTGGAAGGTGTGTGTCCAAGTATATCTGGCGTAGAAGGAACACTGCATTTCAGAAAAAGAACATTATACCAACAGTAAAATATGGTGGTGGTAGTGTGATGGTCTGGGGCTGTTTTGCTGCTTCAGGACCTGGAAGACTTGCCGTGATAAAAGGAACTATGAATTCTGCTGTCTACCAAGAGATCCTGAAGGAGAATGTCCGACCATCTGTTCGTGTACTCAAGCTGAAACGAACTTGGGTTCTGCAGCAGGACAATGATCCTAAACACACCAGCAAGTCCACCACCGAATGGCTGAAGAAAAACAAAATGAAGACTTTGGAGTGGCCTAGCCAAAGTCCTGACCTGAATCCTATTGAGATGTTGTGGTATGACCTTAAAAAGACCGTTCATGCTCGAAAACCCTCTAATGCAACTGAATTAGGACAATTCTGCAAAGATGAGTGGGCCAAAATTCCTCCAGGACGCTGTAAAAGCCTCATTGCACGTTATCGCAAACGCTTGGTTGCAGTTGTTGCTGCTAAGGGTGGCCCAACCAGTTATTAGGTTTAGGGGGCAATCACTTTTTCACACAGGGCCATGATGGTTTGGATTTTTTTTCACCTTTAATAATAAACACCTTCATTTACAAATTGCATTTTGTGTTTACTTGTGTTGTCCTTGACTATTGTTTAAATTGGTTTGATGTTCCGAAACACTTAAGTGTGACAAACATGCAAAGGAACAGGAAATGAGGAAGGGGGCAAACACTTTTTCACACCACTGTATATGTGGGATTTTGGCTTTGCTACGCAGGCCACAAATTTGATGGGCCACGGCTTTCCCTGTCTCGTTAGAAGGTGAGTAGAAGGTGGCCCTAAGCCTGTGGTGGTCTTTTTTATAGAAATTAAGGAGAGGATCTCTTTGCTCTTGGCGAGGAGCTAATAGTTTAATTTTAAGGTCATGGGTTGGGTTGTTTTTATTTTGGGATTCGGTGTTGGAGATTTTGGTAATAATTTCTTCCAGACGCTGCATCCTCCTCTTTTTTGCCAGAGAGCTTATTTGAATTATTATGCCTCTGATGTAGGCTTTATGGGCCAACCAGAGGGCAGATGAATGAGGGACTGATCCTGCATTGTGGGTAAAGAAGTCTGTTAGATGGTGGTGGATGTTATCAGCATATGGTGACATTTGTAAGACCTGGGCATTGGCTCTCCAGAGTCTGGCAGGGTTGTGAACTGTAGATAAGGCAATAGTAATGCTCACTGGCGCGTGGTCTGACCAGGTAATGGATCCAATGTCGGAGCGTGTGATATGTTGTAGTAGCCAAAAGGTGAAGTCTTTCTCCTTTGTGTGGTGACACACCGTGAAGGTCGTTGGACCTGAGAATATCTAAGGGAAGGATTGGAGATGTCCAGTGATTGGTGGAATACTGTGTTAAAATCTCTGCATAACAACAAAGAGCCTTGTCTGCACTTATTGATTTTCTTCAGCACTTTGTTGAGAAAGTATATTTGGCGTTAATTTGGGGCATAGATGCATGCTAATGTATATTTGGAACCTGTTATGGTGCATATCAGGATTAGATATCTGCCGCCAGGATCTGGTATTGACTCATGTAGTAGGAAGTCTGATGATTTGTTACTGGCAACTAGTACTCCTCTTGTCTTCTTGGTTTGGTTAGATGCCATAAAGATATGTGGAACATTTTTATGATGAATCAGGGGAGTATTTGAGTATTTGAAGTGGGTCTCCTGAGAACAGATTATATCGAAATGCGATTGTTGTGCCGTCTGCCAAAGAGATGCCCGTTTAGCGGGGTGGTTTAGGCCTTTCATATTCAGTGAAAGAATGTAGGTGTTATTGTAGGGTTGATGTTGATGTAGGGTTGATGTAGTGATATGGATAGCATACTCACGATCAAGTTGGGATGAGGTGTAGATGATCTACCATCATGGGTCCATAGGCATCGGATCTTGGTTTGGTGGTAAGTGTCACTTTAGAACAGTCATGTAGGTGGATAACTAAGTTCTCATGCATGGAGGGGAAAACAAAGGAAGGGTTAGCAATTGAACAGAACAAAGAGGACATAACTGTACAGCCTCAACAGGAATCAAATAGGCTGTTGCAATTCAGGTAAGGGGAAACAGTTCAAGTGGATCTAACGCAATGGCGGGGGGCCATAGAAAGATAGGTGGTTAGATGATAAATCACGACTTATCTGAATATTAGCGGTTTCTGTTGCGAGACCCGGTTACGGGTATTGTAATGAGGGGTCTGGAAAGGTATGATGTCCCATTGTCCCAGTAATGAGAGGCCATTTTCCAGGGAGGTGATGTTGGCCGACCTTCTATTGTATTCTACGATTAATCTGGTAGGGTGCTTCCATTTGTATAGTATATTTTTGTTGTGTAGTGTCTTGGTGATTGTATTTAGTTGTCTGCGGGTGTCCAAGGTGTGTTTGGAGAGATCTGCGTAGATTTGGATGTTTGCATGAGGTTCTGGAAGCTTTCCTAGGGAGCGTGATTTCCGTAGTATTCTTTCTTTTGTGGAGAAAAAGTGGATTCTCATCAGGACTAGAGTTGAGCGGACACCTGTATGTTCGGGTTAGGCAGGTTCGGCCGAACTTCGGAAAAAAGTCCCGGTTCGGGACCAAACTTGACCCCGAACTCCGAACCCCATTGAAGTCAATGGGGACCCAAACTTTTGAAGACTAAAATGGCTGTAAAAAAGTCATGGAAAGGGCTAGAGGGCTGCAAATGGCAACAAAATGTTGTTAAGAGCATGGCAAGTTCTCTGCAAACAAATGTGGATAGGGAAATAACTTAAAATAACATACAAAAAATTATAAAAAAAAAATAATATGCTGGAGGCCCCCTTCTCAGCAGAAGAGGTACAGAAAGTCATTAAGAACCTCAGAAACTCAACGGCACGATGCCGCACATATGGTGGGAATGCCCCAGAATATGCCCTTTCTGGAAAAAAATATTCAATTTAATGGATAAGATAGTGGGAAAATAAAATACTTGGAAATAAAAAAAATAAAAAAATTATAATCTTGACCTAGGAGGACGAGGTCCATATGGAGTAGGAGGTTGAGGTGGCGGTGGATGTGGCGGTGTAGGTGGAAGCGGCGGTGGGAGGAGGACGAGGTAGCCAACACTGGTTCAAAAATACAACAATGGCTGAGTAAGGCTGGTGGTGATGTGTCAAATTCTGTCCCCCATCGCATAGTGTCCGCCCTGTACTGTGCTTGCTCAGTACGTAGGACAAGGGGATTTCGAAACTCTCCGAGGACGATGCATGGTGAGTCCAGGTTCAAGCCACATCATCCGAGGTTGAAGCCGAGCCAAGCGAGGCCATGCCCGAAGCTTGGCGAGCGAAGCGAGCCCGTGAGGGGCCCTGTTACTATGTGCTACCGTATGTCCACTTGGATGGTGGGGCTTGAACTTGCACTCACGGCGCAGGCGCCGTTCATCTTCAGAGATTTTGTGAATCTCCTTGTCCTCCGTACTGCGCAAGCGCTGCGCCTGCGCAGTAAGTGGCCGGACACTATCCGATGGCCAGACAGTTTTTGTCAGAACACCGTTATACATGTCTATTCTGCATAAGGTACGGACAAGTCCTGTGGGATCCATGCCTGGTTCATTTTAATGAACGTGAGCTTGTCCACATATGCTCTGGACAGGCGGCTGCGCTTGTCTGTGATAACGCCCCCTGCCGTGCTAAATACACGTTCAGATAATACACTGGCTGCAGGGCAGGCCAGCACCTCCAAGGCGTAACGGGCAAGCTCAGGCCATGTGCCCAATTTGGAGACCCAGAAGTTGAAGGGGGCAGACCCGTCATTCAGTACGTGTAGGCGTGTGCACACATACTGCTCCACCATGTTGGTGAAATGTTGCCTCCTGCTAAGACGTTTCATTTCAGCTGGTGGTGCTGGTTGTTGTGGCGTGCTGACAAAGCTTTTCCACATTTCGGCCATGCTAACCCTGCCTTGCGAGGTGCTGGCGGTGCCCCGGCTGCCTTGGCGACCTCTTCCTCCTCCTCTGCCTTCACCTTGTGCTTCCACCGTACCCCCGCTGTCAAGTGGGAATGCCACCAGCAGCGCGTCTACCAGCGCGCGCTTGTACTCGCGCATCTTACGATCACGCTCCAGTGAGGTAATTAAGGACGGCACGTTGTCCTTGTAACAGGGATCCAGCAGGGTGGCCACCCAGTAATCAGCACCAGTTAAAATGTGGGAAACTCGGCTGTCGTTGCAGAGACACTGCAGCATGTAATCGCTCATGTGTGCCAGGCTGCCTAGAGGTGTCCTCTGTGGGAGGTGTATCGTCTGTGTCCTCTGTATCCCCCCAGCCACGCACCAGTGATGGACATGAGCTGGTCTGGGTGCCACCCTGATGTGAACATGGTTCCTCCTCCTCCATCTCATCCTTCACCTCGTCATCCTCCAGAACTGTGCCCTTGCTGCCGGACAATTGTGTACCTGGCGCTTGTTGGTGCAGGAAACCACCCTCGTAGCCACTTGTGAATGACTGCCCTGAAAGCCTTGGAAATGATCCCTCTTCCTCCTCCTCCTCCTCCTGTGCCACATCCTCTTCCATCATCGCCTGAAGCATTTTTTCGAGGAGGCATAGAACTGGGATAGTAATGCTGAGAACGGCGTCATCGGCACTGGCCATGTTGGTGGAGTACTCGAAACAGTGCAACAAGGCACACAGGTCTCGCATGGAGGCACAGTTATTGGTGGTGAAGTGGTGCTGTTCCGCAGAGCGACTCACGCGTGCGTGCTGCAGCTGAAACTATCGCCTGCTGCTGCTCGCACAGTCTGGCCAGCATGTGCAAGGTGGAGTTCCACCTTGTGGGCACGTCACATATGAGACGGTGAGCGGGAAGGCCAAAGTTATGCTGCAGCGCTGACAGGCGAGCAGCAGCAGGGTGAGAACGAAGAAAGTGCGCACAGATGGCCCGCACTTTCTGCAGCAGCTCTGGCATATCGGGGCAATTTTTAAGGAACCTCTGGACCACCAAGTTCAGCACATGCACCAGGCAAGGGATGTGCGTCAAACCGGCTAGGCCCAGAGCTGCTACGAGATTTCGTCCATTATCGCACACCACCAGGCTGGGCTTGAGGCTAACTGCCACCAACCACTCATCTGTCTGTTGTTCCATGTCCCTCCACAACTCCTGCGTGGTGTGGGGTTTTTCCCCCAAACAAGAAAGTTTTAAAACTGCCTGCTGTCGTTTACCCCAGGCTGTGCTGAAGTTGGTGGTGAAGGTGTTACGCTGACCGGATGAGGAGGCGGTAGAGGATGAGGAGGCTGAGTAGGAGGAGTTATCAACAGGAGGCAAACTGAAGCGCCCTGCAATCCTCGGTGGTGGAAGGACATGCGTCAAACTGCTATCCGCCTCAGGCCCAGCCGCCACTACATTTACCCAGTGTGCTGTTAGGGAGATATAACGTCCCTGACCGTGCTTACTGGTCCACGCATCCGTAGTTAGGTGGACCTTGCCACAGATGGCGTTGCGCAGTGCACACCTGATTTTCTCCCCCACTTGGTTGTGCAGGGAAGGGATAGCTAGCCTGGAAAAGTAGTGGCGGCTGGGCACGACGTACTGTGGGACAGCCAATGCCATCAGCCTTTTAAAACTCTGCGTCTCCACCAGACGGAATGACAGCATTTCAAAGGCGAGGAATTTTGAAATGCTGGCATTCAGGGCCAGGGATCGCAGGTGGCTAGGGGGGTACTTCCTCTTCCGCTCCGGTGTTTGGGAGATAGAGAGCTGAACGCTTCCATGGGACATTGTGGAGATGGTTGGTGACCCAGATGGTAGTGTTGCTGGCAGATTCTCTGTTTGCGGGTTGGCAGGTGCCACTGTCACTACAGAGGTGGATGAAGAGGCCGAGACTGCAGGAGGAGCCAGAGACCTTCCTTGGTTTTTGAGGTGTCTACTCCACTGCATCTCGTGCTTTGCACTTAGATGCCTGGTCATGCAGGTTGTGCTCAGGTTAAGAATGTTTATGCCTCGCTTCAGGCTCTGATTGCACAGCGTGCAAACCACTCGTGTCGTGTCTTGTCATCAGCACATTGTCTGAAGAACTGCCATGCTAGGGAACTTGGACCTGGCTTTGGTGTGCTCGGTCCCTTGCTGCGTTGGGCAGTAGCAGACGTATTGTCTAGGGGACGGACGCTCCGCTTTTGCACCCTGCTCCCTCTTCTGCTGTGCTGGTGGCTCTGTGCGACCACCGCCTCTTCCTCTGAACTACACTGGTCACCTGCATGACGTTGATTTCATGTGGGGTCAAGGACCTCATCATCCTCCACATCATCTTCCACCCAGTCTTCACCCTTGCCCTCCCTCATTGTCGGTCTGCACAATGGCGAAAGCAGCAGCAGCTGGCACCTGTGTTTCGTCATCACCCGAGACGTGCTGCGATGGTCCTCCCATGTACTCATCATGAAACATAAGTGGTTGGGCATCGGTGCACACAATCTCTTCCACTTCTAGGACAGGGCTAGGTGGATGGCCCTGGGAAACCCTGCTAACAGAGTCATCAAAAAGCAGAAGAGACTGCTGCATGATTTGGGGCTCAGACTGCTTGGCTGATTTGCAAGGGGGTGAGGCGAAAGACTGATGGACATCGGCTGCAGGTGCCAACTCTGAACTTTCATCAGGAGACAGGGTGGGAGACAATGTGAAGGAACCGGAGGCACTGTCAGCAACCCAATCTACTATCGCCTGTACTTGTCCTGGCCTCAACATTCGTACAGCCTCATTAGGTGTGCCGAAATACCGCTGCAGGCTCTGTCGCCTACTCGCACCTGAGGAAGGTGTTTCACTTGTGCGTGTAGCTGGCACAGATTGACCACGTCCTCTCCCTGCAACAGGAGCTCCACCAGCAGCACCACGACCGGGGCCACGTCCCTTTTTTGACAATCTCCTCATATTTTCAAAATTTATGATCTTGCTCTAAATGGGTGTTTTTGCATGTCAAAAACTGCAAAACTGCAGAAAATGCTATGAAAAAAAAAAATTTCACTCCAATTTTTTTTTTGGAATAGCACAATAGAAGTAAAATAGATCGATTGAATATATCACACTCCTGCAAACATGCAGAAAACACTGCAAAATGTTATTTTTTTGCAATGTTTTTGCAATAGCAGAATACACCCAGAGTATGTACAGCGTGTAGCTCAAAAACTGCAAAACTGCAGAAAATGCTATGAAAAAAAAAATTTCCACTCAGATTTTTTTTTTTGGGAATAGCACAATCGAAGAAAAATAGATCGATTGAATATGTCACACACTCCTGCAAACATGCAGAAAACACTGCAAAATTGTATTTTTTTGCAATGTTTTTGCAATAGCAGAATACACCCAGAGCATGTACAGCGTGTAGCTCAAAAACTGCAAAACTGCAGAAAATGCTATGAAAAAAAAAATTTCACTCAGATTTTTTTTTTGGAATAGCACAATCGAAGAAAAATAGATTGATTGAATATGTCACACACTTCTGCAAACATGCAGAAAACACAGCAAAATTTTATATTTTTGCAATTTTTTTGCAATAGCAGAATAAACCAAGAGTATGGTGTATCTCACAGTAACATATGCAGTGCTGGTGCACTGAGCTTGCAGATAAAAGTTTCTTAAGTTTTAAAAGGTCTTAGAATTGATTTCTGGATCTGGATAATTCTCTCCTATCATGTAATTCTCTCCCTCACAGCAACAGCAGCCAGGAACCTGTCTAAAGCACAGTGACGTGCTGTGCTGTGTTCCTCTAGCTTATATAGAGGCTGGGTCACATGCTGCACTGGCCAATCACAGCCATGCCATTAGTAGGCATGGCTGTGATGGCTTCTAAGGGCACACTAGTGAAACTAACGTGGATTGGCTGCCCTGCAGCTTTTAAAAAGGTGCCAATACATCGCCGAACACCCGTACTGGCCCTGTAGACAAGTGGTTAAAATTCTTTGAGTTTTGCTGTCTGCTACATTATGAATTAGAAAGATGGGGGTGGATTTATTAAAGGTGAAATTATTATTATTTTTTTTTACTTTGCAAGGGAAGTGGCATTTTGGAAGGAAGTTACAATGCCCAATCACATTCAAGGGAAAAAAAAAAAAAAAACATTTAAATTCTTGCTTCTTTATAGTTGATCTAAGTTCATGCCAGTTTATATAATGTCATTAAATTGATTAGGAGATTGCTGAGTGACGATGTGATACATTCAGTGTATTGAACTATTTGGTATGGACTTAGTGCACCCTTATTTGTCATTAGCACATTTCCCATTACTTATTGATGTTAGGCTATGGTCTGTCCATTCTAGTTTGCTTACACTATAGCATTCTAATGCCCCGTACACACGGTCGGATTTTCCGACGGAAAATGTCCTATCGGACAATGTTGTTGGAAACTCCGACCGTGTGTAGGCTCCATCGGACTTTTTCCATCGGATTTTCCGACGGACAAAGTTTTATCTCCTGCTCTCAAATTTTCCGACAACAATGTCCTATCAGACTTTTTCCTATCGTGTGTAGCGAATTCCGACGGACAAAGTGCCACGCATGCTCAGATCACATTACAAGACCAAAGCTATTGGCTACTAGCCTCTACGTAGTCCCATTGTAGGCAACAAACGTCACCACGTTCAGAATGATCGGATTTTCCGACAACTTTGTCCGACCGTGTGTATGCAACACCAGTGTCGGACAAAATCCTTCGGAAAAAATCCGATGAATTTTGTGGTCGGATTTTCCGACCGTGTGTACGGGGCATAAGAGGAGAAACCTGGAGAATGAAGCTTATTGTAGCAATCACAATATGCAACAGCATGTGCATTTATTCCCCAAAATGCAGTCTATGCATTAAGATAAAAAGCCTTCTGTGTGCAGCAGCCCCCCTCAGCCCCTCTAACACTTACCTAAACCCATCTTTATTCAGCGATGTTGCAGGAGAGACTCGGCTGTCCAAGACTCTCCTCCTCATTGGCTGAGACAGCAGTAAAGTGCCATTGGCTCCCGCTGCTGTCAGTCAGTCAGTGAGCCAATGAGAGGAAAGAGTTGTCGGGGCCTTGCCAGGGCTCCATGTCTGAATGGACACATGGAGCTGTGGCTCAGCTTGGGTGCCCCCATAGCTAACTGCTTGCTGTGGGGGCACTTGTCAGAGGGGAGGGGCCAGGAGAGCCGAAGAGGGACACATGAAGAGGAGGATTGGGGCTTCTCTGTGCAAAACCACTGCACAGAGCAGGTAAGTATACCATGTTTGTTATTTTTAGGCAAAAAAAAAAAGAGACTTTACAATCACTTTAAGACTAAAATAAGTAAATGCGCACAAAAAGTGGAGATGTTGCCCATAGCATGCAATCATGTTTTACATTTATTTTAATAGAAAATGACTGAATATTAATTTGTTTCTATAGGCAACAGCTTCATATTGTGCTGATTTTTTATTACCTGGTTAAATTTGTTTGTTCTTTCCGCTCCAGGACCACCTCAGAAGCTTCACAGGGATCCAGGGAGGGCTGGGATCTAGAGGCATATATTAAATCACTCCTGACTTGCCAGGACCTTTAATCATATGTAAAAAAGGCTGGCACATACCTACAGGGAGGAAATTGCTGACCTGAGAAAGGATCTAATTGCTAGTATGGAGGAAACAGTGGATACCACTACATGCTGAATGAGCATACTATCCAGATTCAGCAGCTTTTTTACCACCATGATGACTTGCCGCCGCAATACCATTCGCATTCGCAGCCTGCCCCAATCTGTTGAAACCAAAGATATAGCGCCTGTAGCTGTGACGATCTTTAACCAACTCCTGCTAAAATCTAAGGATTTTGGAACTTGACCGTATCCATAGGGCCTTGGGGCACATGGAACCCCAACCCTGCATTTCCACGTGATGGAAAGTGGGGGTTCCACGTGATAGAGGAGTATATTTTTACAAGGTGAAGGCTAAAATCATGCAAATTGCCTGGATGCAGGACACTATCTTCTTCAACAAAACTCCTGTTATGTTTCTACCTGACTTATCTAAACAAACCCTGCAGATGCATCAGGCCCTAATGACTCTTAAGGAGGTCCTGCAATCTAAAGGCATCAAATATCACTGGGGATTTTTGTTTCAACTTTCAGCTTCCTGTGATGGTAAAACAGCTATATTCCGCACTTTGGGGGATCTCCCAACTTTTCTTGGTACAGTTGAACTTCCTTAAATCGCTTTGCTGGATTGGCCCCTGAAAGCAGCAACTCCTGGTCTTCCTCTCTCCACAGGTTGGCGGCAGCGTTTTAGGAACAAGAGATCCAGATCTAATGCCTCCAAAAAATCCACCTGCTTAAGGTTGATGGCCATGTATGGCAGCCCTTTGGACTGACTGTCCGCAGCTGTCGCTGAAGGTGTCCTATTTTAACTGCATCGGCCTAAATTTGGCTGAAAAACTATGGCAGATGCTTTATCATTTTTTGGCCAAGACCCAAATTCTTTTCCTGCAGGAAACCCATTTTTGATCTGATAAAATTCCACAATTCCGTAAGTACTTTACCACCTGGTTTCATAGTGCGAAACTGGTGACAAAGGGGTATCCATAGCGTTCCATTGCTCTTTTGTTCCCTTGGTGTTAGACTCCTCAGTAAACTCATCTGGCTGTTAAATCTTTTTGAAGCTGAAGTATATGCAATCAGTTTTTTACTGTCGCTAACATTTATTTCCCAATCAGGAGCAACTACAATTCCTCTCCTCTATTGTCACTTTCCTGGAAAGCTTTAGCTCCGGAAACCTGATCCTTAGGGGGGAACTCAATGTCCCATTAATACCACGACTGGAATCTACTGGTAATCCCTCTTTGTCCCCTAGTCTCCTGACCAAAATCCATGACCGATTGTCCAACTTACACCTGGTAGACGTACCGAGAGAGACTGCAGTTTCTATTCTGTTTCTCATAATTCCTATAGCAGGATTGACTACATTTATCTATGTATATCACAATCATTGTTAGACTCCAATATGACTCCTTCTCAGTGTTGGTCATTTTACTTTAAAAAAGTAATTAGTTAAGTTACAAATTACTTCTCCCAAAAAGTAATTGCGTTAGTAACTCAGTTACTACATTGGAAAAGTAATTAGTTACGCAGCAAAGTAATGCCGCGTACACACGAAGGGACTTTGTCCGCCGGACCTAGTCCAGCGAACAAACCGCCAAACTTTCCAGCTGGGCTTCGCCGGACTTGAAAGCGAACGGACTTGACCACACACGATCAAGCTAAAAGTCCGGCGGTTCACGCGATGACGTACAGCACGTACGACGGGACTAGAAAAAGATAAAATACTACAAAAATACTTGCTACTGAGCATGCGTCCTTTTTGGTCCGCCGGACCATACTACAGACGTCCGTATTGTCCGCCGGACAGCCAAGTCCAGCGGATAATTTTAAAACAAAACTTAAAACCTAGTCCGCCGGACTTTTGGGAAAAAAAGTCAGTCGAAGGCCCACACACGAGGGGATTGTCCGGCGGACTCGAGTCCAGCGGACAATCCCGCGGAATAGTCCCTTAGTGTGTACGCGGCATAACTGTGACTTTTTTTTTAATATTCTATACGTGTAACTAAGGGGCGGGTCTAGTATTACTGTAACCAAGGGGTGCATTTACTATTATTGTTATATATCGTGTAACCAAGGGGCTGCTCTATTATTACTCTAACCAAGGGGCAGATCTGTTATAGCGTGTAAGCAAGGGGCGGGTCTATTGTTGTTATATCGTGTAAGGTGCGGATGGCTACAGAAGAGGGCAAATGTTAAATTAATGGGCAGAGCTCGATATATAACAATAATAATAAATGCGCCCCTTGGTTACAGTAATACTAGACCCGCCCCTTAGTTACAAGATAGACGCCCCTTGCAGAGTAGCACGAGCATCAGGAGCGCGCAGCATCGCCTCGTACAATTACATGTTAACTGCGCCTACGCGGTGTAGAGTTCACTCAGAGCTGTTTAGGTTCAGCAATTTTCGGAAGCTCCGTAGTCCTTCGTACTGCGCAAGCGCTGCGCCTGCGCAGTACAGGGGGTCCTTATCCGGCGGGGGGAAATTTTTCGGCAGGACACCGGAATTACACTACTGCCATCTAGTGGCGGTAGATGTAATTGGGGTAACTAAGCCACAGTAATAGGAACTGAGTTACCATGAGGGGAAAAGTAATCAGTTAGGTTACTCGTTACCCTCTAAAGTAACTGCGTTAGGTAACTCAGTTTATTTTAACTCAGTTACTTACATCACTAATCCTTCTAAAGGCCTTAGGTTGTGGTTGGATCATGCACTTGCTCATTTATCACCAAGGATGGGCCGAACAGCCCCCAGTTTGGTTCGCACCAGAACATGTGAACAGCCAAAAAATTTGTGCAAACATGCGAACCATATTAACCACTTGAGGACCAGCCGGCGCAATTATACGGGTTGGCTCCCCTGGGCGAGCCATCGTAGCTGTACGTTGGCCGCCTTAAGAGCACTAGAGGGCTCGCAATCGCTGCCGGAAGCGCACGCACATGCCCACGGCGCGACGACAGAGCCAATGCGTGTGCCCGGCGGTCGCGATGTCTGCCGGGCACCCGCGATTGCTCCTGAGAGAGACAGAATGGAGATCTGCCAATGTAAACAGACAGATCTCCATTCTGTCAGGGGTGAGGAGACTGATCCGTTGTTCTTACTGCTTAGAAACAGCGATCGGTCTCCTCCTCCAGGCAGTCCCACCCCACACAGTTAGAAACACTCCCTAGGACACACATTTAACCCCTTGATCGCCCTCTAGTGTTAAGCCCTACTCTGCCAGTGACATTTATACAGTAATCAGTGGTTATTTGAATAAGTGTTAATGGTCCCAAAAAAGTGTCCAAAGTGTCCGATCTGTCCGCCGCAATGTTGTAGTCCCCAAAAAAATCGCTGATCACCGCCATTACTAGTAAACAAAAAAATATTAATAAAAATGCCATAAATCTATCCCCTATTTTGTAGACGCTATAACTTTTGCGCAAACCAATCAATATACACTTATTGTAATTTTTTACCAAAAATATGTAGAAGAACACATGTCGTACTAAACTGAGGAAGAAATTTGTTTTAAAAAAAAAATATTGGGATATTTATTATAGCAAAAAGTAAAAAATATAGTTTTTTTTTTTTCAAAATGGTCGCTCTTTTTTTGTTTATAGCGCAAAAAAATAAAAAACACGCAGAGATGATCAAATACCACCAAATGAAAGCTCTATTTGTGGAAAAAAAAGAATTTTTTGGAGGTACAATGTTGAATGACTGTGCAATTGTCAGTTAAAGCGACACAGTGTGGTATCACAAAAACATGGCCTAGTCATTTTAAAGTTATTGCCATAAAAAAGTGTATGGGGACCCGGGTACTGCCCCTGGGGACATGTATTAATGCAAAAAAACCTTTTTCAGGAGCAGTGATTTTAACCACTTCAGCCCCAGAAGGTTTTACCCCCTTTCTTACCAGAGCACTTTTTATAATTTGGCACTATTTAATTGGTAATTGCGCGGTCATGCAATGCTGTACCCAAACTAAATTTGCGTCCTTTTTTTCCCGACAAATAGAGCTTTCTTTTGGTGGTATTTGATCACCTCTGCAGTTTTGGTTTGGTTTGCACAAAAGTTATAGCATCTACAAACTAGGGTACATTTTCTGGAATTTACGCAGCTTTTAGTTTATGACTGCCTATCTCATTTCTTGAGATGTTAAAATGGCAGGGCAGTACAAACCCCCTCCCCTCCAAAATTACCGCATTTTGGAAAACAGACATCCCAAGGAATTTGCTGAGAGGCTTGTTGAGCACATTGAATTTTTTTTTTTTTTTCATAAGTGATTTTATTTGTAAAACATTTTGAAAACCATTCATCATTTCTCTTCCACTTCACAATTATGTGCCACTTTGTGTTGGTCTATCACATAAATCCCAATAAAATACACTTAAATTTTTGGTTGTAACATGACAAAATGTAGAAAATTTCAAGGAGTATGAATACTTTTTCAAGACACTATACATAGTGTAAATATTTCCTAAACATGCACCGTTTAGGAGATATTTACTGTACATGCAGCTAGTGAAATCACTGACGCATGCACCCTAAAGGAATAGCCATTTGTGTTGTTTCTTCAGAGCCCTTTGCCATGACCAGCGGCTCCCACACGCATGCACAGGAGTGACGTTATTGTGTCTCCGGCCAGTCACAGAGCCGGGGTCCACACACCTGGAAGAAGGACAGGGTGAAGATGGATGTCGTCTCTAGTGATAACAGTGCATCGCTGGAATTCTTTTGCCGCGTACACAAGGTCGGAATTTCTGATGGAAACGGTCCGATGGAGCTTTTCATCGGATTTTCCAACTGTGTGTATGCCCATCGGTCTTTTTCTGTCTGCATTTCCGACGGACTTTGGATTGTGAACCTATTCTTAATTTTTCCGACGGAAAACCTTTCTGTCGGATTTTCCGATCGTGTGTATGCAATTCCGACACGCAAAATTCCGACGCATGCTGAGCAAATGAATGGGGTGGGCAACTACATGGCAAATGAGGTTCAATGTAATACATTTTTAAATAATGCGTGTAGTGCATTATTTTTAAATAATGGGTGGCAAAAATATGAATGCAATCTATACACTGGCGGGAGAACCTCCAGGGAATCTAGGATGGAAAAGGACTTGGGGGTCCTAGTAGATGATAGGCTCAGCAATGGCATGCAATGCCAAGCTGCTACTAACAAAGAAAACAGAATAGTGGTGTGCATGAAAAGGGGATCAACTCCAGAGATAAAACGATAATTCTCCCGCTCTACAAGACTCTTGTCCAGTTCTGGGCACCAGTCCTCAGGGAGGATGTACTGGAAATGGAGCGAGTACAAAGAAGGGCAACAAAGCTAATAAAAGGTCTGGAGGATATTAGTTATGAGGAAAGGTTGCAAGCACTGAACTTATTCTCTCTGGAGAAGAGACGCTTGAGAGGGGATATGATTTCAATATACAAATACCATACTGGTGACCCCACAATAGGGATAAAACTTTTTTGCAAAAGGTAGTTTTACAAGACTTGTGGCCACTCATTAAAATTAGAAGAAAAGAGGTTTAACCTTAAACTACGTAGAGGGTTCTTTACTGTAAGAGTGGCAAGGATGTGGCATTCCCTTCCAGAGGCGGTGGTCTCAGCGAGGGGCATTGATAGTTTCAAGAAACTATTAGATAAGCACCTGAACGACCGCAACATATAGGGATATACAATGTAATACTGACATATAATCACACACATAGGTTGGACTTTATGGACTTGTGTCTTTTTTCCACCTCACCTACTATGTAACTATGAATTTTAAAAAAAATAATATTTTTTTATATTTTGTTATAAAATTTTGCACCGGAAGTGATGTCAGTAATACCGGAAAGTGCGTCAACGTTTCACCCTCCCACAGGGCGTCATCAAGGATCTTGATGACGCCCTGTGGGAGGGTGAAACGTTGACGCAATTTCCGGTATTACGGACGTCACTTCCGGTCTCGTGGAACGCATGCCATGAACGGCCTTTTTACACTATCAACTTCATGTTTGAGGCTTGTTTTGATCGTACTTTTTGTAAGTACCCATTCCCTTTTCCATTAAACCATTTTTAAACGGTACTTCACTATTTGTTCCATTTCTTTCCTCACTACATGAGGGGGTGTCTTGCACCTGAATACAACTGCAATATTCCTGCACGTTTTGTTCCCTTCGGATTAAAGCACCTAGAGTCACTTTGATATTTATATTTATGTTTGGACTTTATTTTGCCAATTATTTGATTGTGTTTGTTCACACATGTTTTTTTATACTTTAATGGTTATGAGCGCTATATTTTATATTTATACATTTTTCAAGTGATCAGCACTTTGTGTATAGCTGCTGCTTCTTTTTTTCACATACACACCATTAGCGTGAGTATATATATTTAGCATATTTTTGTACAGGTTACACTGCTAGGCAGCACTGCTAGGTGGCACTGATGAGGCACTGATTGGCATCACTGGTGGGTATTGATAGGTGGCACTTGTGGGCATTTATAGGTGGCACTCGTGGGCATTGATAGGTGGCACTGGTGGGCACTATGGGTACTAGCAGATAGCAATGGCAGGTGGCACTGGAAAGGGGTACTGATTGGCACAGATGAGGCAGATGTGCCTCCTTCCTCTTCCGGACCGATGTCCCTTGAACATAAGCTGGTGATCGGCTTCTTTTTCTCCTCGCGCTGTCAGGAAATTCAGGTCCGCATGTAGCCATCATTCGGCTATAGCGCGGACGGCAAGTGGTTAAGACTCCCATGGGGAAAAGTCTATCCTTATAGAGGTCTAGCATTATTCAATTTCTGCAATTTTTGTTACATTACTTATACTTTCTTAAAGAGGAAGTAAACCATTGTGGGTTTTACTTTCTCTTTGTTTCCCTGCAAAGGTACAGCATAATGGGCTACTATGCATCGCATAGTAGCCCATTATGTGTCACTTACCTGAAACCGAAGCCTGCGATGTCCCCAATTTCCTCGCCTCCACGAAGCGTCCATCTCTCACCCTCTTCCTTCCGGGTATCGCGGCTCCGGTGCTGTGATTGCATGCGTGTGGGAGCCGCCAGTCACAGCACAATCTCCTTTAAAAAAGGCTTCTACAGTGCGCCTGCGCCGATGTCTACGGCACATGCGCATAGACATCGGTGCCTGTCTCTTTTGCAAATATCTCCTAAACCATGGAGGTTTAGGAGATATTTCAAGCACCTACAGGTAAGCCTTAATCCAGGGCCGGATTAACATAGGGGCTATTGGAGCTGCAGCTATTGGAGCTGCAGCTCCAGGCCTCTTTCTCAAGATAGGCCCATTGGCCCCCCCCCCCCCCCCCCCCCCCCCCCCCCCCCCCCCCCCCCAAAAAAAATAAAAATAAAATAAAAATAAAAAAGATCGACTTCGAGGGTTGTAGCTCAGCGATTAGGAGTCACAGAGACCCTGCATTTGGGGGGTAGGTAGCTAAAGACCTACTCCAGCACTGGTTAAAAAATGGGGCTGCTATCATCTATAGTTCCGGAGACAGGGCTGCTTGCGCAGTCGATCAGAAGCTACATACAGAGCTGCCAGTTTAAAGCGGTTCTGCACTGTCTGTATGTTTTTTGTTTTTTTTTGTGCAATGCAATGGCTTATGAGATCTAGTTTAGGTACTCACGTCTGCTTTTTTTGTAAATAGCTGCTGCCGGTTTTCGTCAGATAAAACAGTTTTAGAAAATCTTTCCTGCTGGGGGCCATCTTGCCTGTGGGCATGTGAACCCACACAGGCACTTCAGATGGCCCAGCATGCACCGTCGTTACTGCGCCGATCTCGCGCGTGCGCAGTAACGGCAAAGTGTAGCTCACGTTCGTTGACATCGCCCGAAATCTCGCGAGATTTCGGACACATCTTCCGAAATCTCGCGAGACCCCGCCCACCACCGCAGAGACAGAGGAAAGGAAGTCAGTGATTACAAGGTAAGTGGAAAAAAAAAAACACACTTCATTTAGTACTCTTTGCCTGATTTGGAAGGCAAAGAGATTTACTAAATGAAATGTGTGCAGAACCGCTTTAAATACAAGCTGGCACACTCTGCAGCAGACTGAGAGGATGAGATCACAGTGCTTACAATAATTATTTGTATATTACTTATAATAATTAACCCCTTGCCACCCAGGCCAATTCTGACACTTCTCTCCTACATGTAAAAATCATCATTTTTGTTTTTTGATAGGAAATAACTCAGAAGTCTCAAGCATTATATATATTGTTTTAGCAGACACCCTATGGAATAAAATTGTGGTCTTTGCAACTTTTTATGTTACACGATATTTGCGCAGCGGTTTTTCAAATTTTTTTTGGAAAGAAACTGTTTCATTCATAAAAAAAAAAACACTAAAGTTAGCACGATTTTTTGTGTGTACCAAGCGATGCTTTACATTTTTTTACAGGTTACATGTTTAGAGTTACAGAGGAGGTCTAAGGCTAGAATTATTGTTCTCACTCTAACGATCGTGGTATATGTAACCTGTGTGTATCTGGCTCTGATACTAGCCAGTGCCTACCCAGCCACTGACTAGTATCTCTCCCCAGCCTGTCCCCACACACCCTCTCACCTGCTGACCTGTGAATGGGGAAATCACTCCTGCAGTGTTATTGTGTTCTGCCAGTGAATACAATGATCAGTGTTGCTAACTATAGCTGGCAGCACTGATTGTTTTGGGGAAAACCTGACAGGCTGGTTGTACTCAAGTCGGTTAATAGGTTGACTTGTGTAAAACCAGGTAGCCCATACATAGATCGACTATGGCTGGTCTCTGCTTAATTGGTGTAATTTCAATCCATGTATGGCCTGCTTAACCACTACACAGTCCCTAAACATCTTCTCTCCTGTACATACTGCTCACTGTCATACCCTCCACACTTCTCTCCTGTACATAGTGCCCACTGTCATACTCTCCACACTTCTCTCCTGTACATACTGCTCACTGTCATACCCTCCACACTTCTCTCCTATACATAGCACCCACTGTCATATCCTACACACTCCTCTCCTGTACATAGTGCCCGCTGACATACACTTCTCTCCTGTACATAGTGCCCACTGTCATACCCTCCACACTCCTCTGCTGTGCATACTGCCCACTGTCATACTCTTCACACACCTCTCCTGTACATAGTGCCTTCTGTCATACCCTCCGCACTCCTCTCATGTACATAGTGCCCACTGTTAGACCCTCCACATTCCTCTCCCTCACCTGCACATACTCGGTCTTCCTTCTGGGTTCTGTGCCTTCGGTCACTTGCCTTGGCCGGGCAGCGTTGATGTTATTCCCACGCATACTCATGTGCATCCTCTTTCTCTCACCCCCCCCCCTTTTCTCTCTCGTTCCCTTACCTCTAACACCTCTTTCATCCCCTTTTCTCTCTCTCTCTCTTTCTCGCTCTATAATTTCATTTGTTATAACAAAAAATTGTTTATAAAAGGCCCCACCAAAATCCTCAGCACCAGGCCCATGATGTTCTTAATCTGGCCCTGCCTTAATCTAGGCTTACCTGTAGGTAAAAGTGGTTGTAAAGGGTTTACAACCACTTTAATGCATTCATATTGACTTAATGTTTTGTAAATTACATCTACTGTATTTATTTTATTGTGCATCATATCTTAAAAGTTGAGCTAACTGAACTGAATTTAGGCACCCAGGAGAAGAGGTAACTAAAGTGACATCTTTATAAAATAATGAAACACCTACTGAAAAAGAAGATATTTTACACTCACCTATTCCAATGTTCATTTTTAATTTCCCCAATCTTTGCTCTCCTGCAAAGCTATGACCTTGTCGTATGCTTCACAGTTCATGGGTTTTTATATACCTGGTCCCTAGCCCACACACTGTTGCACCAGCTGCTTGGTCTCAATGATAATAGAGTCAGCAGTGTCATAAGGGCCAGCAGATGGAACCATTGCACATATATGGGTATACAGCACCTGTTGGATATGAATATTTTTCAGGCTGCCATAAAACTCTTGAACAGAGCTAGGATTAGAGGTATAAAATAATTAAAAATCTTATTTTGAAGTGTTTTTTTAAAATTATTTTTTGAAAACATAACACTCTGTATAAATATATATAGTAAATGTTTCATATAGTAAGTTCATTAAAAATATGTTATCTTTAAGGTCACCACAAAGACAAAAACCCTCTATAAGACTGAAGGAAAAAAAGGTTTAAACACCATACAATTAAGGCATGTTAAAATGTGGAGTCCACAGAAGACTTGTCACTACCTGGGTTTAAAGCGGAGCTCCACCCTAAAGTGGAACTTCTGCTCATCGGAACCCTCCTCCCCTCCGGTGCCACGATTGGCACCTTCCAGGGGGGAGGGGGTACAGATACCAGTATAATACAGGTATCTACAATACCGGGCATAGATAGCCGCAGAATCTGCGGGTATTTACGCCACTTCCTGTCATCCCCCCGCTGTCTGCTGGGAAACACACGGATCCCAGAGACAGCAGGGAGCGTCCTTATTGCGCAGAGCGACTCGCGCATGCGCAGTAGGGAACTGGGAAGTGAAGCCGCAAGGCTTCACTTCCTGATTCCCATACCGAAGATGGTGGCGGCAGCACCCGAGAGACGATCGACAGATCGGCTTTCGGGTGCCGACATCGCGGGTGCGCTGGACGGGTAAGTGTCCATATTTTAAAAGCCAGCAGCTGCAGTATTTGTAGCTGCTGACTTTTTAAAAAAAAAATTTTTGCCGGACTCCCTCTTTAATTTGTGGGAGGTTCACTGAACTGTGCTAAAGTTTAACATTTATCCGAGGACCCTTGGTGACATCAATGCTCAAATATAGCCATGACCATATATGGTCAATGACATCAGTCAGGATCCCTGCCAGCTGTGTACATGCAAACTCCAGCAGGGATCTGTCATTCGCAGTGGGAGTAGAGGCTGATCAGCATCATAGGTTACCTAAGTTGTTGTGGCAGTGGGTCAAAATCATCAGATGACACTCATGCTGATTGACATCATCTACATCACAAGTTACCCTCCCAATGTTTAAGGCCTGGTATGGTTTGGGGGATGCCTGCTTGCTATCCCTCATTTCTTGGCCAACCAGACAGCATGGTTGAATAGGTATGGGTATTTTAGGACTATTTAGGGGTACATCATGCTTTTACATGTGGAACATGTTTGCCAGAGCAGTGTCAAGCTATCCTTGCACTTTTTCTAAAAAAGTTTGCACATTCGATTTGAAAAAGGCCAGAAAATAATAACACGATTTTGCTCCCAAAAACTTCAGTAGGGTTTGGCTCTATGATTGGTATTTTTGAACTTCCCGATTGGTTCAGCAAGAGTTTAGTAAACCAAACTTTGTCTGGTTAACACATCACTAATAGCTACCAATAATAGTGTAGCTGGCTCAAATATCAGCCTGCTCAGTTCTCCAACAAAAATCTAAATATTTTTTTATTAATTTACTTAGCTATCTAAGCTGTTTCTGCCTCCCTAAGCTATTACTACCACAGAGATCCTATGTGTCGATTTATCTCTTAATTCCATAACAAACAATTTAAGGACCTTATATTCTGCCCTGAATTTGTCATTAGGCCAAGATGCTTCATAAAAGTCCCAAGACCCACATAAATAAAAGATTTTTATGACCTATATTATTATTATTATAAGATAAATACTTTATTGTCATTGCAACACAAATTACAATGAAATTCTATACAGGATTTATATAGTGCCAACAGTTTGCACAGCGCTTTACAACGTTAGGGCAAACAGTACAGTTATGCGGCGTACACACGCTTGGACTTTCCGGCGGGATTGTCCGCCGGACCTAGTCCAGCGGACAAACCGCCGGACTTTCCAGCGTAGTTCCGCCGGACTTTCCGAGCGTGTGGACTTGCCCACACACGCCCGGACTTTTCCGGCGGACAATCCGCGGGAAAAAGTCTGCGGGACTTTAGTAATGAACGGACTTTCCTCATACACGGAGGAAAGTCCGTTCATTTAGAACGTGACTGCAGGTAGACAGGGCTAGCGAAGGCAGTGAATGCTGCCGCGCTAGCCCCGTCACCTGGTATGTATTTAAAGGGCAATCCCTACGCCGAAAAAATGGCATGGGGGTCCCCCCCAAATCCATCTCAGTCTCTTTTCCGAGCACGCAGCCCGGCCGGTCAGGAAAGGGGGTGCGGAGGAGCGAGCGCCCCCCCTCCTGAGCCGTACCAGGCCGCGTGCCCTCAACATGGGGGGTGCCCTGGAGAAAGGGGGGCCGTGTGCCCCCCCCACCCCAAAGCACCTTGACCCCATGTTGATGAGGACAAGGGCCTCTTCCCGACAACCCTGGCCATTGGTTGTCGGGGTCTGCGGGCGGGGGGGCTTATCGGAATCCGGGAACCCCCTTTAATAAGGGAACCCCCAGATACCGGTCCCCCACCCTATGTGAATGAGTATGGGGTACGATGTACCCCATACAAAATAAATTAAAAAAAACACAACATTTTTTTAAATATTTTATTGCACTGCTCCGGGGGTCTTCTTCCGTCTTGGGGGGTCTTCTCGCCGGACTCCTCTGCTCTTTTCTGCTCTTTTACCTAGCTCTTTCATGAGTGGAGGAGCCCGGCTTTCTTCTTCGTCGCCGCCGCCGTCGTCTGGGGGTCTCGTTCCGCCTTCGGGGTCTTCGGGGGTCTCTTCTGTTCTTGCCGCTGTTGCTGCCTTCTGCGCAGTCTTTCTCTTCATCTTCTTCTTCTTCTTCCGATGTTGACTTGTTGCTCTCTCTGGCCGGAATGGCAGAGACACGTGGTGTTGTGACTTATATAGGGACAAGGAGCGGGGTCACATGCTCATGTCACATGGTGACCCCACCCCCATGATGTCACAGTCCCAGCATCCTCCGGGACTGTGACATCATAACACCGCGTGTCTCTGCCATTCCGGCCAGAGAGAGCGGCGAGTCAACATCGGAAGAAGAAGAAGAAGAAGAGGAAGACGGCACAGAAGGCGGCGACAGCTGCAAGAATGGAAGAGACTCCCGAAGACCCCCGAAGGCGGAACGAGACCCTCAGACGACGGCGGCGACGAAGAAGAAAGCCGGGCTCCTCCGCTCCTAAAAGAGCTAGGTAAAAGAGTGGAGGAGTCCGGCGAGAAGATGGAGCAGTGCAATAAAATATTTTAAAAAATTGTGTGTTTTTTTTTTATTTATACTTTTACACCTTAGGTGAATGGGTAGGGGTACATCGTACCCCATACTCATTCACATAGGGTGGGGGGCCGGTATTTGGGGGCCCCCTTATTAAAGGGGGCTCCCGGATTTTGATAAGCCCCCTGCCCGCAGACCCCGACAACCAATGGCCAAGGTTTCGGGAAGAGGCCCTTGTCCTCATCAACATGGGGACAAGGTGCTTTGTGGTTGGGGGGCCGCACGGCCCCCCTTTCCCCAGGGCACCCCCTATGTTGAGGGCACAAGGCCTGGTACGGCTCAGGAGGGGGGGGCGCTCGCTCGTCCCCACCCCCTTTCCTGACTGGCCGGGCTGCGTGCTCGGATAAGGGTCTGAGATGGATTTGGGGGGACCCCCACGCCGTTTTTTTTCGGCGTAGGGATACCCTTTAAATCCATGCCAGGTGACGGGGCTAGCGCGGCGGCATTCACTGCCTTCGCTAGCCCCGTCTACCTGCAGTCACGTTCTAAATGAATGGACTTTCCGATCGTGTGGCGGCAAATCCGTTCATTTCAAAAGTCCCGCGTACTAGCACACAGACCGCGGACAATTTTAAGTCTCGTGAGAAAGCGGACAATTTTAAGTATGAACTTAAAACTTAGTCCGCCGGACTTTTGACAATCCCGCGGGAAAGTCCGCTCGTGTGTACGCGGCCTTACAATACAATTCAATACAGGAGGAATCAGAGGGCCCTGTTCGTTAGAGCTTACAATCTAGAAGGGAGGGTTAAGTTAGACAGACAGATTGGAGTAGGGAATTTCAAAGGATGGGAGAGGCTCGGGAGTAGACCTGGAGGTGTGTATGGGAGGAGGTGAAGAGGGAGCTAGAGAGCAGGAGATCTTGGGAGGGCAATTTGGTTGGTATTTTGAGACTAGGTTAGTGATGTAGCTGGGGGGGCAGAGTTGTGGGTGGCTTTGTAAGTTATTGTTAGTATTTTTAATTGAATTTGTTGGGTGAGTAGCAGCCAATGGAGGGACTGGCAGAGAGGGGTAGCAGATGCTGAGAGGTTTGTAAGGTGAATGAGTCTGGCAGTAGTCAAGGCGAGAGATCAGGGAGTGAATTAGGAGCTTGTGGTTTCATTGGTTAGGCAGGGATGTATTTTGGAGATGTTGCATTGGTTGAGGTGGTAAGCTTTGGAAAGTGATTGGATGTGGGTCCGAAAGGAGCATTCAGGGTCCATGATATCACCTAGCACCCTAGCATGTGGGGATGGGTTGATGGTTGTGCCATTGCTCTTGACAGAGAAGTCAGGGGAAGAGGCACGTGGTGGAGAAAAAATTATGAGCTCAGTTTTGGACAGGTTGAGTTTGAGGAAGTGATGTGACATCTAGACAGATATGTGTCTGTTAGTAAATTAGTGATGGGTGAGGAGACTGATGGAGTGAGCTGAGTGTTGGAGAGATAGATTTCGGTGTTGTCAGCATGAAAATTATATTGAAAGCCATGGAAGGCTATCAGCTGACCCAGAGAGGAGGTGTAGATTGAGAATAGGAGAGGTCCAAGAACAAAACCTTGGGTTACCCTGACCGAGAAAGGAAGAGGAGAGGGCGAAGTAGAATTTTAAATGACACTGAAGGTGTGGTGAAATAAGTAAGATGAGAGCCAGTTAAGAGCATAGTTATGGAGACCAAAGGAGTAAGGTTTTTTGAGGAGGAGGGGGTGGTCAACTGTATCAAAGGCAGCTGAAAGGTTCAAAAGTAGGAGTAAAGAATAGTTTAGATTGTTTTTTGCTGTTAGTAAGTCAATTGTGAGTTTTAAAAGAACAGTTTCTGAGGAGTTTTGAGGTAAATCCAGACTGAAGGGGATCAAGAAGGTCATTCTTAATGAGGTGGTCACTCAGTTGGTTGTAGAACAGACGTTCAAGGAGTTTGGAGGAAAAGGGGAGCAATGAGATGGGTTGTAGATTGTTAAGATTGGTAGGGGCCAAATAAGGCTTTATAAGTATGGGGGTGACTAGTGCTTGTTTTAGAGTGTTGGGGAAGATGCCAGAAGAAAGGGAGAGATTGAAGATGTGCATTAGAGAGTGTAGGATTAAGTCAGAGGGTGACCGTAGTGTTTGTGAGGGAAAGGGGTCCAGGGGACAGGTGGTTAGGCGGGCATTAGAAATACATTTAGCAACCTTGCACTAGAGTTGGGCCGAACACCCCCCAGTTCGGTTTGTGCCAGAACTCTCAAACATTGCAAAAGTTTGGAACCCTGAACCCTATTAATCTCTATGGGACCTGATGTTGAACAATCAAAAGTGCCCATTTTGAAGGCTTATATGCAAGTTATTGGACATAAAAAGGATATGGGGCCTGGGTACTGCTCTGGGGACATATATCAATGCAAAAATGTTTTGATAGTTTTTAACTAGTGATGGAAGAACTTCTGACGGGACGGTTCGCAAACGCGATCGTGCGAACGGGCCTCATTCATTTTAATGGCAGGCGAACATTAAAAACCTCCAGGTCAGATTTGCAGCCACAGAATACTTACTAGCTGTGCACACATAGTCCCACAACATGGACACTGACATACCAGAAGTATTAAGTGAATCTGGGATCGACAACGACAAGCATTTTTTTTATCTGTGAAATTTTGTCTATCCAGGAGCGCATGAAGGCCATGGAGGAGAGGCAAGGTCAGGCCAGGCTATGAAGGGGGTGCAGGAGATCATCAGTTCCACAGGCAGGGCAGCGCAGTCCTGTGCCAGTGTCCCAGTGTGCCAACCTGTGCTTGAGCCCCTGAGCCCTCCCTCTGCCCGGCCCTTACCCCCACCTATGCAGGGCTCCACTGCGGTTGTCCGGAGGTGCCAGTCCAGTGCTGATCCTCAGCCATGGTGCTGGCACTGCCTGCTGATTGGCTTCTCCGCTGCTATCTCCCTCACTGACACCAGTATTGAGATAGAACACTGACACCAGCACCGAGATAGAACACTGACACCAGCACCGCGATAGAGAGCACTGACACCAGCACCAAGATAGAGAGCACTGACACCAGCACCGAGATAGAGAGCACTGACACCAGCAACGAGATAGAGAGCACTTTATACGTGTATTACACCCCTATATACTGCACACCAAATAGTACACCTATACCAGTCCTTAAAAGGACTTTTGTGGACCTATATTCGTTAGCGATTTGTGTTGCTACAGTCTGTCCCTGCAACACACAGCAACCTCTCCCTACACTGACAAAATAGCTGCAGAAACGCTCAGCAGTCACAATGCTGCACAGTAGAAATGCACTATAATATGCTTTCTATATTTGAAAGTATATTATAAGTGTATTACACCCCTATATACTGTACACCTATACCAGTCCTTAAAAGGACTTTTGTGGACCTAATAGTAGCTAGTGATTACAGACTGTCCCTGCTCCAAACAGCAAACTCTCTCCCTACACTGAGAAAAGACAGCTGCAGAATCGCTCAGCACTGCAGTGAACTATAATATGCTTTCTATATTTGAAATTATAAGTGTATTACACCCATATATACTGTACACCTATACCAGTCCTTAAAATGACTTTTGTGGACCTAATAGTAGCTAGTGATCACAGACTGTCCCTGCTCCAAACAGCAAACTCTCTCCCTACACTGAGAAAAGACAGCTGCAGAATCGCTCAGCACTGCAGTGAACTATAATATCCTTTCTATATTTGAAAGTATAAGTGTATTACACCCATATATACTGTACACCTATACCAGTCCTTAAAAGGACTTTTGTGGACCTAATAGTAGCTAGTGATCACAGACTGTCCCTGCTCCAAACAGCAAACTCTCTCCCTACACTGAGAAAAGACAGCTGCAGAATCGCTCAGCACTGCAGTGAACTATAATACGCTTTCTATATTTGAAAGTATAAGTGTATTACACCCCTATTACACAGTATGTACACCTATACCAGTCCTTAAAAGGACTTTTGTGGACCTAATAGTAGCTAGTGATTACAGACTGGCCCTGCTCCAAACAGAAAACTCTCCCTACACTGAGAAAAGACAGCTGCAGACAGTGCAGAATCGCTCAACACTGCAGTGAACTATAATATGCTTTCTATATTTGAAAGTATATTATAAGTGTATTACACCCCTATATACTGTACACCTATACCAGTCCTTAAAAGGACTTTTGTGGACCTAATAGTAGCTAGTGATTACAGACTGTCCCTGTTCCAAACAGCAAACTCTCTCCCTACACTGAGAAAAGACAGCTGCTACACTGAGAAAAGACAGCTGCAGACAGTGCAGAATCGCTCAGCACTGCTGTGAACTATAATATGCTTTCTATATTTGAAAGTATATTATAAGTGTATTACACCCCTATATACTGTACACCTATACCAGTCCTTAAAAGGACTTTTGTGGACCTAATAGTAGCTAGTGATTACAGACTGTCCCTGCTCCAAACAGCATCCTATCTCTACACTGACAAAAGACAGAATGTAAAATGGCAGCCAGATCAGGTCTATTTATAAGGTAGGGGGTATGTCCATGTGCTGAAATGTCTCAATTGGCTGTCCTGTACCCCATGATGGATGTGTCATGTGTCAAAGTTCTTCACAATGTAAAAGAATATGGCCGCCGCGGACAACGCCATATGTCCGCCGGTTTGGCGAATTGCGAACGAGCAAAGTTTGCCACGAACCAACCGCCGGGCGAACCGCAAGCCAATCTCTATTTTTAGCCACTATACAGGGCACTTAAACACCTTCCTGCCCAGACCAATTTTCAGCTTTCATCGCTGTTGCACTTTGAATGACAATTGCGCGGTCATGCTACACTGTACCCAAATTACATTTTTATCATTTTGTTCCCACAAATAGAGCTTTCTTTTGGTGGTATTTGATCACCTCTACAGTTTTTATTTTTTGCTAAACAAATAAAAAAAAAAACGAAAATTAAAAAAAAAAAAAAAAAATGTTTTTTTTTTTGTTTCAGCTTCAAAACTTTGTAAATAAGTAAGTTTTCTCCTTCAATGATGGGCACTGATGGGGCTACACTGACAGGCACTGATAAGGCGGCACTGATGGGCACCGATGAGGTGGCACCAATGAAGTGGCACTGATGAGGTGGCATTGATGGGCCCTGATAGGCGGCACTGATAGGCGGCACTGATGGGCACGGATAGGTGGCACTGATGGGCGACACGGATGGGCACTGATAGGTGGCACAAATTGTCACTGATAGCTGGCATGGATTGGCATGGATAGGCAGCATGGATGGGCATGGATAGGCGGCACAGATGAGCATGTATAGGCGGCACGGATGAGCATGGATGGGCAGACTCGGAGACTCTTTACCGAGATCGTAGTTGTGGGGTGTCAGGCTGACACCCAGCAACAACGATCGCCGCGGCGCACATTGGCTCAATATTCTGAGGACGTCATATGGTGCCCGGTCAGGATTTTGAAACCACTTTGCTGCCGTCATTCGGCTATATGGCAGGCGGCAAGTGGCTAAAGGAGCAGTGAGTTTAATGATGCTTAAAGTGAAACAATAAAAATGACAATTTAGTACACTCAGAACAAGATTAGAGATTTTTGGGATAAAGTCTGGTGTCTCTTTCGCAGACTTTGGATAGAAGTAACAGGTAAAATGGAAAATTGTATCAAATACTTACCGTAATTTTCCTTTCCTGACGCCAAACCATGGCAGCATACTAGTGATAGAGCTCCGCCTCTTGACCACTCCCTCAGGACCAGTGAATAGCATAAATATAAGGCCTAGTTAGGCCCCACCCCATTCTCTGTAATTAGCTACATACCGAAACGTATAAGGGTGGGACCATATGCTGCCATGGTTTGGCGTCAGGAAAGGAAAATTACGGTAAGTATTTGATACAATTTTCCATTTTCCTGACGCCAACATGGCAGCATACTAGTGATAAATAACTAGCTGACAGGGTGGGATCTACTTGTCAAACCAATCTTCCAATTAGGATGAGACAGAGGACTGAATAGTCCTTCCTACAAAGTCAACTGATGACAAGGCCCCCGGGTCTATTCCGTCAAGTTTGAGTAGGAATGTTGGAGCGACCGTGTACCCCTGTACAGATGGACACCATAGATTCTCTTGAATGTATTGCCTATGAGGCTTTAACCGCTCTGGTAGAGTGCTCTGGCGCCGCTGACGGAGGCTCATGACCTCTATCCTATACACAACCAAGCCTGCTAGGATCCAGGCAGTAACCTCTTTCCCTTGATGATACCAAACTGGAATGACAAAAGGTTTATTTAGATGACCTGAAAGGGACAATTGTGGAGAGATTCTGAAAACGAACAGTACGTGTGACTTTCCTGTGTGATGTTCTGGAAAGTTAGGCAATGTCCAGCTGTCTGTTAAATAGCAGTCTGTTGCTATGTTTGATGCAGAATGATCTACAAGATCCAACTCTACTCTTTCTGGAAAGAAAGGTATATATTATATATAATTTTTTCTTTATTTTCTTTATTTATTTATTTTACTTTGAAGCTCCAAGAGCTTGAATCTCTGATAACCTTCTGCTTAAAGTTTTTGTGATTGATACTGCTTTGTAAGTGATGGCTAAATGGATAAACTGATACGAGATCCAGCAACTGCAATAGATCTTTTCTTCCTTGGTGACCGACTCCTCACGACTGCCCTCAAAAGTTGTGCAAACTGAAGGATTCTTGGTCCTTTCAAATGTGTTATTGCCAATATAGCCCACACTCGTGAGCTATGTGAGGATAGGCTAAGGCCTGGAGGAAGAATACAACAGCTGACACTGGAAGGGCAGTAGGATCAATGTCTCGCCCTACCAAGAAAAAAGCAAACTTGTTCCAGAATTAGACCTAGATGTTGTAAGTAGAATGTCTTCTCACACACAACAAAAGTAGAGATCACTCTGGAGTGAAACTGGAGCAACCAGAGTTGCCCATCCTCCCCCTTTAGTGCCCCTGCTTGCAGCCCCAGTCTGCGCATGTTATAGAGGGGAAATGTCTTCTGTATCCTGAAATGAATGGCCAGGGAAAACCTAGGGCCTCCTGGTCAATATGGAGAACTGGCTATGACAAATATGTTCTCCCTGGACAGCCTCAAGGGAAATCTCATTTACGGGAAATGTTGGGGAAAATATATAGGTTAGATTGCAGACCCAGGGAGAGACCAGAGCATCTGCCCCTTGCGCCTTGGAGGAGGCCTGAGGAGGTCTGTCTGTGGTAGGCCCCACCTGTGGGCCAGCTTAGAGAAGACCTTGGATGTAGACCCAGGGGTGGTGCAAGGGTTTTTGACACCCTAGGCAAAACCTAATTTTTTCACCACCATCGGCTCCACCCCCCTTTACACTGTCCATGTGACAGAAGGCGGCGCTATACAGAAAGCATTGGCTCTGCTTCCTCTAGCGCTGGCTCCAGTGCTGCGCTTCTAATTACACTACCGGTCAGACTTAGTTAGTTGTATTCTGCAGCCTGCAGAGCATGCAGACGCGGAGGGAAACCAGTGGCCGAGTGCCCCTAGGCAGCAGTGCGCCCTAGGCAGCCTAGTTTGCCTAGTGGTAGCACCGGCCCTGTGTAGACCCACTCGTGCTCTGGGAAGCTTGTATTCGTTCAAAAGAAAAATATCCTGGGAGGTAAACTGCTTCCTGAAATTTTGCTGGTGATCTGCCCCAGGTGTTATGGGTTTCACCTCTCCCAATAGCATATTGCTGCAGAGTTTCATACTGGAGCTGAATATAGGCGACTGCTGCTCTGTTGCTAAACTGCAGGGAGATTGGTCCTCCTTGACTCTGTGTAGTGAGGCCAAAGTGCATAAAAGGGCTGTTTGAACCCACAGCGCATTCAAGATTATCCTCCTTGGCTAGGAAGCTCCGATTGCCTTGACCGAAAGTCCCTCGCAATGTATCTACCCGGCTGTCTTGCAGACATGATTTGTAGCAATTCTCCAGTCTAAAAGGTCCTAACGGACCGAGACATCCTTAAGTTCTTTTCATCACCGCTGAGCGCTACTCATACTGAGTAACACTTATTAACTGTGTTCTATCCTGTTTCCTCCCTCGCACTAAGAATTCTAGATGAAATTTGCGCAGGTGCCCATGCACCCCAGGAATCATCTATATGCATGATGACGTTGTGCCCAGATGACTGAGGCACTGAGAAGCCATCAAAGCGGAAGTATTCATCCTCAGAAATCTATTCCTGACTATCACCACTTCCTCTGATTGAAATAAAACAGAGGAACTAGCAGAGCACCCCCGGGTACACCAACCATTGGGATGGAGAAAGTTGGCTTTGTTTTCCCTCTAAGGTGTGAGGCTGATGATCCAGCAACAGCCTCCAGCCATGTGGTTATACTGTTTAATGGACTCCGTCTTAAAGAACTCAAAGAGGGCCCCACAGGGTTCAACCTCTTCCGATCTGCAACTGGACACTAACCAACATCTCCTGCGAACCCCAAACAGGATTGGGTAGAAAACGTGCAAACCCTCTTGAGTCTGAGGTGTCTGTAAGCAATGTAGCAGTCCACCCACTGTTGTGGTGGACTTGGCAGCTTCGCGGAAGAGAGGAGCAGTGAGGAATCTCCCGAAGTGACCATGAGTGTCTGATACCTTCATCCAACATGCCGTCCAGAAACCAGTGAAGCGTGCCTTCTAGGTCTTACCTTAAGAGTCTGGGCATGCACATGTGTGACTGGCTCACTTATCCCCCCAGAAGTCTGCACCAAGACACAAGCCAGACCCTCGGCATCCACTGTCACAAAAACCCAATTTTTGGCAATACACTTGCAATAGGAAAACATATCCAAAGGGATGCAGACCCTGACACTCTCCCCAGAGTCCTGCAGGTGCAGCAGCTGGTTGATAATTATTAAACCATTCCCATTAGACTCCCCCAGCACATGGGCTGGTTATTGCTGGTCTGCCGGCATCTGCAGATGCTACAGTATGTAGGAGCAGGTTGACCATTAGCTTGTTCAGAGTATACAATTTCGAGATCCTGTTTATACAGGCATTTTTCTCAAACCCCCTTCATTCTTCCCCACTTTTGTTTCTAGGAAGCAATACGCAGCCCAGGGTCTCAACCATATGGCCTCCCTAGCCGCCAAAGTGCTCTTTCAGTGGCTATACAAGCAACTAGGAGGGACTTCCTGGTCAGCCTCCATATTTTGAATAGCAGACTGCTGCATCTGTAATAAATGTAACAATGACCCAGGCCCCCTTCAGTCCAATGAGAACCTCCAGAGCCATGAGTTGTCAACATCCCTCCACATAGAGTGGGTTGTAAGGCATAGTAGGTGCAGAGCATGTCTTTGGATTGTGTTGAGAAACCCACACAGGGAGAAGAAATAAACATCAAAACAAGTATTAGCATGTTGGGGAATTGAACCAGCAACCCCAGTGCTACTAGACAGAATTGTCACCCACTTAGCCAGCAGGCAGCCTCTGCAAAGTAGATTCATGGGCACCAGACACCTGTGCCACCTGTCCAGGATTCACCCGGACAGTTCGGATTTTGAATCATGCATCAGGGTTTCAGTCCACCTGAGACCCGGACATATTACCCAGACCTGGCTGTGGCTCCCCAAGTAACCGAGATAGTCATATACAAAACTGTTGCTGTTGTAGGTGGCTGTTTGGCCTCACTGAAAGGTGATGATGTCAGCAAGGGCAATTTGGCCACACCCACTAGAGCGCTCTGTGCATTACATTACTATTCTCCTTGGGGCACCCAAATGTGTCTGTGCAATGCCAACCTGGCAGACTCCCAGACTACTACAGGACAGCCACGCGGGGAAAAGCATCCAGCAAGATGCCACATCTACACGTGAACAAGTATGCTGTCTCCTATGGCAACAGTCTCCAATACAAGTGTAACAGTTGCTCCGGGGTAATTAAGGCAAGTCCAAAACAGAATCTTGTGCCATTCTTATCAATAATAAAGACATTTTGGCATTACCTGTTAGCTGCATACTTCTCCAGGCAGTGTCTATTCACCAGCCTTCCAGGCATAGATACTGCGCCACAGGCCCTGCAGACATCTTGCTGGGGTGCTGGCTCTGGGGAAGAGGAGCAAAGACGTCTTCCTTGGAGCTCTTCTCCTGAGTGGGAGCGCCATCCGGGCTATGCTCCTCTGAAGAACGTCCTCCTTGCCTTGGCCCGGCCATCTTGAGAGCGTGGGCGTGCGGGGCTGAAGCAAATCAAAGCCAATCCTCATGAGAGGGCACTCTTTTTCCTGAAAACTTACCAATATGGTGGTCCCCACCCTAGTTGTTGAGGGTCTTTATATGAGCGGTAACTGACTCTTTATCTGTGGAGAAATGGGACGGCCAGCTGAGGTGAGGATAGCTGAAAAGTGTAGATATAGGAGAAAGGATTCCACTTTCCTTTTTTTTTTTATTTATCTACATATACTTACCTATGTACACATATACAAACATACCTACACACATATAATGCAGAGGGTCAGTCTGGGGCGGGTTAGGAAAGGGTTAATTAAAGAGGGTAGGAACCTTCAGCCCTGATTACTGTCAGCTGAGCTGAAGATGTCAGAGGAGTTGTGTGTTTGGAGAGAGAGAGACACACAGCAGTCAATGTAAGGATTCATTTGCTGGGGTAAGTAAAACCATAAAAAAAAAAAAAACTGTATCTCAAACTAGATCCATGTACTTTGTCTATATATCAGCCTGTTGGTTAAAGAGACTGAACCTTTCCTATCTCTGCACCTGTGTGACAAGACAAGCCTGTTTTTTTCTTCTGTTTGTTTTGCTGAATAAAGCCATTTTTATTTTACTGAACTGGCCTTTCACCCCTCTGATCCCCTACAATGCATACGTGTATTTATATACACCCCACACATATGCATACCCACACATCCACATACAATTTTTTTTTTTTTTTTTTTTTAAACGTGTATATACATATACACACACCCATATCACATATACATACATACATACCTATACACACACATGCAACACCTGCAGAGGACAACAGAGAATGGGAAAGGTAATGAAGGACATGAAGGAGACATAAGGGGCTGAGAGAGATAAAGCATAGCTGGCCCCCCATATTCCACAAGTGCTGCAGTTATCAATTTTAAAAGCAGATTTCGTTCCTAAAGAGGAAACACTGCAGGGGCCCCAATAAGACCCACAGAAGGGATTCCCAGGCTTTTTAGCGCATGTTAGCAGCCTGAGCGCTGGGATTTCGCACTGGGAGAGGCTTGAACCCAGCCGGATGCTGCACAGAGGCAGAGGGGGGGACATAGTACTGCTTACTCTTCACTGATGCGTTGAGGTATGAGGAAAAAAAGAAGAATGGGGTGGGGCCTAACTAGGCCTTATATTTATGCTATTCACTGGTCCTGAGGGAGTGGTCAAGAGGCGGAGCTCTATCACTAGTATGCTGTCATGTTGGCGTCAGGAAAGACCCAGTAACCCAGTGGATTGTCTACTGGAAAGCCCACAATGTCTGTTTTTGCACCTAGATAATCTTCTACCATATGATGCAGACGCAGCGAATGTAATGTTTAAGCTGACAGCCTTGGGTGAAATTTTTTTTTTTAAATGTATCACTGGAGTTTATGTAACACCTTTCCAGATTTTGGTAGGTTACAGTCTCATGGAAAACATATTTATGTGACTTCTGTTGGTCAAAGAAGGAGTGGTGGAGGTGGAGGAGGGGGCTGCTTAATGCCCCGTACACACGGTTGGAAATTCCGACCACAAAATCCATCTGATTTTTTCCGACGGATTTTGTCTGACACTGGTGTTGCATACACACGGTCGGACAAAGTTGTCGGAAAATGCGATCATTCTGAACGTGGTGACGTTCGTTGCGTACGACGGAACTACGTAGAGGCTATTAGCCAATAGCTTTGGTCTCACAATTTGATCTGAGCATGCATAGCACTTCTCTACACACGATCGGAAAAAGTCTGATCGGATTTTGTTGTCGGAAAATTTGAGAGCAGGATCTCAAATTTTTTCCATTGGAGACTCTGACGGAAAAAGTCCGATGGAGCCCACACACGGGCGGATTTTCCGACAACATGGTCCGATCGGACATTTTCCGTCGAAATTTCCGACCGTATGTATGGGGCATTAGGCGGCCCCCTCCTCCACCACTCCTTCTTTGACCAACAGAAATCACATAAATACGTTTTCCATGAGACTGTAACCTACCAAAATCTGGAAAGGCGTTACATAAACTCCTCTTTAAGATGTCCTCAAGATATTTCATCCTATGCTCCCTCTGCTGGGGCTGGTTGAGTTCCGAGACTTTCCCCTTGTAACGATGGTCAAGGAGGGTTGCCAACCAATAAGGATTGGTTGACAAAAATGCTCGGGTCCTTTCACAGGCTTTGAAGAATCAGGGAGCCCATGCACCGCCAGTGTGTGAAGCCATGAGAAGAAGAGTCCTCTGGGTCACTGGGGATTACACTGGAACTGCCTCCTCGGAGTCATACTACTCCCAAGGTTTCTGGGGGCTAAAAACATCTCTTAACCACTTCAGCACCGGGCCATTTTACACCCTTCCTTACCAGAGCACTTTTTGCGATTCGGCACTGCGTCTCTTTAACTAACAATTGCTCGATCGTGCGA
This sequence comes from Lithobates sylvaticus, assembly GCA_028564925.1. NCBI lineage: Eukaryota > Metazoa > Chordata > Amphibia > Anura > Ranidae > Lithobates > Lithobates sylvaticus. The sequence continues at coordinate 285,200,872 of CM053028.1, read as the reverse complement.
CGCTACACCCAAACAAAATTGACGTCCTTTTTTTCCCACAAATAGAGCTTTCTTTTGGTGGTATTTGATCGCCCCTGTGGTTTTTATTTTTTGCGCTATAAACAAAAGAAGAGCGACAATTTTGAAAAAAAACACAATATTTTTTACTTTTTGCTATAATAAATATCCCATTTAAAAAAAAAAAAATGATTTTTTTACTCAGTTTAGACCGATACGTATTCTTCTACATAGAATAGCATCTACAAAATAGGGGATAGATTTATTTCATTTTTTATTTTATTTTTTACTAGTAATGGCGGCGATCTGCGATTTTTTTTCGTGACTGCGACATTGCAGCGGACACTTCGGACACTTTTGACACATTTTTGGAACCATTCACATTTACACAGCGATCGTTGCTATAAAATTGCATTGATTACTGTGTAAATGTGACTGGCAGGGAAGGGGTTAACACTAAGGGGCGCTGCAGGGGTTAATGTGTTCCCTATAGGAGTGATTCTAACTGTGGGGGGAGGGGACTCACAAGGGAGGAGACCGATCAGTGATCCTCCGTACTGGGATCACATGATCGGTCTCCTCTCTGCTGACAGGACGTGGAGCTGTGTGTTTACACACACAGCTCCACGGTCCCGCACGGTCCCGTTGTTTTAACGGGCAATCGCGGGTGCCCGGCGGACATCACGGCCGCCGGGCACTCGCACCGGGTCCCGAGCAACGCCGCAGGCGCGCCCCCCAGGCGGCCGGGAATGAGAGGACGTCATATGACGCCCACCCAGGATGGGAGATTCACCTTGTGCGCGTCATATGTACATGGGCGGGTAGGGAAGTGGTTAAGGTTTGACATATGACTTCCTCTGCTTCAATGCCTCCAAAACTGTCAGAATCCTCCTTCTTCTCTTCTTGTGTGTTATGTGGGGTCGCAAGAATGGTGTCTGCATAAAGCGGGCCTTGAAAGGAAAGGAAGTCCCCCTCTTCATTCCGCTGCTCTGCCTTGAGTGCCTGTGTCCATAATGCTATGCAGATTATGCTCCAGCAGGAACATAAGAGGGACAGTGTCACTGATGCGTGCATTATCACAGCTCACCATGCTTGTTGCCTCCTCAAATTGTGACAGTACAATGCATGCATCCTTTATCAGCAGCCATTGGCGTGGGGAAAAAAAGCCAAGCTCCCTTGAGCCTGTCCTTGTGCCAAACTCACACAGGTACTCGTTGATGGCTCTCTGCGGCATGTGCAACCGCTACAGCATTGCTAAAGTTTAGTTCCACCCTGTGGGCATGTTACAAATCAGACAGTTTATGGGCAGGGGAATTCCCACAGAATTTCAGCCAAACTGAACACTGGCTGTGTATGACTTCCTGAAATGGCCACATACTCTTCTGGCCTGCCTTGGAAAATCTTGCAAACCTGGGTACCTGTTTAAGAAACGCTGCACCACCAAATTGAGGAGATGGGCCAGGCATTGCACCTGTGTCAACTTTCCCTGTCGAAGGGCACAACACCATTCCTGGCTTAAGCTTCAGTGGTGTGAACCTTTGGAGAAGAAATGCCTCTGGGCCTGCCCCTGCAGAGCTGAAAGAATCTCTGGTCCAGTGTAGCTCCTGTCCTCTAGACAGACCAGCTGAAGCACTGCCTAGCATCTTTTAGTCTTACTCATTGAATAGCCCCTTGAATGCTTAGGGGGTACTTGTGGTTCATAGGACAATTCAGCAACAGAGGGCATTGAGGAGGAGGAGAAAGGTGGAGCTGACAGATCTAGCTTCATCATCACCAGCTGTATGGAGTCATGGTGGCAAATCAAGCTCCAGCACTGAGCCCTGTGTGTGCTGTGAACGAATACATTGTCCCTGACCATGCTTGCTGGACCACGTTTCAGCAGTAAGGTGGACCTTGCTGCTGAATGCCTTGCCCAACGATGCCAAAACATTGCCTTCCACGTGATGGTACAGAATTGTAATGCCTAACGTGCAAATAAATAGCGACTGGGAAGCTTCCATTGTGGTACAGCACATTTTGCAAATTCACGGAAGGGGGCAGAATCCACCAGATGAAAGGGCATGAGTTGTAAAGACAGCAATTTGGACAAGTTGGAATTTAGACGCTGGGCATGTGGGTGGCTGGGGCAGAGAAATGTGCCTGCTTTATTCTACAGCTTGTGGTGTGCTGCTAGCAGACATGTTGCAAAGACCTGTGATACCATTTGCTTTACCATCATCACTGTCAGTGGAGGCTGCTGAGAGGTCATGTGATATAGCGGGGGTAGACATGAAAGGTGAGGAGTGAGGAGGAGAAGAATTGAGTCTCTTTTGTGTGGCTTTCAGGTGCTCTTGCCAACAGGCTAAGTGGTGGGAGGATAAATGCCTTTGCAAGCATGTGATATCTAAATGGCTGTTGTTTTTGCCACGCTTGATCTGCTTGCGGCAGAGATTGCAAATTGCAACAGTGCAATTAGCTGCAAATGTGCTAAAAAAGGCCCACATAGCTGAGATGTGGGAAGTGGTCCGGGAGATAACAGCTCCACAATGTGATGGAATAGAGTGTCTGTTCTCTACTGTTCCATGATGGTGGCCTCTGGAGGACATCCTGCTTCATTGGGGTTGTGCCTCCCACTTACTTTGCTCCTTTGCTCTATTTGGCACCCATGTCGCGTTAGTGAAAGTAATGCCTGGGCATTATCAAGAAGCAATTGACTGACTTGGTGTTCAAATAATTCAGCTGACTCCTCCATGCATGATGCTGGGGCTATGGCAGGAGTAGCTGTGGAAAAGGAAACAGAATGGGCTGCTCTGATAGCTGTGGTGCACTGCGCACTAGTCTCAGCTTGGGTGATAGAGGATGAAGAGGATGGTTTAGTAAGCCAGAAAATGAAATCAGCATCTCCATAACGCTGTCAGCAGAGGGAAGCATGAAGTGCTCTAGAATTTCCTGGTAGAGGGCTGCGCTGACTTTGAACTCGATACACAGTGGAACAACACCAGCAGATGACATGGCTCCCAAAATCATCACTGACTGTATAAACTTCACACTGGACCTCATGCAACATGGATTCTGTGCCTCCAGACTCTGGGACCTTGATTTCCAAATGAAATGGAAAATTTGGGGATTTGGGCAGCCATGTCACCTGCTGGTGTTGGTACACTGTGTTTTATCAAGTCCAAAGTCAGCGCAGCCCTCTACCAGGAAATGCTAGAGCACTTCATGCTTCCCTCTGCTGACCAGCTTTATGGAGATGCTGATTTCATTTTCCAGCAGACTTGGCACCTGCCCACACTGCCAAAAGTGCCAATACCTGGTTTAACCACTTCAATACCTCCCGCCGTCATATGACGCCCACAAGGTGGATCTACCATCCTGGGTGGGCGTCATATGACGTCCTCGGATTCCCGGCCGCCTGGGGGGCGCGCGCGCGCCGCCGGCGCGCGCGCGCGCGCCCGCGGCATCGCTCGGGACCCGGTGCGAGTGCCCGGCGGCCGCGATGTCCGCCGGGCACCCGCGATTGCCCGTTAAAACAACGGGACCGGGCGGGAACGTGGAGCTGTGTGTGTAAACACACAGCTCCATGTCCTGTCAGTGCAGAGGAGACCGATCATGTGATCCCAGTACAGAGGATCACATGATCGGTCTCCTCCCCTTAAGTACCCTCCCCCTACAGTTAGAATCACGTCTATTAGGGAACACATTAACCCCTGCAGCGCCCTCTAGTGTTAACCCCTTCCCTGCCAGTCACATTTACACAGTAATCACTGCAATTTTATAGCAACGATTGCTGTGTAAATGTGAATGGTTCCAAAAATGTGTCAAAAGTGTCCGAAGTGTCCGCCGCAATGTCGCAGTCACGAAAAAAAAAATCGCAGATCCCCGCCATTACTAGTAAAAAAAAAAAAAAAAAAAAAATTCAATAAATCTATCCCCTATTTTGTAGACGCTATAACTTTTGCGCAAACCGATCAATATACGCTTATTGCGATTTTTTTTAACAAAAATATGTAGAAGAATACGTATCGGCCTAAACTGAGGAAAAAAATAGTTTTTTTTAAAAAAAATGGGATATTTATTATAGCAAAAAGTAAAAAATATTGTGTTTTTTTTCAAAATTGTCGCTCTTCTTTTGTTCATAGCGCAAAAAATAAAAACCGCAGGGGCGATCAAATACCACCAAAAGAAAGCTCTATTTGTGGGAAAAAAAGGACGTCAATTTTGTTTGGGTGTAACGTCGCACGACCGCGCAATTGTTAGTTAAAGCGACGCAGTGCCGAATCGCAAAAAGTGCTCTGGTAAGGAAGGGTGTTTAAAAGCCCTGTATTGAAGCGGTTAATGATAGTTGTATCACTTTGCTTGATTGGCTAGCAAACTCGCCTGACCTAAACCCCATAATCTACAGAATCTGTGGGGTATTGTCAAGAGGAAGATGAGAGACACCAGACCCTACAATGCAGATGAGCTAAAGACCGCTATCAAAGAAACCTGGGCTTCCATAACACCTCAGCAGTGCCACAGGCTGATCGCCTCCATTCCTAGCCACATTGATGCAGTAATTCATGCAAAAGGAGCCCCGACCAAGTAATGAGTGCATACTATATTGTACATGGACATACTTTTTAGTAAGCCAACATTTCTGTATTAATAATCCTTTTTTTTATTGGTCTTATGTAATATTCAAATTTTCTAAGATAATTAATTTTGGGTTTTCACTAGCTGTAAGCCATAATCATCAAAATGAAAAGAAAGAAATGCTTGAAATATATCACTCTGTGTGGAACACAGCTATATAAAATATTCTGTATGAGTTCCACTTTTTGAACTGAATCACTGAAATAAATTAACTTTTTGATGATAAGCTGCACCTGTATATATATATATATATATATATATATATATATATATATATAAAACAAAAACAGTGCTGCGCTACTTAAAAGATAATAAACTTGATGAATTCATAGGTGCAAACATAAATAAGTCCACAAAAATTTATATAAGTGAATAAAAGTTCATGCAATTATTCAAAAAAGTGCTTGTGCTTGCCTCCACCAGTATCACAGGCTGCTCGCCTCATATACAAGTCAAAATCAGCAGTATTCCCCTCTGGGGATGATGAAGATTAAGTGTTTACACCACGCCAGTAAACTCTTTTATCCCAGACACCTACTTTGGTTTCCGCAGAACCCAGATCGCCTTACCGAGTAGGATATAATATGCAAAATGAAGGCAAAATCTAGTGCTCTCCATCTGAGATTATTTATTCACATAGAAAAATAGTAGGTGCACTCACAAGTATGGCACAATGAGCCGTGCTAGCTGGAACAGCATTCAGACAACCAATTTTCTTGATGGCTGCATTGTGACTCCAATACGCAGGCTCCGCCCCTAGACATGTGTAGTTTTCTTAAGTTCATCCCTACTGAAGAAGTCAACGCCCTGACGATACGTGTCTAGGGGGCAGAGCCTGCGTATTGACGTCACATTGTGGTTACCTCGAGACTCGGTTGTCTGAATCCTGTTTCAGCTAGCACTCCTCATTGTGCCCTACTTGTGAGGGCACCTATCACTTTTCTATGTGAATAAATAATCTCAGACAGAGAATACTATATTTTGCCTTCTTTTTTGTATATTATATTCTACTCTGTAAGGCTATCGGGGTTCTGGGGAACCCAAAGAAGGTGTCTGGGATAAAGGAGTTTAAGTATCTACACCACTCCAGTAATCTTCATTATCCCCAGAGGGGAACACTGCTGATTTTGACTCGTATGTGAGGTGAGCAGCCTGTGATACTGGTGGAGGCAAGCACGAGCACTTTTTTGAATATTTGCACCTGGGGTGAATTGATCATTTTGGATCCACTTCAATCAGTCACCAGTTTATTTTTATGAACTTCGATTCACTTATATACTGTACATGTTGTGGACTTAATTATGTTTGCACTTATGAATTCATTAGGTTTATATTATCTATTCAGTAGTGCAGCACTGCTTTTGTTTATATTTGTGTAATTGGAGTGAAATCACTTTTAAGTGACAGTGGCTACTTTGTTATCAAAATTTATTCATGATTCATTCATATTTTGTTTGATTGCGCTGATTGATATTTGCACATTGTTTTCTTAGTTTTTTTCACTTTACAATTGTCAGCAATTATATATATATATATATATATATATATATATATATATTATATTTTTTTAATGTTATATCATTATTTAATGTATTCTTTAATGTGTGAAATACATGATAGTGTGAGCTAGCTACATTTTTTGTATAATTATTTAAGGAGGGAATAGCAGCGCAGGAGTTAACACAATACATTGTTGTGATCAGTGATCACTAATCATGGAAAATAAGATTCCATTGAATCAAAAAGTTTCCCAATATCCTTCATTTCAGTTGGTGCCTCAGTTGTAAACACACAGACTAACATAGGGTTGTGCTTACTCATATAAACTGTGCATTAAGGTTAGTAGGGGCTACAGAGCCACAGGAAGAGATTATGCTTCCCCTACAAACATCATTATAATTCCACCTAACACAAAATATATAACTCACCTTGATGAGAATGGGAAATAAGCTACTGGTGAAATATAGTTTATTTGACTGTTTATGAGACTATAGAGTAGTAGACTAGATTAAATATTTACCAATTTGACAGTGCCTTAGGTTCGGAGTTCTAAAATTAATAAACAAGCCCAATTCTCTTTTGGATACATTCAATTGATCATATTGATTGCTGACATAGAATAAAATAATTCAGGAAAATAAATAAGGTTAACAAAAGGTTTACAGAAATATGCTTTCATTTTATTAGAGAGCAGGTGCCATACAAAGCTATACGGGTTTATTGCTTTAGCAAAGGATGTGGTGTTGATGTAAGACAGATGTGGGCATTTAATATATTTTAAAGTTGACTATGGAAGTGGCAAGGTAGGAAGTCTATGAGCAGAGAAACAAGTGAGGTTAGTAGGTGGTAAATTGAAAAAATATATATAGGTTAACATTCAGAAAGCACAGAAGAACAAAGTGTGTGTTAGAGATGTAATATTTACATGCCTTCAATAAGATACAAATGAAACACATTTGATGCACATCTGTGATGTAGATGCACTGGGCATATGCTGCTTACACACTGGATATCATATAAGTGTAAATTGTATTGAATTTGCATATATTAACAAATAGAAAAACATGCACACAAAATGAAAAGGTACTTCCGGAAACAGAAAGGAAAGCACAATAAAGTAAATATTTTTAATATTATTAGTCAAGAAACAAAATTAACAAAGAAATATTGTACAATCCTGACTTGTGAGGAGTAGTTATGGCATCAGACTGCAGAGCTCCGCAGGTGCAGGGTGCTGCTGACTCCCCACTGACTTTTAAAAGTTCCTTGGTGTGTGCCTTTTTTGACATGTGTGCAGCAGATCGCACCGTTGCTGTTTGAAAACCTATGTCTGAAACTGATCAAGCATGGTCAGAACAGCAGCTGCTTGAACACCACATGCTTGATCTGACATATGACGACCTGCCATGCAGTCCGTTGGCAACAGCACTTGAAAGACCCACATCATAGAAAAAGGCAGACTTCTCCTTGCTCCTCAACTGGAATCTCCAACCCTACTATACCTCCAGTCCTCTCAAAAACCTGTACTGAGAGGAATGAAGGTATAGCATTAGGTGCCCCAAGTACTTGCAGCCAATCTGTTAGCAGTACACCACCAATTGAGTCTAGCAGGCAAATTTCCCTACCCCAGTTGCTGAACCGTAAAAATACATTTGGTCCCAGACATCCACATGCTCATTGTCTAAATGCTAGCTTGGCCAAATTGCTAGCACTGCAACTGCTGTCTTTTCAGATGGTAGACTCTGCCCCCTTTCGTGAATTTGTTGAATGTGCTGTACCTCAGTGGCAGGTTCCAAAATGCTATTTCTTTTCAAGGAAGCCCATTCTGTCTCTCTACCGGCATATAGAAGGCAATGTTTTGGCCTCGTTGGACAGGGCGGTCCCCATGTTGATGGGGACAAGGGCCTCTTCCCGACAACCCTTGCCTAGTGGTTGTGTAGATTTGCAGGTGGGGGGCTTATCGGAATCTGAAAGCCCCATTTAACAAGGGGCCCCCAGATCCCACCCCCCATATGTGAATGGACATCGGGTACATTGTACCCCTACTCATTCACCAAAAAAGTGTCAAAAAGTAAAAATGACAGGAGGCAGTTATTGACAACTCCTTTATTTAAAAAAAAGGGTCCCGCAATGTCTATTCAGAATCTTCCTCTTCAATCATAATATCTGACGGTCCAGAGAAAAAAAAGGAAAAACTCCACCTCCATGGGAGGCGTCCCCGCAAACTGCCAGATTTTTGCTTTGACAGCTGTTATATAGGCAAGGGCTTGGTTACCCGGTGACATAACGGGGTGACCCTGCCCCCTTCTGACATCATGTGACATTATGTGACATCAAAGGTGGGCTGGGTCACCCATTTATGTCCCCGGGTGGCTCAGCTATATAACTGCTGTCATCATGAAAAGGCTGCAGTCGGCGGGTCCGTCGGCGCTGTGATAGAATATGAATGGACATAGTGAGACACTTTTTTATTTTTTAATAAAGGAATTGCCAAAAACTGTCTCCTGTCACTGCTACTTTGTTGACGCTTTTTTTGGTGAATGAGTAGGGGTACAATGTACCCGATACCCATTCACAAAGGGGAATACAGGATTTGGGTCCCCCTTATTAAAGGGGGCTTCCAGATTCCAATAAGCCCCCACCCGCAGACCCCCACAACCACCGGCAAGGGTTGTGGGAGAGACGGCCCTTGTCCCCATCAACATGGGGAAAAGGTGTTTTGGGGGGACCCCAAAGCACCCTCCCCATGTTGAGGGCATGTGGTTTGGTACGGTTCAGGAGGGGGGCACTTTCTCATCCCCCTTTTCCTGCAGCCTGCCAGGTTGCATGCTCTGATAAGGGTCTGGTATGGAATTTGGGGGTGACCCCTACACCATTTTTATTTTGGCATGGGGTTTCCCTTAAAATCTATACCAGACCTGAAGGACCTGGTATGGATTTTGGGGTGGACTCCCACGTCATTTTTTGAATGTTTGGCACAGGGTTCCCCTAAATATCCATACCAGACCCAAAGTAATGGACTGGGGGGAACTCACGCAATTTTTTTCATTGATTTGTATGTATATGCCGGGATTCGGCTATACATTACAGCCGTGAGCAGTTTTAAATAAAAAATTTTCCTTTAGAAATGTAATTTTGCTGCTCTCATTCATTACACTATGTACGGGCACTATGTAAGCAGCCTTACATAGTGTGGGGCGTGGACTTAGCCCCCTGAGCCATGATTGGCCAAAGGCACCTTGCTTTTGGCGAATCATGGTGTTTGGCCAAAGCATGCAGGTCAGGTGTGTGCTTTAGCAAATCAACAGCAGTCAATGCACTGCGATCTCACTTACTTTCGACTCGAACATCGGGCTCATCCCTATTAGTAGTCCTGGATTACGCAAGTAGGTATCTAGAATCAGCAGCAGTCAATGCACTGCGATCTCACTTACGCTCGACTCGAACATCGGCTCATCCCTATTAGTAGTCCTGGATTATGCAAGTAGGTATCTACAATTGGTCCCTTTAAGGAAAACATCCCCTAAGGCCATTGCCCATGAGTTTTTTCAAATGTTTTTAAGAACTGGGTTTCCCAAATATACTGATGGACCAGGGTACCCCTTTTATGTCGAAGGTGATGCAAACTGCATCAGATCAAGCGGCTGCAGATGTCCATCTATTTCTCACAGACAGATGGCCTCATTGAGAGGTTTAATAAAACTCTGAAATTAATGTTAAAAAGAGTGGCCCAGAAAGAAGGGAAGGATTGGGACATTTTGCTCCTTGGCCTATTGTTTGCCATCTGGGAGGTTCCACAGGCATCTATAGGCTTTTTAAAATTTGAACTGATGTATGGGCCAAGACCCCATGGATTGCTGGATCTAGTAAAAGTGAATCCTCACCACACAAAACAATTATAGAACAAATCACCCAGATGCCAGAAAGGGTGACTGGACTGAGTGATGTTGTTAGTGAGGGAGCATCTTCATAAGGCTCAGGATGCCCAAAGCAGGGTGTAGAAACGGTCAGCTAAAAATAAACAATTTCAAGTGGGAGACCGGATGGCTGTTCTGATGCCCATAGTAGAAAGTAAGTTCTTGGCCAAATGGCAGGGACCATTGGAGGTGGTGGAAAAAGGAGGTGATGTGAACTACAAGGTACACCAGCCTGGGAAAAGGAAACCATACCAAATGTATCATGTAAACTTGTTAAAACCCTGGAGAGACAGAGAATAAGAATCTGCTGTGGTAGGTGTCAATTCAGGAGACCCTGCAGGATTTGACCTGGTGCAGGTTTCTGCTACCCTGTCTAAGCTAAAAACCCAACAAGCAAAAGACTTTCTGCAGAGAAATAGAGAAATGTTTTTAGGATAGCCGGGTCTCACCAATGTCATTGAGCATGACATTGTAACAGAGCCCAATGGAAAGATCAGTTTAAAACCATATCATATCCCAGAAGTAGGGATGAGCCGAACACCCCCGGGTTCGGTTCGCACCAGAACCTTCGAACGGACCGAAAGTTCGCGCAAATTTTCGAACCCTATACGTTATAATGGACGCGAACGTTCGAAATCAAAAGTGCTAATTACAACGGCCAATATGCATGTTAATGTCATAAAACAGGTTTGGGGACCCGGGTCCTGCCCCAGGGGACATATATCAATGCAAAAAGAACTTTTAAAAACTAAAGTTTTTTCGGGAGCAGTCATTTTAATGATGCATAAAGTGAAAAAAAAAAGTGAAATTTTCCTTTAAATATGGTACCTGGGGGGTGTCTAAAGTATGCCTGTGAAGTGGCATGTGTTTCCCGTGTTTAGAACTGTCCTTGCACAAAATGACATTTGTAAAGGAAAAAAAGAAGCCATTTAAAACCACTTGCGGCTTTAGGTTTGTTCTTAAGTAGAATCTGAACAGGTACATTATGAAGTGTAGCTCCATCCCAAAAAAATCTATTTTTAAGCTTTTTGGAGAACATAGGGAGGGGTTATCACCCCTGTAACATTTGCTGTCTTTGCACATCTGTTCAGAACATGTCACCTCACTTTCCGTCCCAATGACAAATGTTTTTGGAAAAGTGGGGTTTTAATTGAAACAAGGATTGGTGATAAAGTATCAGTAGAGAGGAGATACCTTTTTCCCAAATTAAATCTAACAGGATAGAATTTCCCTTCCTAGGGGTAGATTTCCTCTCACTTCCTGTTTTCTCTTTCCATTTGCAAGTAGGAGTCGTTTTGTAAGTTGGATGTTTGAAAGTAGGGGGGCCTGGCGTATATACTCTGCAGAAATTTGCCCTATTAGATGTTGGTGTAGCCACAAGACTGGTGGGCACAGGAATGGGCCCTGCTGTGAGTTAATAGATCAAGATTTGTAATTGCATGCACCTGTTGAACAGGGCAGAAAAATTGGGGGTGGGGTGGTGGTGGACGGTGTTGCCACAAGACTGTAAGCTCTCACAGTTACTCTTGGTGGGCGCAGGAATGGGCCCTGCTGTGAGTTATTAGATCAAGATTTGTAATTGCAAGCACCTGATGAACAGGGCAGAAAAATTGGGCCTTTGGCGGTGGTGGTGGACGGTGTTGCCACAAGACTGTAAGCTCTCACAGTTACTCTTGGTGGGCGCAGGAATGGGCCCTGCTGTGAGTTATTAGATCAAGATTTGTAATTGCAAGCACCTGATGAACAGGGCAGAAAAATTGGGCCTTTGGCGGTGGTGGTGGACGGTGTTGCCACAAGACTGTAGGCCCTCATAGTTACTCTTGGTGGGCGCAGGAATGGGCCCTGCTGTGAACTATTAGATCAAGATTTGTAATTACCCGCCCCTGTTAAACAGGGGCTGAAAAATTGTGCCTTAGGCACTGGTGCTGGTGCCACAACACTGCAACCCCTCACAGATACTGTACTTGGAGCACAGCAGTCACACGTGTTGCGAAGCATTTTTTTTTAAAATTGTAAGTACACGCCCCTGTTAAACAGGGGCTGAAAAATTGTGCCTTAGGCACTGGTGCCACAACACTGCAACCCCTCACAGATACTGTACTTGGAGCACAGCAGTCACACGTGTTGCGAAGCATTTTTTTAAAAAATTGTAAGTACACGCCCCTGTTAAACAGGGGCTGAAAAATTGTGCCTTAGGCACTGGTGCCACAACACTGCAACCCCTCACAGATACTGTACTTGGAGCACAGCAGTCACACGTGTTGCGAAGCATTTTTTAAAAAAATTGTAAGTACACGCCCCTGTTAAACAGGGGCTGAAAAATTGTGCCTTAGGCACTGGTGCCACAACACTGCAACCCCTCACAGATACTGTACTTGGAGCACAGCAGTCACACGTGTTGCGAAGCTTTTTTTTATAAAAATTGTATGTACACGCCCCTGTTAAACAGGGGCTGAAAAATTGTGCCTTAGGCACTGGTGCCACAACACTGCAACCCCTCACAGATACTGTACTTGGAGCACAGCAGTCACACGTGTTGCAAAGCTTTTTTATATAAAAATTGTATGTACACGCCCCTGTTAAACAGGGGCTGAAAAATTGTGCCTTAGGCACTGGTGCTGGTGCCACAACACTGCAACCCCTCACAGATACTGTACTTGGAGCACAGCAGTCACACGTGTTGCGAAGCATTTTTTTATAAAAATTGTATGTACACGCCCCTGTTAAACAGGGGCTGAAAAATTGTGCCTTAGGCACTGGTGTGGTGGCATGGATCATTGAGGAGGAGGAAGAGGATAGTCAGTGAACATAAGAGGACAGTCACTCAGCATCAGCATAGGCAGTCTTGAAGGGATGTGACATTATAAATTATTCCGTTATATCCGCTTCAGGTGCCTGGTAGCTGGTGGTGATCCAAGACTGATTCATTTTGATGAAGGTCAGTCGATCAACCGAGGCGGTGGACAGGCGCACCCTATGATCGGTGACAAATCCTCCAGCAGCACTGAATGTGCGTTCGGAAAGAACGCTGGAGGCAGGACAGGCCAGTAGCTCAATTGCATACTGTGCAAGCTCTGGCCAGTGATCCATCCTCAGGACCCAGTAAGCCAGAGGATTTTCGGTGGGAAAGGTGTCCAAGTCTGACCTTGCCCCAAGGTATTCCTGCACCATGTATATCAGACGCTGGCGATGGTTGCTGGAACCGATCATACCTTGGGGCTGCGGACTAAAAAATTGTCTGAACGCATCGGTCAGACGTCCACCTTCCCCACCGCTCCTTCTGCTACTGACCGAAGCCTCAGCAACGCGTCGCCCAGGACCAGGAGTTTGTAACCTCCCAGTTTCTGGGAACGCGTTGCACAGACCTTTCTGCAAGGCCTCCCTGAGATGTCTCATCCTCTGCTCCCTCTGCGATGGCAAGATAAGGTCCGCAACCTTACCCTTGTACCGTGGATCAAGGAGAGTGGCCAGCCAGTAATGGTCCCTCTCCTTGATCCGAAGAACACGAGGATCCTTCCGCAGGCTTTGCAGGATCAGGGAGGCCATGCAGCGTAGGTTAGCTGAGGCATTCGGTCCGGAGTCTTCTGGGTCACTGAGGATGACATGATCGCCAGCCACCTCCTCCCAGCCACGTACAAGTCCACTGGTTTGTTGGGACTGTACATCATCCCTAAAAGACTGCTGCTGCTGATGCTGAGTGCCAGGCTCCACCTCCATGCTCACACAATCCTCCTCCTCCTCCTCCTCCTCATCCTCTTCCTGTGTGATGGGTGGGACAGAAGGAACACTGTCCGGATAAAGGGGGCCTTGAGAGGCAAGGAAGTCCTCCTCTTCCTGCCTCTGTTCTGCCTCAAGTGCCCTGTCCATTATCCCACGCAGCGTATGCTCCAACAGGTGGACAAGAGGGACAGTGTCACTGATGCATGCACTGTCACTGCTCACCATCCTCGTGGCCTCCTCAAATGGTGAGAGGACAGTGCATGCATCCCTGATCATGCTCCACTGACGTGGGGAAAAAAAACCAAGCTCCCCTGACCCTGTCCTGGTGCCGTAATCGCAAAGGTACTCATTGATGGCCCTCTGCTGCGTGTGCAGTCGCTGCAGCATGGCCAGCGTTGAGTTCCACCTGGTGGGCATGTCACATATTAGGCGGTTCTTGGGCAGGTTCAGCTCCTTTTGCAGCTCAGTGAGCCGAGCACTGGCATTATAAGATCGGCGGAAATGCACACAGACTTTCCTGGCCTGCCTCAGGACATCCTGTAAGCCTGGGAACCTGCCCAAGAACCGCTGCACCACCAGGTTGAGGACGTGAGCCATGCAGGGCACATGGGTGAGCTGCCCCTGTCGCAGGGCGGAGAGGAGGTTGGTGCCATTGTCAGAAACGACCATTCCTGGCTTAAGCTGACGTGGCGTCAACCACCTCTCGGCCTGCCCCTGCAGAGCTGCCAGAACCTCTGGCCCAGTGTGGCTCCTGTCCCCCAAACACACCAGCGCAAGCACGGCATGGCATCTTTTTGTCTGCGTACTTGCGTAGCCCCTTGTACGCCTACGGAGCACCGCTGGTTCCAAGGACAGAGCACTGGAGGAAGAAGAAGAGGAGGGGGTGGAGGAGAGAGGTGTGTCACAACCAGTAGCAGTAGTAGCGTTTTGGAGGCGTGGTGGCGGAACAACCTCCAACACTACCGCACCTTGTCCTGCATCCCTCCCAGCTGCCAATAGAGTGACCCAATGGGCCGTGAAAGAAAGGTACCGTCCCTGTCCATGCCTGCTGGACCATGAGTCAGCGGTAATATGCACTTTACCGCTGACCGCCCTGTCCAGCGAGGCATGGACATTGCCTTCCACATGCCGGTAGAGAGACGGAATCGCCTTCCGTGAGAAAAAGTGGCGTTTGGGAACCTGCCACTGAGGAACCGCACATTGAACAAACTCACGGAAGGGGGCCGAGTCTACCAACTGAAAAGGCAGCAGTTGAAGTGCTAGCAATTTAGCCAAGCTAGCATTCAACCGCTGGGCATGTGGATGGCTGGGAGTGTACTTCTTTCTACGGTCCAGCAGCTGGGGCAGGGAAATTTGCCTGCTGCAATCGGACGTCGGTGTACTGCAAGTACTTGGTTGTGACACACCTAATTCTACACCTTCAGTCCTCTCAGAGCAGCTTTCAGAGAGGACTGAAGGTGTAGTGGGGATGGAGATCCCAGCTGATGAGGAGCAAGGAGAGGTCCGCTTAGTTCTTTGGTGTGGGTCTTTTATGTGTGCCTGCCAACGAGCTGCATGGCAGGTCGACATATGTCTGGTCATGCTTGTGGTGCCCAAGCGGCTGATGTTTTGGCCACGCGAGATACGCTTGAGACAAATATTGCAAATAGCAGTGGTGCGATCTGATGCACTCGTCTCAAATAAGGCCCACACCAAAGAACTTTTCTGATAACGTGCAGAGGCAGCGCCCTGCACAGGCGGAGCTCTGCGGTGTTGTACAGTTGCTGTGCTGGCCTCTACCTGGCCTCCAGGGGGCATCCTGCCTCGTTGGACATGTGACGCCGCATCCTCCTCCTCCTCGTCCTCCTCCTCATCCTCTCTCCCTTCAGGCACCCACTTGGAGTCAGTGACCTCATCATCCCCTCCCTCTTCACCACTAGAGCAAACCTGGCAGTAAGCTGCAGCTGGTGGAACAGTACTGCCAGATTCCTCAAGCTGGGTATCATCATCCGAGCCTTTGAATCGTTGGGCATCCTCCTGGAGCATGTACCTAACACTGTGCTCAAAGAGTTCGGGGGACTCCTCAGGAGGACATGGTGGGTCTAGGGAAGGGGTGGCTGATGATGCCATGGAGTACGCGTTGGCAGCTGCTCTGCCAGTACCCTGAGCCTGGGTGAGAGAGGATGAGGAGGATGAGGAGGGCTTGGTCATCCATTCTACCAAGCCTTCAGCATGATGCGGCTCCACATGTCCAGCTGCCGAAAACAAAGACGCGCGTGTCCCATGGCCACGTGCTGATGACGATGCACGACCACGTCCACGGCCACGGCCACGTCCACTAGAAACAGAGCCTGCCTGCCCTGTGTTCTTGGCTCTGCACGCTCTGCCTCCCCTTGGCGGTCTTCCAGCCATTGTAGTCGGTAGTCCTGTGGGTGCTGCTGAGAAGAATATATAGGAGCTCTGTGTGATGCCACTAACACACTAGAAGTCCTATGGGTGCTTCTGCAAAGAAAATATAAAAGCTCTGTGTGATGCCACTAACACACTAGAAGTCCTGTGGGTGCTGCTGAGAAGAAAATATAGGAGCTCTGTGTGATGCCACTAACACACTAGAAGTCCTATGGGTGCTAATGCAAAGAAAATAGAGGATCTCTGTGTGATGGGACTAACACACTTCAAGTCCTATAGGTGCTTCTGGGAACAAAATATAGGATCTCTGTGTGATGGGACTAACACACTTCAAGTCCTATAGGTGCTTCTGGGAACAAAATATAGCTCTGTGTGATGGGACTAACACACTTCAAGTCCTATAGGTGCTTCTGGGAACAAAATATAGGATCTCTGTGTGATGGGACTAACACACTACAAGTCCTATGGGTGCTTCTGGGAACAAAATATAGCTCTGTGTGATGGGACTAACACACTTCAAGTCCTATAGGTGCTTCTGGGAACAAAATATAGGATCTCTGTGTGATGGGACTAACACACTACAAGTCCTATAGGTGCTTCTGGGAACAAAATATAGCTCTGTGTGATGGGACTAACAC
Organism: Lithobates sylvaticus; assembly: GCA_028564925.1. Lineage (NCBI taxonomy): Eukaryota > Metazoa > Chordata > Amphibia > Anura > Ranidae > Lithobates > Lithobates sylvaticus. Next base: position 285,184,098 of record CM053028.1, on the reverse strand, counting down.
ACTTCAAGTCCTATAGGTGCTTCTGGGAAGAAAATATAGCTCTGTGTGATGGGACTAACACACTTCAAGTCCTATAGGTGCTTCTGGGAACAAAATATAGCTCTGTGTGATGGGACTAACACACTTCAAGTCCTATAGGTGCTTCTGGGAACAAAATATAGCTCTGTGTGATGGGACTAACACACTTCAAGTCCTATAGGTGCTTCTGGGAAGAAAATATAGCTCTGTGTGATGGGGCTAACACACTTCAAGTCCTATAGGTGCTTCTGGGAACAAAATATAGGATCTCTGTGTGATGGGACTAACACACTACAAGTCCTATGGGTGCTTCTGGAAGAAAATATAGGTCTGTTTGATGGGACTAACACACTTCAAGTCCTATAGGTGCTTCTGGAACAAAATATAGGATCTCTGTGTGATGGGACTAACACACTACAAGTCCTATGGGTGCTTCTGGGAACAAAATATAGCTCTGTGTGATGGGACTAACACACTTCAAGTCCTATAGGTGCTTCTGGGAACAAAATATAGGATCTCTGTGTGATGGGACTAACACACTACAAGTCCTATAGGTGCTTCTGGGAACAAAATATAGCTCTGTGTGATGGGACTAACACACTTCAAGTCCTATAGGTGCTTCTGGGAACAAAATATAGGATCTCTGTGTGATGGGACTAACACACTTCAAGTCCTATAGGTGCTTCTGGGAAGAAAATATAGCTCTGTGTGATGGGACTAACACACTTCAAGTCCTATAGGTGCTTCTGGGAACAAAATATAGCTCTGTGTGATGGGACTAACACACTTCAAGTCCTATAGGTGCTTCTGGGAACAAAAATATAGCTCTGTGTGATGGGACTAACACACTTCAAGTCCTATAGGTGCTTCTGGGAACAAAATATAGCTCTGTGTGATGGGACTAACACACTTCAAGTCCTATAGGTGCTTCTGGGAACAAAATATAGGATCTCTGTGTGATGGGACTAACACACTACAAGTCCTATGGGTGCTTCTGGGAAGAAAATATAGGTCTGTGTGATGGGATTAACACACTTCAAGTCCTATAGGTGCTTCTGGGAAGAAAATATAGCTCTGCGTGATGGGGCTAACACACTTCAAGTCCTATAGGTGCTTCTGGGAACAAAATATAGGATCTCTGTGTGATGGGACTAACACACTACAAGTCCTATAGGTGCTTCTGGGAACAAAATATAGCTCTGTGTGATGGGACTAACACACTTCAAGTCCTATAGGTGCTTCTGGGAACAAAATATAGGATCTCTGTGTGATGGGACTAACACACTTCAAGTCCTATAGGTGCTTCTGGGAACAAAATATAGCTCTGTGTGATGGGACTAACACACTTCAAGTCCTATAGGTGCTTCTGGGAACAAAATATAGCTCTGTGTGATGGGACTAACACACTTCAAGTCCTATAGGTGCTTCTGGGAACAAAATATAGGATCTCTGTGTGATGGGACTAACACACTACAAGTCCTATAGGTGCTTCTGGGAAGAAAATATAGCTCTGTGTGATGGGACTAACACACTTCAAGTCCTATAGGTGCTTCTGGGAACAAAATATAGGATCTCTGTGTGATGGGACTAACACACTTCAAGTCCTATAGGTGCTTCTGGGAACAAAATATAGCTCTGTGTGATGGGACTAACACACTTCAAGTCCTATAGGTGCTTCTGGGAAGAAAATATAGGATCTCTGTGTGATGGGACTAACACACTTCAAGTCCTATAGGTGCTTCTGGGAACAAAATATATGATCTCTGTGTGATGGGACTAACACACTTCAAGTCCTATAGGTGCTTCTGGGAACAAAAATATAGCTCTGTGTGATGGGACTAACACACTTCAAGTCCTATAGGTGCTTCTGGGAACAAAATATATGATCTCTGTGTGATGGGACTAACACACTACAAGTCCTATGGGTGCTTCTGGGAAGAAAATATAGCTCTGTGTGATGAGACTAACACACTTCAAGTCCTATAGGTGCTTCTGGGAACAAAATATATGATCTCTGTGTGATGGGACTAACACACTACAAGTCCTATAGGTGCTTCTGGGAAGAAAATATAGCTCTGTGTGATGGGACTAACACACTTCAAGTCCTATAGGTGCTTCTGGGAACAAAATATATGATCTCTGTGTGATGGGACTAACACACTACAAGTCCTATAGGTGCTTCTGGGAAGAAAATATAGCTCTGTGTGATGGGACTAACACACTTCAAGTCCTATAGGTGCTTCTGGGAACAAAATATAGGATCTCTGTGTGATGGGACTAACACACTTCAAGTCCTATAGGTGCTTCTGGGAACAAAATATAGCTCTGTGTGATGGGACTAACACACTTCAAGTCCTATAGGTGGTTCTGGGAACAAAATATAGGATCTCTGTGTGATGGGACTAACACACTTCAAGTCCTATAGGTGCTTCTGGGAACAAAATATAGGATCTCTGTGTGATGGGACTAACACACTTCAAGTCCTATAGGTGCTCCTGGGAACAAAATATAGGATCTCTGTGTGATGGGACTAACACACTTCAAGTCCTATAGGTGCTTCTGGGAACAAAATATAGCTCTGTGTGATGGGACTAACACACTTCAAGTCCTATAGGTGCTTCTGGGAACAAAATATAGCTCTGTGTGATGGGACTAACACACTTCAAGTCCTATAGGTGCTTCTGGGAACAAAATATAGGATCTCTGTGTGATGGGACTAACACACTACAAGTCCTATAGGTGCTTCTGGGAAGAAAATATAGCTCTGTGTGATGGGACTAACACACTTCAAGTCCTATAGGTGCTTCTGGGAACAAAATATAGGATCTCTGTGTGATGGGACTAACACACTTCAAGTCCTATAAGTGCTTCTGGGAACAAAATATAGCTCTGTGTGATGGGACTAACACACTGCAAGTCCTATAGGTGCTTCTGGGAACAAAATATAGGATCTCTGTGTGATGGGACTAACACACTACAAGTCCTATAGGTGCTTCTGGGAAGAAAATATAGCTCTGTGTGATGGGACTAACACACTTCAAGTCCTATAGGTGCTTCTGGGAACAAAATATATGATCTCTGTGTGATGGGACTAACACACTTCAAGTCCTATAGGTGCTTCTGGGAAGAAAATATAGCTCTGTGTGATGGGACTAACACACTTCAAGTCCTATAGGTGCTTCTGGGAACAAAAATATATGATCTCTGTGTGATGGGACTAACACACTACAAGTCCTATAGGTGCTTCTGGGAAGAAAATATAGCTCTGTGTGATGGGACTAACACACTTCAAGTCCTATAGGTGCTTCTGGGAACAAAATATATGATCTCTGTGTGATGGGACTAACACACTACAAGTCCTATAGGTGCTTCTGGGAAGAAAATATAGCTCTGTGTGATGGGACTAACACACTTCAAGTCCTATAGGTGCTTCTGGGAACAAAATATATGATCTCTGTGTGATGGGACTAACACACTACAAGTCCTATAGGTGCTTCTGGGAAGAAATTATAGCTCTGTGTGATGGGACTAACACACTTCAAGTCCTATAGGTGCTTCTGGGAACAAAATATAGATCTCTGTGTGATGGGACTAACACACTACAAGTCCTATAGGTGCTTCTGGGAAGAAAATATAGCTCTGTGTGATGGGACTAACACACTTCAAGTCCTATAGGTGCTTCTGGGAACAAAATATAGGATCTCTGTGTGATGGGACTAACACACTTCAAGTCCTATAGGTGCTTCTGGGAACAAAATATAGCTCTGTGTGATGGGACTAACACACTTCAAGTCCTATAGGTGCTTCTGGGAACAAAATATAGGATCTCTGTGTGATGGGACTAACACACTACAAGTCCTATAGGTGCTTCTGGGAAGAAAATATAGCTCTGTGTGATGGGACTAACACACTTCAAGTCCTATAGGTGCTTCTGGGAACAAAATATATGATCTCTGTGTGATGGGACTAACACACTTCAAGTCCTATAGGTGCTTCTGGGAAGAAAATATAGCTCTGTGTGATGGACTAACACACTTCAAGTCCTATAGGTGCTTCTGGGAACAAAATATATGATCTCTGTGTGATGGGACTAACACACTTCAAGTCCTATAGGTGCTTCTGGGAAGAAAATATAGCTCTGTGTGATGGACTAACACACTTCAAGTCCTATAGGTGCTTCTGGGAACAAAATATATGATCTCTGTGTGATGGGACTAACACACTACAAGTCCTATAGGTGCTTCTGGGAAGAAAATATAGCTCTGTGTGATGGGACTAACACACTTCAAGTCCTATAGGTGCTTCTGGGAACAAAATATATGATCTCTGTGTGATGGGACTAACACACTACAAGTCCTATAGGTGCTTCTGGGAAGAAATTATAGCTCTGTGTGATGGGACTAACACACTTCAAGTCCTATAGGTGCTTCTGGGAACAAAATATATGATCTCTGTGTGATGGGACTAACACACTACAAGTCCTATAGGTGCTTCTGGGAAGAAAATATAGCTCTGTTTGATGGGACTAACACACTTCAAGTCCTATAGGTGCTTCTGGGAACAAAATATAGGAGCTCTGTTTGCTGCCAGTGCCTGCCTGCCACGGACACACTACAAGTCCTATAGGTGCTTCTGGGAACAAAATATAGGAGCTCTGTTTGCTGCCACTGCCTGCCTGCCACGAACACACTACAAGTCCTATAGGTGCTTCTGGGAACAAAATATAGGAGCTCTGTTTGCTGCCACTGCCTGCCAGTGCCTGCCTGCCACGAACACACTACAAGCCCCTCTTTCTAAATGAATCTTTCTAAATGAATCTATCTAACTAAATCTCTCTAACTAAATCTTTCTAACTGAATCTAGCAGAGTGACACAGAATGATCCTGCTCTCTCTAACGCTGGAACGCATGTGACCGGCGCCGACGGCGTGGCGGCCTTTTATAAGAGGGGGCGTGTACTAAAGCCCCTGAGCTGTAATTGGCTACAGGCGTCCTGCCTGTAGCCAATTATGGCTCTTCGAGTTTCCGGCGCTGTGATTGGCCAAGCATGCGGGGTCACAGGTCATGCTTGGCCAATCATCAGCCAGCAATGCACTGCGCCGGCCACGCCGGCCGCAATGCATTGCGGGGCCGCTCGGATCACACGAACGTGATGCGAGCGGCCAAAATAGTTCTGGGCTCGCCGAGCGAGCGAACACCCGGTGCTCGATGCGAACATGGGTTCGCATCGAGCACCGGGCCCATCCCTACCCAGAAGCAGATATTAAGTCTGTGTTTGAAGAAGTGAAAATATTGCTTGAGCTTGATGTCATTGAAGAGTCACAGAGTGAGTGGTCAAGTCCAAACGTGTTGGTACGAAAACCCAATGGCACCCTGCCCTTTAGGAAATTGAATGAAGTTTAAAAATGTAATGCCTATCCAATGCCCCAGATAGATGAGTTAATTGAGAAGTTATAGTGGTTATAGTGTAAGGTTATAGTGTAATGTTCCTACTAAGCCAAAATAGGCAATATAGTGCAGACATACAGTTCACTAACTGTAAATTATTTTCTGTATCTTAGGTATATTGCAACTTTCAGAGCACTTTTCATGGTACAGCCACATTTAGGATGTAGCGTGAAACATGTTCACATTCTGCAACCTCCTCCCTCCCCAAATTAATTGTTTGGTGCTTTTCCATGCAGCCACCAGTATTTTTTTTAGGCTCTGAACACACAGCCACATCATAAATTTACAGGGACCTGTGAATGGCTAGACTACTATCTGCCACTACAGCAAAGGGACTAACAGATCACTCTGGCACAAGTGGTATGCTTCCTTCCTCCAGCTCCATAACAGGAGGTCTATACCTCCATTTGGACCTGGGACTGATGGTGAACATTACAGGAGCCTGCATTGCGGGCTTCAGTGTAAAATTGTAATACATTTTTGTTTCTATTCATTGTAGGTGCATTTATTCTTTTTTTTTTTTAAAAGATAGACTATGGCTTTAAATCATAACATATGAAACCAATTTGACCAACATGTATTTAATTAAAGTTTCCTCTTTACTATCATCAGCATCCTCTGTATTTCAGCAGTCATTCTGCTAGGCAGTAAAGTCTTTGTTTTTAATTAGCAGACATTGGTACATTTTATTATGCTGGAGTATGGAACATTCTAAAATGCTAACTTCTTGATGTTGTTTTGAAGGGTGCTGAATTAAATCAATGTTTTTGTGAATATCATCCATGAAAGCCCTTCAATAGTAGTTTCTTTTGAACAACATGTTCTAGATCCCCAACAAAACATTATGGATAAAACTGGTAACCAGAGCAGCTAATAAATGACTAGTGCAGATCTGAGAATGTTTCCATCAAACACAACTGACACATAATCATATTAATTCAAATAATTGCTACTGTGACCAATCTTTTTTCTGCAAATTCCCTAGATTCCTAGTTTTAGGAAGCAAAAATGAAATCGTATGTATGGCAAGGTAGTTTAATTTAGGCATAAACACTGAAGAAAATAAATAATTAAGATAAATATGTTGCATTTAACATAATACAATTGTTTTTTTTACATTCCATATATTGCAATTCATACCTCATAAATATCAAAGTATCAATTTTTAAAGACTCTTAATTTCCATAAAATAAAACATTCCAGATATCAGAACTTTACATTTAATAATCATTTTATTAGGCTTTTCCCTGTTACACTTTCAAGTTAATACTTCTGTAGCAGATGGAAGGACACCTAAACTTATATTCAACTGTTTATTTTTACCAATGTTCAATAAAGCATGGTGCTTGTACAAAAGTATTGTAGCAATTAGTTTATGTAGTGTGTATATATATATATATATATATATATATATATATATATATATATATATATATATATATATGAAAAACAATGTTGTCAAAATAATTTGTTAGGCATACAATGTGAAATAATGTTTTCTTTTACGTATATCTGTATATTCTTAGTATATTGATGGATAGAATGTTATTGGGGCACCTGTAAATTATATGAGAGGGTACATGCCACTGCAAATTATTACTTATTCAGAGTAAGGATCGAGGCATACTAATTTATCGAATCGTTGCATGTTGAAATCCTCAATTAAGGCGATCATATGCCTTTTTAACATCTATCGATAGAAGGCAGAGGGACCATAATCAGTAAGAGCAATCCTTATTATACTATCTCATGCCTTTCTCAGGGGAATGACCCCTACCTGTTTCGCGTGGATTAGGGATGATTTATGAGGTGTCAGTTTGCTTGCAATCATTTTGGCATAAGTCTTTGGATAAACATTAATCAGTGAGATTGGGTGTTACCTAGAACATTAGATGGAATCCTTTTGATCTTTGGTGATCAACATGATATGGGTCTCTTGTGCCTGTCTAGGAAAGGGTGTCTGTGGTGAGTCAACATAAGGTTCCATGCACACTGGGCTTAAAAAAAAAACGTCTGTTCTCTTGGGAGTAAAAAAACGCTCATATAGAGAATTTTTTTTACAAAGTGTAGAAGACTTTAGAAGAGTTTTACGTTTTTTCTGCCAGTAAGCTCCAATCAGGAACGCGAACTAGAAGGGCATGTGTAAATCCGTCAGAACCAGACTTTTAACAGATGGTAGGAGGATATATTGTTTTGGATTTTAAAGGCGTTGACAGGTGCCAAAAGTCAGTGGCAAACTGAGATAGAAAGAAAAGTTTTATGGACTTAATATATTCTTGAAGAAGTTGAAGAAGAAAAGGGGAGAAAGCTGTAGTGTGAGCAAATATTTTAAAAGGCCTTATAAAATTCTTAAAATGTTGAAGCTGTGTCACAAGAACTGCAACCCACATTTCCTTGGGGGTCACAATTTTAAGTATGTAGGTTTAAAATTATTCTTCACAGATGGAGCTTGGGACAAACTTGCTAAATTGATTAGTATAATCATAGATAAATCTAAGGAAACAATCTCTATGTTGGCCTTTTGATTGATGGAGTAGTTTTAGTAGTTCAGTTTTTTTTAGGCCGGTCATACATAGATCGAAATTTGGCCAGTTCAGCAAGTTTGTACAGAAGTTGTCAGGGATACCCTGTGGCAGGACAGGCACACGGACGTGCGCGCGTGCGCACACATGTTCCCACGAGAACAGGCCGCACTGGGCAGCGGCGCATGAACGTGCGCAGTGACACACAACAGGCACGCATGCGCAGGAATGAACAACAGGTGCATGTGCACGCGCGCTAACTCCACTTGTTGCCAGTTCCCCTTTAAAAGGACAGCAGCTGCTCCAGTGCAGTGCTGTCTGATCTGCAGCTCTACCTGAGTCTGATCCTGTACCTGCTGTTGTTATCTGATCCTGCTACGTTTGACTACTGCTGCCTTCTCCTCTCCTGACCCGGCCTGCCTTGACCCTGCTATTTCTGAACCTGCTGACCTTCTGTTGCCAAATCTCTGCCTGCCTACTGACCACTCTCTGCCTGCTGTAACTACCTGATTACCTGTGTTTGACCCGGCTTGTCTCACCTGCTTCAGTCTAGTCCTGATCCAGTCTCTGCCTAGATTCAGGGATCGCTGACCTACACCTGTTACCACTGCTGCTACTGCCTCACCAGTCCAGTTCATCAGGTGGATCTTCTCTACTCATCTGTATCAGCTACTACGGATCATACAGGCACTCCTACCTCGCTGCGCTCCTGTACCACTGTTGCAACCCCAGTGGTCCTCGAGCCAGGGTCTCCTTCTACAGTTGGGCTCTGATACCAGGTACGTTACAGAAGTTGATCTACTGATCGACTTGTACAATCAGCCTATCTGGTTTTTGCCTCATCGATCAGTACAGCCTGCTTTAGAAAAGAAAGAAAAAAGACTTTCAGAGAAGTTATGCTTATATTGTGGAGACTCTGGTCAATACACATTTAATTGTCCCAAGAAAGTTAGAAGAACAATAGCTGGGACTGATGTTATAGTGCCTGAACTAATAAACTCCATTACCCAATCTATCTCCCCAATGACTTATGAAAAAACGAAAGTACATTCTTTACTTTCTAATTCCGTCATCTCTATTAAACTTACCACAGAGTGCCATAGAATTCCTTGCTCTGAAATGCTGGATTCTAGGGCCAGGGGAACTTTGAGGACATAGACCATGCCCAAAGCAATAATATTCAAGCAAGAATTAAATCTGCTCCTATTGATATGGAGATGGATGATGGTTCACCTTTATTGTCAGGACCATTTACCAATAAACTTGGCGAGAGGGAGGAGGTCTGGTATTGGCGCCGGCCAGATGTGCACCGTAGGAGCTCCCAGTCTTCATCTCCTCTAATGAAGTGTTAGTAAACTTCTCCTGCTCCCTTACCCCATACGTTTGCCTCATGAATCCCTGTCTCACGGAGAATCTCCTTGGATCTGTGTGCCGTGCCGGGACCTTCGAGGCGGTGGATGAAGGAGGCGACTATCTACATCAGGGGCATCCTCGTAGATGCCGGATTATCTTGTGGCTTCCCTGTTTTCCCTCTCCATATTGGAGCCCACAGGGCGCTGTTGAAGTGCATTTCCCCCTCCCCTCCCTCCTCCTTGTTGGCCTAAAGTGGAGATTGTGGATTTATGGCGAGACTCGGCTGGAGCCAGAAACAAAGTAAGGTGGAGGAGACATTCGGGCGCTCAGAGATTGGCATTCGCCTGCTCAGAGGATGTTGGAGGTGACCGTCGAAGAACGAGCGCCGGGCTCGACAGCAGCCGACCGGAGCCGAGTGGAATCCAGCAGAGCCGAAAGGAGGTTCGAGTGCCTGCCTGGAGAGATTTGGTGGGACAGGGATAAGCCCCCCCCCCTCAAGAAGTAGAATTATGAGACCTTATGTGACACTATAACTATTCCTGTAATGCAAAGTGGAAGAGAAAGGGTGAGTACACCCAGTCTGATAATAGCTCTTGTATATAAGAATATTTGAAGCCGTGTGGTAAAAGTGAAGATTTAATTGGATCGAAAGTGGCAGCAATAATATACACTTGTATACACTTATATACACTGAGTAATCTGGCGGTAATCTGGAGGAACTGCACCTAACTGAGATACTTTTTCATTGCTGTACTGCCTTGTTTTTTTTTGGCAAGTTCATAAGCACAACATGCATTAAGGTCACCCGAGATGAGGGGTAAGTCGGCAGAGGAGGTGGGGTGGTGGCCAAATCTCCCCCAGTAAGTCTAAGCCCCAGTGCTGGCGTAATGAACAAATATGTAACCCAAGGAGGGGACAGGGAAGGAGAATGCCAAAAAGCAGAAAAACAACAAAGCACTAAGGGGTGTCAAATGGAGACCAGGGAAGGGAAGAAAAAAGGGGGCCAAAATAAAACATTGTTAGAGATTAGTACACTTTCAGAATCCAGAGTAGAACAGAATCTTGAATTAGACTTAGGCGCAAGAAAGGAACAACTGCAGACAGCCCAATTGCCAACAAAAACAGACATGGAAGCAATGTTTGCGGCCCTGGAAAATTCATTAAAAACAGAAATGGCAATAATCCATAAAGATCTGGGCCCCATGCTTTCAAGAGTAGAGGAAGTAGAAAAAAATGGACTCCCACATAAGCATAATAAAAGAGCTAAAAGGAGAAATGTATCCATCTATCCAGGATCACACATGAGGGTCTAAACCTATAGTTTCTAAAGTGAGACGTATGAAGGACCAGTAGAACCTATTGAAGGCTTTTTCTGCATCTGTAGATAAAATAAAGGTATGATCATACTTCAAAAGTGCCAAGTGGATAATGTTAATAGCACAAATTGTCACATCCCTAACTTCTCTAGTCGGCATTAATCCCACCTGGTCTAAATAAATGAGTCTCTGGAAGTGAGGTATAAGTCTTAATGCTATTATCTTGACAAATAATTTAATCTCTACATTAAGTAGAGATATGGGTCTATAATTGGCGCATAATGTAGGATCCTTACTCTCTTTAGGTTTTACTGTTATATATGCAGATAACATTTTAGGACAAATAGAGGAGGGTTGACAAAGAGAATGAAATGCTTTGATAAAGTGGGGAGATAAGACTGGTAAAAATTGTTTATAATAGGAAAAGTGTGAAGCCATCAGGTCCAGGGGTTTTACGAGATGATTCATTTTTTATATCTTGGGCCAATTCCAAATCTGTGATTGGTGTATCCAAGAGGGAGGATGTGATGGATGACAGGAAGGGAAGTCCTGACTGAGAAAGATAGCTTTTAATACAATCTTCATGAATCTGTGATGGCAAACCAGGAATATATGGGTGAGCCTCCTCTCTAACTCATATACCTATTCTCTTCCCTTGTTTTTGTTTCCTATACCTCCCTTTCTTTTGTCTTCTCCCTAGGAAAACAGCAGCACCTCCAACAGCTTCTCTGGGCACTATAGCAACAGCCCCAGCTAACTCAACTAAACATGAGACCACCATGGGAAGTTGTATTTTGCTACAAAGCCTGTTACTCTGCCAAAACCAGCTGCTCCCACAGCCACCCTAGTTGAAACAGCAGCCACCTCAACAAACTCAAGAGGCGGTTTTTGTCTGTTGCTCCCCTACTGCCTCTCTTGCCTTTCTGTCAGCACTGCAGCAGCTTCCATATCCACCCCAGCTGAGATGGCATCAATAGCACCCTTAGCATATAGTCCAAAGTGCTAAATATCTGACAGGGCTCCTAGAAGGGCACACAATTGGGGGCCTGGTGACACAGAACCAGCGTCAGCAAAGAGTAGTACCGACCTCCCACAGTATACACAATTCACAAAGCACTTTCCCTCCTGCAGCAAAAAGCCAGCAGCTCCTCTCGCTCATAGCATACAGTCCTCCTCTCACATTGCTGTAGAGAACACCCAGAGAACACCCAGCTGCTGCATCTGCATACTCTGCTATCTGGATCCCCCTTTCACGTTTGTTGTTTACATAGTTTAATAGCTCAGTTCAAATATGAGGACACTGTACAAATGATCAGAGGAGTGGCACATCCCTCAGATTCCTCACTGCCTGTTTTTTTTTCAGATAGCGCCATCTGGAGTTTTAATTAGGGAGAGAAAGTCTGTAGCATGCAATGCTGTGCTCCCTCTCTGGAAAACCCACATGCCAACAATGCTGCTTTGTGATATTGTAATACTGTAATGGGTGGAAAAAAATATATATATATATACACAAATATGTGTATGAGTGCATAAACGCATGTGCATTCAGATGATTCAGCAATCTATAATATAAAACCATCATACATATTTCAAAAGAACATTATTATACTAGCAGTAAACTTCTTGCAAAAATAATATGGAAATCTGTAACTTGATGTAGAATGTCAGGGAGCATCTTACTCTTATTTACTTTATCAGGTTTTGCTTTCTCAAATCAATGGAAGGGCATCAGGTTCACCTAATCCATATTTCTGAGTATGAAATTGAATTTATAGTTTGTAGTATGTTGACTACCGCTCACATTTAGGCATAATTGATTTTTATTGAAAAGCCAGCAGGCATATAAAAATTACCACAAACCACAAGGATGTTAAATTTTACCCAGTCGAGATAATAGTACTCCCTATTTATCCTTGAAAATGAAGCTTTTATACTTGTATCAGCCTGTGCTGTAAAAGTGTGACTGATGCACTGTGAAACTATCAATTCATATATCTGTAAAACTGCATGGCACTGAAAATAAGCAACTTGTATATTTCTTTCAGTGTCTACAACTGATGTCTATCTCCAAAAAGTAAAATAATAAATGTTATCTCTAAGTATAATTTTTATGGCTGATAAATATATTTGCTTTAAAATTACAGTTTTATACTGTAGAATAATTCTCACCAAACTTACAGCTCCTTCAACTCTTTTGGCTTCATCACACTTGGGTTGTTGGCATGTCCCCTTTATAAAACCTATGCTGTAGCCTTCAAACTTTGTGGCCAAATGGCTCATAGAATAGAGGTTTTACAATGGACTTCCTCAACGTCCTCCACAGCCACTCTACAACCATAAAATATAAATATAGTTATTATGCAGATGTTTAACATTCTGTGTGTCTCAGAAAGAATCAAATTTAAGAAGATAAATCATTAGACCTGTTACAAAAAAAAGATTAATCATTGGGGTTAAATTACTAAATAACTATGAGATAGAGTGTATTTATTTTGTAATATGTGTGTTCACTTTGCAAAGCTCATGTTCACTTAGCTTAGGGAGTTACAAAGCTATATTCACTCTAATTATTGAATCACTTCTATTACCTGTTCATGTACAAGCTAAAGAGGCATTTTTTTTGTGCAGTTTTAAGAGCAACATTGAAAATATACAAATCATTTAAATAACATGCTTGGAGGGTGCCTTAAAGCTGCAAATGGTATTTTGAAATAGTATAATTTTTAATGGACAATATCAGCAACAACATATACTGGCAGTTCATATTTGGGTGTGTAATTGATTTTTCCTTTGCAATTAGCTTGGTTTACACAAAACAATGGCACCTCAACATGATTGATTTTACTTTGAATGCAACAATTAAAAAAAAAAAAACACATGAGAAAAAAAAAAAAAGCACAAAGTTCCTAACCCAAGCATGCAGATAAGGAAGAGAAGGAAGAAAGGAAGGGCAGCAAGTATGTATTCCCTATCCCTGTACCAAACCAGGCCACATGCATTTCAACATTTGGGAAATCTGTTGCAAATGGGTGGGGAGACCCCCTCCCCACAAAGCACCCTTGTTCTTATGTTGAGGAACAAGGACCTTTTCCCCACCTTGCGAGAAATATCCCCAGCACACCATGGGTCTCCAAAAAAATGGGTCCAAAGCTTTATTCAGCGAAACATACAACCACTTCAACAGGAATGTGTGCATTTGGATTAGTGTGTTCGAATCTTCCCCACCTTGGGTGCCCCAAAAAGAAGGTGGGGTAATATGGGGAATTATGGTGGAATATTAATAACCCTTATCTATTCCCACAAAGAATAAACAAACAAATACTTCAAATTAAAAAGTCCTTTAACCACTAGCCGACCACCCACTGTCAAATGACGGCGGGACGGTGCGGCTCTTGTGGTGGGATGCCGTCATATGACGTCGTCTACATTTTGGCCACTAGGGGGCGCGCGCCCGCCATGGGGGGCGCGCGCACGTTGCGGGAGGCGCGCGCGCGCCCGTCGCGTAGCTGGGGAGCCAATGCGCGTGCTCGGCGGCCGCGATGTCCGCTGGGCACCCGCGATTGCCCGGTAATCGAGCAGGACGTGGATCTGTGTATGTAAACACACAGATCCACGTCCTGTCACTGGAGAGGAGACCGATGGTGTGTCCCTTGTACATAGGGACACCGATCGGTCCCCTCCCCCAGTCAGTCCCCTCCCCCCACAGTTAGAATCACTACTATAGGGAACACATTAACCCCTGCAGCGCCCCTAGTGTTAACCCCTTCCTTGCCAGTCACATTTATACAGTAATCAATGCATTTTTATACCACGGATCGCTGTATAAATGTGAATGGTCCCAAAAATGTGTCAAAAGTGTCCGATATGTCCGCCGCAATGTCGCAGTCATGATAAAAATCGCAGATCGCCGCCATTACTAGTAAAAAAAAAAAATAATAAAAATGCTATAAATCTATCCCCTATTTTGTAGACGCTATAACTTTTGCGCAAACCAATCAATATACGCTTATTGCGATTTTTTTTTACCAAAAATATGTAGAAGAATACGTATTGGCCTAAACTGAGGAAAACATTTGTTTAAAAAAAAAAAAATTGGATATTTATTATAATAAAAAGTAAAAAATATTATGTTTTTTCAAACTTGTTCCTCTTCTTTTGTTTATAGCACAAGAAATAAAAAACGCAGAGGTGATCAAATACCACCAAAATAAAGCTCTATCTGTGGGGAAAAAATGATAAAAATTTTATTTGGGTACAGCGTTGCATGACCGCGCAATTGTCATTCAAAATGCGACAGCGCTGAAAGCTGAAAATGGCTTGGTCAGGAAGGAGGTGTTCGTACCTGGTAGGCAAGTAGTTAAAGGCTAAGTTCACCTTTCATAACATGGTACATGTTACACCCACATCCAGGATGTAACATGTAATGTTACTAAACGAGCAGCCCCCGCACACCTTGCTCCTCGAGCCCCAGTTGTAACAGTGGGCCCAGAGTTTTGCTGTTCTGTAAATGTGAGAACTACAATTACCATTATCCATTGTGGCTGATGGCTTATAGTTCTTAACCAGTGCACTTATGAGCGCTCTTGGTAGTTCATTGATTCTTAATGTCATTTAGTAACTGCCTTCCCATACAAGTTATGGGCAGACAGCTACATTGCCAGTCTGGATCTGCTGCTGATCACGGCTGCAATGCTTTACAGGCTCCTAAAAAAAAAAAAATGCACTTCTTTTTACCTGCAAAAAGATGTACATATGTTATCATTTTTATTATTTAAGTTGAACTTAGTCTGAACTTATCCTTTAATTACAAAAAAACACAAACACATACTTACCTGCTTAAAAAAAAAAAAGTATGAATGTTCCTATATGTAATTACATGTCACCCACGGAGTCTAGTGATGTGATCCAATTCAATCATGATGTTTAATGCTATAAATCTAGCATTAATTATGATGACCCATTGTCTGCTGATGTGTACCCTCCAAACTCACATTATGAAATGACAGAACCCAACTGCAGTGATGTAAGTTGACAGCTGGAGATTCAGAGTCACATTTGGTTTTGCCACCCCTCATTTTAAGGTACTCGACAACATTGAAAGACATGTGACCTGGTCTGGTACATGAATACGGGTACATATTCATTGATTGCCCTTCTATTCCTGGCCACTCAGACTGCATGCCTGCATAAGAGTCTTCATGAATATTACGTTTTGCCCATTTTTCATTTTTAAATGTGTATTGTCACATTATTTTTAAATATTATCTGATTCTGGGATTAGACTTTGTATTTTTTACACTATTAGTTCACATCACTGGAGGGGTCCTGGGACCCCTAGTGATGTATATGTCACTGCTATGGGACTATTGTGACAAGAAGTGTTCAAGCAACACTATGTAGCATCAACACATGCTTTTATATCAACTGATAATATGCCTGCTTTGACTAGCAGATAAAAATTGGCAAGTAGTTTGGTGAGGTTGCTCATGTACTCTCAGATGCAAAACTTTCCCGACGCTGGCCAGTTGCTATAAAACTCTCATTAACAATGAAAAGACTGCAGATGATACAGCAGTTTAAAATTGGCAGTAGGACATTTTTGATCAGCAAGGCTACACCCAAATTTACTAGACACAAAGAGCACGGGTAGAGGTTTTACTATAAGAATTAGGATACTGCAGATGATTCAGGAATGTAAATTAGCCAGCAAGAGGACAGTGTTAATCAGGGATTATAGGTCTAACCAGTGCATGTCTACCTTTCATTTTTACTGTAGGCATAGAGGATGCCGTGAATATGGGTGATAGTGTGAGCTGATATTGGTGCACCCCAATTTTGCTTTTAATTCTGCGTTTTTTTTTTCTTTTTTCTTTTAAAAGAAAAAGCAGTGTGCTTAAAAAAAAAAAAAAAACAGAAAAAATCAGTTTACCTAAAAAAAGACCATATTAACATACAATAAATGCAATGTATCCCAAAAATAATAATAAAATTCCCAAAATATCATGGAAAACTCCTGTGATAATCATAGCAATAGTAAAAAACAAAATCTCCTGGATTATGAATAACTAAAAATTAGCTAGTATCCTCCCTGACCAACAACATCATTTTGAAAAAGTCTGGAACCCCTGGATTAAATATCTTCAGTCCCCATAGGGGGAGGGGCTGGTGGTCTGGAGCGTAAAGATCAGTGGCAAATTTTCTTTCTTCTCTTTTTCATCCTTCTCTTTCATTTAACTTCTACTATGAGTTACAATTTTGACTTGATCGTTTCCCCTTTATTTTTATTAGTTCTCTGTATGTCTCAAAAAGGGCTTTAGGGTTGTTTTTAACCTGGCCCATGTTTGGAAATGTGGTTTTCTTTAGATTGCCATAGGCAAATTCTGTCCATCCATGCAGAATTTACTTTACAGGATTCCCCCTTTTTTTTTTTCCTTCCTAGGGACCGAATATGAATATTATTTCTAAGTTGTTATATATGTTGATACTTAACATATTTTACTTATAGTGCACAGATTACTTTGACCGTTGCACAGTGCATTTTATAGCCTTCACCTAGGCCCCTCTGGAGCAAATGGCTGCAGACAGTATTTATGATATGGTATAGTTCTATCACAACC
The DNA here is from genome assembly GCA_028564925.1 of Lithobates sylvaticus. Lineage (NCBI taxonomy): Eukaryota > Metazoa > Chordata > Amphibia > Anura > Ranidae > Lithobates > Lithobates sylvaticus. Next base: position 285,166,825 of record CM053028.1, on the reverse strand, counting down.
AGTGTGCTGAATTTTATAATTCTCATTGTAACACCATGGTTTTATATATACGTGTACTATTTTATATCTCATTGTTTACCTAAATTATTTTTTTCAATAAAAATTATTGGAAAAGAAAAATTCCCAAAATAATAAAAAAAAAAAAACAGTTTAAGCTAAAATGAAGACCCTAGTAACATAAAATAAAAAAATATACTCACAAAACATGAAGACAAAAATGTAAAGAACAAAATTAAATTAAAAAAAAAAAAAAAAAAAATGAATGTGGTCTGTAGCACCATGAGTTATGAGCCTCCATTCCAACTATATATACAAAAAAAGGAGAAACATTGGACGTGGGACTTTAAATGAGGCAAATCACTTTAAAATATAGTAGTACACATGATTAGCAATTTTATTGCATATTGGCAGATTTTTATATTCACAATTAATAGACATAATAAATTACAGATACAATTTTATTTATCTGTAATTTATTATGTCAATTAATTGTGAATATGAAATCTACCAATATGCAATAAAATTACTTATCATGTGTACTATTATATTTTGAAGTGATTTGCCTCATTTAAAGTCCATGCGACCAATGTTTCCCCTTTTATGTTTACCCACAAAATAAATGAAACCCGCAAAATATTGCTTCCCTGAAACAAAAATCCATTTTAAAGGGAAGTCTTATGCCTTGTACACACGGTCGGACATTCTGACCACAAAATCCACCTGTATGCCCACCTTTAGGGAAATAGCACAAAAATATAAAAAATAAAGAAAAAGAAAGGGACGCTGCACCCAGGTAATCTTTGAACTCTTCAATGTTGTCCAGCTAGATCTCCATCTCCCAAAGGTTGCCTACCCCTGTACTAGCATATCTTTGGAGTGTGGGAGGATATGGGAGTAGCCATAGGAAACCCACGCAGGCACAGGGAGAGCATGCAAACTCCAGGCAGGTAGTGTTGCAAGGCCAAGAAGTGTATTGGGTGAATTCTTGCATTAATTTGTCGGTAACTGCAAAACTTGAACATGCAAGATCTGCCTTGAACCCATGATAGACCAAAAACTGAACTTATGTTTAACAGCGGCTTTTTTGAGCTTTTTTTGCTACTTAAGAATGGCCCTCGTGTTATTCAATGGGCTCATACACGCCATGGCGTTTTTGAGCTGTAACAGGCATGGTCGTTTTAAGCTCGAAAAAAACCCAAGGACCAGCGCGTTCTGAGGCTCCAGCGCTAGAGCAGTTTTGACGCTGATGCCAGAAAAAGCTCAAAAACGCGCATTAGCGATATACCGACGTTTTATAGCGTCAGCATTTTAAAGTTGTAAAAGTGTTTATGTGGGTAATTTGAGAGAGGAAAATAGCAGAGGGATGATTTTTTTTTTTAAAACGCGCCTTAGCGTTAACGCTTACAAACGACGTTAAACGCACATTGACGCCAAATCAAAATAATAATTAAATCGTGTTTTTAACGCTGTTTCTTTTCCAGGCGTTGTTACTAGCTTTACAGCCCGTTTTTTAAAACGTCCGTGTGTATGAGGCCTAACAGGTACACATGTGCAGGGTTTTAGTAAACTTGACTTTGTTATACTTATACATATCTATTTTGACCTCGTTTTTTTTAAATAAACCATACTTGAAACTTATTTTTTTGGCACAAAAACGGTCTTGTTTTGAAATTTTTGTATGATGCAAAAAGTGAGCTTTCTATCCACTGTTTTGCCACATTTCTCTTCTCCTTTTATAAAGAAGCAGAACAGGCACATGAATGTGCACAGCCTACAGTGACCTCTTAGCTTGAATGCTCTACTGACTTCATTTCAACTAATTTCTTTTAGTGTAGATCCTTCATCCAGTGGCATGCATTGTTCAAAACTTTTATCAATCTTTCAGTTTTTTCTCTCAAGCCCTCGCTGCTGACCCTCACCCACACTCTCAGCCCCTCCTGTGCAGAAAGGTTGAGACAATCAAAGCAAGGAATGGCATTTTTTTCTCCAGAGATCTTCTTTTTCATCATGATCAAAAAACGTACTTGCTGCTAGAGGAGTGTTCAGCAGAAGCAAAACAAATGCATTCTGCTCCAGAAAGCAAGTTCTGGAGGGTCTGACATTTTTCCCTTGTAGGTACGGTTTCACCATAATTTTTATTGGCATATTACAGATTGCATTTAAGGCCCCATTTAAATAACGAACATTTAAAGCAAGTATAGTAAATTCACAAGGTTGGTGGTGGCTGATTTCTTACAAGGTCTAGAACTGTTGTGATGTTATTTAAATAATTTCTTATCTGTAAGGAAAGAGGTACACTAATTAAAAAACTTTTATAAGAATACATGTACTTATAAATGTATACTTGTTTTAACACAGAAATGATCGAGTGGGTAACAAGATCAACACATGTTAATATTTTTTACATTTATTCATGTTGCTCATATTATAGACAGATCTAGTAAACAGAAAGCTGTTAGCATTGAAGAAATGATATGTATTTTTTATGAAGACTGGATGAGAAGAAACATTCCATGTCTTTCACATATACAGTAAGCATTGCCTGGCATCTTTGAAAATAAAACCTTTAAAAGGTATTCTATATTCCTTTTTTTTACCCTGGTCCAGTAGAGGTTGGCAAAAGAGAGGTGAATAGTTTAAGTTTTTACTCAGAACAATATTCAAGTCTCTGCCCAACAAGATTGGGCCATGGACATTTGGAGTATTTCTAACTAGTCTAAAAAAGATTATATAAATTTAATAGTTTAAAAAAATTAGGGGAGTTTTTATTAGCAAGGTTCAATGGCAAGCAGTAAAATGGACCCGATAAAATCAATAATTCACTCTCGATATCTTTGCAGATTCTTGAAATTAAAAAATTCAGCATTTATAGGTACAGATTGCATTACTTTAGTATTAGCTTATACACTATATTGTTAAAAGTATTGGGTCACATGCCTTTACTAATGAACATTAATGGCACCTCAGTCTTAGTCCGTAGGGTTCAATATTGAGTTAGCCCACCCTTTGCAGCTATAACAGCTTCAACTCTACTGGGAAGGCTGTCCACAAGGTTTAGGAGTGTGTCTATGGGAATGTTTGACCATTCTTCCAGAAGCGCATTTGAGAGGTCAGGCACTGATGTTGGACGAGAAGGCTTGGCTTGCAGTCTCCACTCTAATTCATCCCAATTTCCCAAAGGTGTTCTATTGGGTTGAGGTCAGGACTCTGTGCAGGCCGGTCAAGTTCCTTCACCCCAAACTCACTCATCCATGTCTTTATAGACCTTGTTTGTGCACTGGTTCGCAGTCATGTTGGAACTGGAAGGGGCCATCCCCAAAATGTCTTGGTATGCTGACACCTTAAGGCTGGGTTCACACTATTTTCGAATGTGGCTCACAGCAGGGGTCCGGTGCATCCCCGTTCACCGTTTCAGGTCCAATTTCAGCCCAAATTTTTGGCTGAATTCAGACCTGAAATGGACCAAAAGATGCACAGGGCTCCTGTGCAAAATCACACCAGAGCCGTAGCAGAAATACTTGAACCGGCTCCATAGAGAGTCTGTCAAAATCTACTGCTATTGTGAATTGGATGTGGAGAATCCGCATCCAATTTGCAATAGTGTGAACCCAACCTAAGAGTTCCCTTCACTGAAACTAAAGGGCCAAGCCGAAGCCCTGAAAAACAACCCCACACCATAATTCCCCCTCCACCAAATGATTTGAACCAGTGCACAATTCAAGGTCCATAAAGACATGGATGACTGAGTTTGGGGTAGATGAACTTGACTGGCCTGCACAGAGAAGAGACCTCAACCCAATAAAACACCTTTGGGATGATTTATAGTGGAGACTGCGAGCCAGGCCTTCTCATGCAACATCAGTGCCTGACCTCACAAATATGCTTCTGGAAGAATGGTCAAAGATTCCCATATGCCGCGTACACACGATTGGACTATGCGGCGGACTTAGTCTGGCAGACAATCCGCCGGACTTTCCAGCGGAGGTTCGCTGGACTTTCCGAACGAGCGGACTTGCCCACACACGCCCACACATGACCAGACTTTTCTGGAGTCCAAGTCCAAGTCCGCCGGATAGTCCGATCGTGTGTACTCGGCAATAGACACACTCCTAAACCTTGTGGACAGCCTTCCTAGAAGAGTTGAAGCTGTTATATCTGCAAAGAGTGGGCCAACTTAATATTGAACCCTACGGACTAAGACTGGGATGCCATTAAAGTTCATGTGCGTGTAAATTCAGGCGTCACAATACTTTTGGTAATATAGTGTATACTTAAATAAAATATATTTTTTTAAACCATAGTGCAGTGCACTTTAATATTTGAACTCAAAACTTCTCTTTTTTTTATAATAAGAGCATCTAAAGAATATTATCTTGGGATTAAACTGAATAAATCTTTGAAAACAATTTATAGTTAAAGTGGCCCTAGAATCAGGTTATTTTTTTCATATTAAGTGCATGCTCGCTAATTAATATTTAAAAGTAACACCTAAGAGTGTTAATTGCCTCTCAATTTACCACAGAGAGTGCCCACGTACTCATCGAGAGATAATGGTCTGCAATAGAGATCTAGATTACATAAAGCAAAACATCAATGATGTTCAAAAATTGAAGAACATCATTGATTTTTTAGGAAAAATATGAAAACGCACCAAGTAATTAACACACATTTGTGCCAGCTTCAGAACACATTTGCAACTTAAAAACTGTCTGAAATTTGGAACATGCACACATTGTGTCCACATGTGCTAGCTCCCACCATGGTGGATGAATGGCAACGTTTTTTTGGGGTGCAAACACTTTACGAACTACGAAAGTGGTTGTGGTGAAGGGTTGCACCCCCAAAAAACGTCCATTCATCCCATGATGGAAAATGGCACTTTTGAAGCTTCTAGGCATGTGTTTTACCATCTAATGACCATTTTCAGTCCCAAATTGTGTGCATGTTCCAAATTTCCACTTTTCGGGGTGACCCCCCCATGTGATGAAGGCAAGATCAAACACACTTTGAACATATAGTCATGTCTGATCTTGTCTTCACTTTACAAAGTTGAACTTTCCAAGTTCCTAGGTTCTGTTTTGCTCCATGCCTGGTTTTACCAATTGCGGAATGTTTGTAAACAATGTTGTAAATAACCAAGATGTTGTCAGTTTTGGCGTGAAGATTGTAAACGCACTTGGAATGTTTTCCTAGTAAACTTTTATTTTTCTAAATGTGTGGCTTCCTTATTAAAAAACACAATGCATTATGTATTAAAATGAAAAGGATATGGGGGGCAATGGGTGTTATTTACTAAAGGCAAATCCACTTTGCACTCCAATTTTCTTTCCCGGGAACTTTTTCAATGCACTTGTAGAGCATAGCGGATTTGACTTATGTAAATGACACCCACAGTGCTTTGTACGAAAACACGGAGCACAGCATTTTGGAGAATACACACATGTCAGACCTGGTGATGAAAAGGAGTATTTTGGGTGTCAGTTATGCAGTACAAACCTTCTCTAGACCAAAGATTAGGTAGCAAACACACAACATGAGAATAATCTTTTTGGGAAGAAGAGACTGTTACCTCCTTTTGCCCAGAAAGTGCATTCCCACTGTCGAAGGCAAAGGGAAAAAAATGTCAAAGTAAAATAAGCTAAAAAGAAGACTGAAATGACATGAAATCATAGGTTGGTTAAAATATCAGATTTATTAAAAAATGCCTCTCACACATCGTCAGGCAGAACAATGGCCCCCCTACCCACAAAGTACTGCATATATTGGTCCCGGACCACACGGCATTTAGAGGGGGCAAGCCTGGACGTGCCACTCGAAGGGCTGTGAGTTCGGCATTTGGAGGGCCCTCCACATCTGGCCAACGGGCACCACATAGTTCCTGTTATGTCTTTTGAGGAAGTTGTGCAATATGCAACAGGCAAGAACTATGTGGTTCAGTTTGTATTCCGCCAAGTTAAATGCCGTCAGGAACAGGCGGAAGCGGCTGGCCAGGATGCCAAAAGCGTTCTCCACAACTCTTCTGGCTCTGGACAGCCTGTAGTTGAAGACCCTCTGGTCCGGGTGAGGGTCCTCATCGGGAACGGCCTCATCACATGGGGAGTCAACGCAAACGCTTCATCTGCGACAAAGACGAAGGGGAGTCCTTCGGCATTCTCCTCTGGAGGTGGCAAGCACAGACTGCCACTTTGGAGACGCCAGTAGAACTCCGTGTGCGTAATGGCCCCACCATCCGATATCCCGGCCGTTCATCCCCACGTCCACATACATAAACTCGTATGTTGCCGACACCACCCGCCAACATCACTACACTATTAAACCCGACGACGACTTACGTCACGACGTTCTTCCGGACCGGATATTCCGACAACGTAGTCCGACCGTGTGTACGCAACGCCAACATCGGACAAAGTACGTCGGACAAAGTCCGACTGACCTGGTCCGCGGATTGTCCGAGCGTGTGTATGGGGCTTAAGAGTGTTAATTGCCTCTCAAAGTATTTGGCACCATTCACACTTGTCCAACTTGTCATGTGACTTTGGACAAGTCGCAGACCATTCTTTTCAATGGTACACATTCAAATTGGTCACATCAAAAGTCACACCAAAGTAGTGTAGGCACCTTTTCAAAGTCGTTGCGACTTTGTAAATTGTTTGACTTTGAAGGCGCTAATGTAAACGAAGCCTTAAAGTGGTTGTAAACTCTCCTCCACAACTTTGTCCCATGTCAATCAGCATACAAAACCCTAATGAACACTGCTTGTAGATATCTCCTTACTTGCTTAGTATTGTTGTAATCCTTTTTGTTCTTTAGAATGATGTCACTGAGCATGCCCAGATCTCCCCTGATTTACGGCACACTCTGTGTACTTATCTATCTATTATCAGGACTTCCTACGGCACACAACACTTAAATCCCCGGAGACTGCATAATCACTCAGAGCTTCCTCCTACACCCCATGTGACCATGTGACATCACATGAAGTGTAAACCAGGGCATCGGACAGCATTACTGCAGTCTTATCAGCTGAAGCTGATAAGACTGACACAGGCAAACATTAGATAATCGGCACAAGTAAATACTATGAAATAAAACAAGTCAGCTATGAACAGGGAAGCAGGGTTGCCATAGAAACGTTGGATTGAGACGGAGGCTTGGTTAACAGTACAGAAAGTGCTCAATGTAAGGGCAGAAATACACTCCACTGTGGACTCAGAAAACAATAATTAAGATGGCGCTGCCTAACTCCTGGAAACAAGTTTTTTTAAAGTTTCTTTAAACAGTAAGTAATATAGTATGTGATTTGGGCTGGATTACAGTGGCTATAGTTTGATAATTACTTATTATAATGGACTAAATGAAAAGAAGCATCAGAGTGGGAGGGTTTACTTCCTCTTTAAACCTAATAATGTTTTTATCTGACTTTCTCTCCAGAAAGATAGAACCATCTTTGTTCTATCCTAAAAACTCAGCAGCTGTTTCCTGGACTGAAATGTTTACTCAGAGATGGCGTAATCTTGTAAATCTTGGTGCCTGTGCAGTTTTTGGCTTTGTTCACAAACACCTAACACGGACCGGTCCCAGCTGCAGTCTCTCACATTTTGACTTTGGCTACAAAATGACAATGCTGCATTATGGTCACTGGAAAAGAGACCGATAATATAGTTTTTTTTATCAATTGTGCATAGCCACTTCTCATTCTGTGTTGGCTGCATGTGTAACTCTGACTTGTGTCTATATAATCAGTATAGCGAAATAACCAAGACATCTATTTTACAATATGTTAAACTAAGGTTCTTGGAGAAATCTTATGTGATTATTTTTTATTCAATACATGGTAGGGTTATTACGAAATTGAACCAGAGCAATTCATAAGATATGCCAATCCAAGCATAATGAGCATAATGACTATATCAATTTCACCTGTATCTGAGGGCAATAGTTTTAAATCATTGTTGCATGTTAAGCTTTGTTAGAAGCTACATTCATACCTGTGAATGGATCTGACACTGATTACATGTGAGGACCCCAGTGAGAGTTCTAGGTGATTAGCTGTGGGAGGCAGCTCTATTGAAAGCAATAAGTAGTCTTTGTCCAAGGCGGATCACTCGCAGATGATCACTTCATGAGCGAACACATGTGAATGTTTGCAATCAGCTGCTGGAGTCAGCAGCCTCCCATTGCTTTCAATGGGTCTACTTTCCGTAGTTCTGAGGTTCTTGCATGTAATAGGGCTCATTTGTAGGGTTTAATGTAGCTCAATATGCTTGAAACAGTTGCTATTCAGCTGAAAACTTTATGTAGAGATTTTAATTTTTAGAAACAAGGGCCTCTTCCCCACAACCCTGGTCGGTGGTTATGGGGGTCTGTTGGCAGGGTGCTTATTGGAATATGGAAGCCCCCTTTAATTAAGTGGGCCCCCAGATCCCGGTCCCCCTATGTGAATGAGTATGGGGTACATTGTACCCCTACCCATTCACCCCAAAAAGCAGTGAAGTGTTAAAAAAAAACAAGAGACAGTCCCTTAGGCCTGGTTCACACCTATGCAGGTTGCAGTTTGCATATTCAAGGTGCATTTTGTGTTTTTCACATTTTTTACATTTCAGACAATTCATCAGGAACTGGCCAAAATTTGCATAGTGTATAGCCAACTTTAGACTTGTCGTGTGCAGGTAATAGTTATCCTTCATTCTAGTGGTGTCACCATTCTTCTTTTGTTATAATCATTCTGGCATAGTTTATGCATTTATAGAGGTTATTGACATGGCACATAGATAATTATATTATCCTCAAAAGTTGATCAAGATCCACATTTCTTTTGAATATTAACTGCCACATGATTGGAAGAACATTTTCTTAGGCTGCATGAGATTAATTACTTGTCCCTTTTTTGTATGTACAAGTTAATGATAGCTCCATTGTTCAGATTTGAAAATCTATATTTATCAATCCATAGTAAGTGCCAATATATTCTTTTAGAATGTAATAAATGTGCAAACTGAACAACCCATTATTAGTAACTGTATATAGTTATCAGAACAAAAGGATAATTTTGTTCCCACTAAAAATTTAAAACAGAAACTATATTAGGAGACTAAGATGACAATATCATGGTGTAAAATAGGTTTTCTGAAGCTGAACTCTCAGGATTTACACAGTCCTGCCAAATAGCAGGGGTGGTGTTGGTGGTAACCCAACTTTTCGCTACTGCAGTTAAACAATACAGCCTGGTTACCTCCCTACACTCTAATGCCCTGTAAACATGATCAGATTTTCTGACAACAAATGTTGGATGTGAGCTTGTTGGCTGAAAGTCCGACCATGTGTATGCTCCATCGAACATTTGTTGTCGGACTTTCCGCCAACAAATGTTGGCTAAGAGGTTCTCAAATTTTCCGCCAACAAAACTTTGTGGTCGGAATTTCCGATCGTGTGTACACAAGTCCGACACACAAAAGTTCACGCATGCTGGGAATCAAGCAGAAGGAGCCGCACTGGCTATTGAACTTCCTTTTTCTCGGCTCGTCGTATATCTTGTATGTCATCACATTCGGAATTGTTGGCCAACATTTGTGTGACTGTGTGTATGCAAGACAAGTTTGAGCCAACATCCTTTGAACAAAAATCCACGGTTTTGTTGGCAAAAAGTCAGATCGTGTGTACGGGGCATAACTTTAACGAGATAGTAAAAGAAGCAGCAGCACACGGATGTGCTCACCCTGCTCTTTCCTCCTGTGACAATCTTTCTTGTCATCCTGTGTTCACTGAAATACACCTGACTGGCTCTTAGTGCTGCCCATCCCATCCTCGTCTGGCTTCTATCGTACAAAGGGTTAGAAGATTCCTTATGAGGTAAAATTTAGGTGTTTGCACTAACTGCATTTAAATATACTCTTAACAGTTTTTTTACATGATTTAGGGTTTATCTATAAATAATTGCTGTTCAGTTCACAGAGTGAATGCTTGCTGGACTTTTGACTATCTTTATTACTTAGCATTCTGGTATAATTTTACCCTAGTTTCACACCTATGCATTTTAAGTGCGTTTTGCAGTTTGCAGAAACGCACTACAGTCCATTTAACATGCTTTCCTATGGTACACATTCACATCTCTGCGTTTTGCAGCCTGTGTGTTTTTGGAAAGGGTTGGGGACTTTTTTCCGGGTTTTGCATGTAATAGACTTCAATGGAATTGCGATTTTTGATGTGTTTTGTCGTTTTTATTTTTCCGGTTAAACACTATATATGGCTGGTTGTTAAGGAGCCGGATGGGAAGCCGGCCGCTGCGTCCTTAACAACCGATGAATCATCAGCTGTTAGCAGGGTTTCCCGCTGACAGCTGAAAGTAAAAAAAAATTGCTGGCAAAAAAAAAAAAAATTGTGAAAAAAACAGCGGTGGGGTCCCACCCAAAATCCATACCAGACCCTTATCTGAGCATGCAGCCTGACAGGTCAGGAAATGGAGGGGATGAGTGAGCCCCCCGCCTCCTGAATCATACCAGGCCTCATCCCCTCAACATGAGGGGATGGGTGCTTTGGGGCGGGGGCTCTGTCCCCACCCCAAAGCACCTTGCTCCCATGTTGATGGGGACAAGGGCCTCTTCCCCACAACCCTGGTTGGTGGTTATGGGGGTCTGTGGGCAGGGTGCTTATCAGAATCTGGAAGCCCCTTTTAAGAAAGTGCGCCCCTGGATCCTGCCCCCCCTATGTGAATGAGTATGGGGTACATTGTAACCCTACCCATTCACCCCAAATAGCAGTGAAGTGTTAAAAAAAACAAGAGACAGCCCCTTAGGCCTGGTTCACACCTATGCAGGTTGCAGTTTGCATATTCCAGGTGCATTTTGTGTTTTTCAATAAACATTTTTGATCCATTAAAGTTTATGGAAACAAAAACCAGAAAAAAAGTCCCTGGCCTTTCCATAAAATGCACAGATGTGAACTACATTCTTAGGAAACCATGTTAAATGGACTGTAGCGTGTTTCTGAAAAACTGAAAACACAATAAAAAATGCATAGGTGTGAACCAGGACATACTAAAAATGAAAAAATGTCCCCCGTCGTAGCTCCAACGCGTCTTCTTTCTCCAGTACCGATGACTTCTTCCTACGGTTTCCTCCCTCTCTGGTGCAATCTTCTCCCCCTGGTGCCGTCTTCTCCTTGTGCTGTCTTCTCCTTGAGCTGTCTTCTCCTTGTGCTGTCTTCTTCTTGAGCTGTCTTCTCCTTGTGCTGTCTTCTTCCCTGCTGCCGCTTATCTGCTAAAAACAAACATTCTTCTCCTAACGCTGTCACAAGGGGCACTTCTCCAGATGACATCATTGGATGGCCACGCCCCATGGCTATATAAGAAAAGGCAGACGGGAGACAACCCAACGGAGGAAGACAGCAATAGAAGAAGATCTTTTTTTTTGTTTTTAGAGGGTAAGCAGTAGCGAGGAAGAAGACAGCACAAGGAGAAGACAGCTCAAGGAGAAGACAGCTCAAGGAGAAAACAGCCCCAGGGGGAGAAGACTGCACTGGAGGGAGAAGAAACTACCAGAGGAAGAAGACATACTGGAGCTATGACGGGGGACATTTTTCATTTTTAATAAAGGACTTGTCAAAAACTATCTCTTGTTTTTTAACACTTCACTGCTTTTTGGGGTGAATGACTAGGAGTACAATGTACCCTCATTCACATAGGGAAGGCCCGAATCCAGGGGCCAGATTCTGATAAGCCCCCTGCCCGCAGACCCGAACAACCACTGGCCAGGGTTGTGGGAAAGAGGCCCTTGTCCCAATCAACATGGGGCAAGGTGCTTTGGGGCAGGGGGGTTTTGCCCCCGCCCCAAAGCACCTTGCCCCATTTTGAGGGCATGATGCCTGTTATGATTCGGGGGGGGGGTGGCGCTCGTACCCCCTTTCTTTCCAGACCTGCCAGGCTGCATGCTCAGATAAGGGTCTGGTATGGATTTTGGAAGGAACATATTGCCATTTTAAAAAAAATTTGGTGAGGGGGTCCCCTCCAAATTTAAACTAGACCCAAAGGGCCTGGCATGGACCTTGGGGGGACCCCACACCGTTTATTTCACAGGGCAGTGTTCCAACAGGATGACGACCCCAAAACGACCCCAAACACACCTCCAAGATGACCACTGCCTTGCTAAAGAAGCTGAGGGAAAAGGTGATGGACTGGCCAAGCATGTTTCCAGACCTAAACCCTATTGAGCATCTGTGGGGCATCCTCAAATGGAAGGTGGAGGAGCGCAAGGTCTCTAACATCCACCAGCTCCGTGATGTCGTCATGGAGGAGTGGAAGAGGACTCCAGTGACAACCTGTGAAGCTCTGGTGAACTCCATGCCCAAGAGGCTTAAGGCAGTGCTGGAAAATAATGGTGGCCACACAAAATATTGACACTTTGGGCCCAATTTGGACATTTTCACTTAGAGGCGTACTCACTTTTGTTGCCAGCGGTTTAGACATTAATGGCTGTGTGTTGAGTTATTTTGAGTGGACAGAAAATGTACACTGTTATACAAGCTGTACACTCACTACTTTGTACATTACATTGTAGCAAAGTGTAATTTCTTCAGTGTTGTCACATGAAAAATATAATAAAATATTTACAAAAGTGTGAGGGGTGTATTCACTTTTGTGGGATACTGTATATATATATATATATATATATATATATATATATATATCTCAACTCTTTATTATTTTTGTGAGTGGATTTTTGTGTCACACCCCTCCAGTCTGTGTCCGTTGTTTGTATGTGCTTGGAATAAGAAGGAGGGCAATTATAGTGGAGTGTGGAAGCGATTGGGTGGCTGCTGTGGCTGGAATCTGTTAACCCCCCCTCCAGTAATATAAAGCTTATGGTGGTGGTGGAAATAGGGATAAAAATGATATAGATTTCACTTATCACTTAGCTTTCCTAAATGCAAGAGTACCAGTGTGAATGAGGCCTTGGGATCAGGAAAGTAATATGCATAAAAGATTTTGTCTAAGTGGAGGAATATTGCCCTAAGCATTTAAAGGCTCTGTCCCTACAGGCTCACATATCCTCCAGTTCCCTTTTAGCATAGACACTTTTCTTGTTCTAATTTTGAAATTACTATATATATATATAATATTATCTATATATATATATATATATATATATATATATATATATATATATATATATATACATACACACATACAGTATATACTGTATAACGGTATATATTTGTTTTGATTATTGTACCTATGCACAACCTTAAACTGCAATGACACAGAAATGTATAATGTACATTTGAAGGTTTGAAGGGGTTGCAATAAAGGGAATACCTCAGCATTCTATTTCTCTTTTCTTATCACAAGAGAAAATACTAGCCCATTGCTTCCTTTGTGTACCTGGAAAGTTATTTGCTCTTTGAATGTGACATTCTTTTTTTATCTGTGCAGAGTTTGATTGGTGAGGCAGCAGATTTTACCATCTGCAGTTTTCAATGGACGGAGTTTCAAAACATAAGGTTATCAAAAGAGGGTATGAAACTGAGAGGCAGTTGGGAAATCTGCCGCTCTGAAAAGGAAATGGCAAATGTTTTTTAGTGTTTTCATCCAGACATGTGTCCCCTTAGTCAGTGACATAGCTGCTCTAATGTTGCCATGGTGAATGCTTCTAATCATTCCTACATATGACAGGCTCCTATTTGTCTGCTTTCCCATGGGTGTAAATTTCCAGGCTTAAAAATCCATGTGAGAATATCATCTACCATGCAGATGTTTCTCTGCTTTAGAATATCAGGCAGCTGCGTGTGCCATCGTAGACAGCTAATTGGAGACTGCATCATAGGAACAGAGGCATAATTATGGCATAAATACACATCCTCTGGTGCATCATTGTATCTCTATTAACAGAAAATTTTAAACAGTGCTCAGAGTGTAATTAGTGTAGTTGATAAAGTTGTAAAACATGTAAATAAGGGAAATAGCAGGTACGTGGCCAATCCACAAGCCAGCACTGGGGGATGCAGATTATTGCCTATTTAGAAATAATTAGCAAGGCTGCGTTAACAAAGTCTGTGTCCAACGGAAGCAAGGCAAACATTTATTCTGGTAACAGCTCTTTCTGTGCTAGCCATGAAAATCTACTAATATTGGTAATTTAGCCCTCATTACCAATGGATAAAGCATGAAAAGAGCTCAGACATGAAATATGACAAGTAATATTAATTTTTATTCCAGAGAAAAGGAAGCTTTCTTGAGTTGCATGCTGATTTCTCTGCAGGGCTTCAGCAGAGTGTGGGTAGGAGGTAGCGGATAGCTGGTAGCTGAGAATTCAGGATATGGAGCTGCTTCACTGCTGGAGGTCTCCCCCAGGGTGCTTATGACAGTAGCTGATGAGCCATGCTTCTGTAAGTGCCCAGTCAAACACTGGGTCATTCTGAGAATTTAATGGAGAAAAAAAAAGCTCTGTGATACAAGAGGCTCTTACAGACGCATGATAACTTTTATATGCTATTGTGGTTTTCTAATGTATGTCTGTTTTATTTCATCTGCCAAATCACTGCCTTTAAGAGTGTTCATTGAACATGGTATAGAATAAAAATATGCCAAACATATATGTCTCTATCCTTGAAATCTGTCAAAATATAAAACATAAATTCTGAAAATATTAAGGAGTGAATGTTGTATGTTAAAGATTCCAGTTACTAAATGAATGTGTTGTTTTCCTTAAAGGCAAATAGAATACATTTTGGGATCCTTATAATTGCAAAAATATGTATTAGGCTTATTTTTATCAGTACAAAGAAGTTAGCATGTTTCTTTATAAAAATCTATGTTATTTCCTTTATAACTATGCAATAAAATTAAATTCAAATATATTTGACCAAATACCATAAGATTTGAGGACAAAATGTCTTATGCATCTAATTTACCAGTTTGGTCTGTTAAAATATATGAAGTTATTTGATATGATGAATATATCTATATGTTGTATCTTGTTTCATGTATTCTTACGAAAAACAAAAGTCATTTGTAAGTCATTTGATCTAAATATAGGAAAACCGACATCTTTCACAAATTAAGGAACACACTCCTGACACTATCCGCTTGCCGACCAGCCGCCGCAGTTGTACTGCTGCAACATGGCTCGGCTGCGCAAATCGCTGTTATGTTACGTTGGTAACATAAATGGCCACTAGGGGGGAGCTTGCTTGTCCCCACTCGCTCCCCGAGCCGATGCGAGTGCCCAGCGGTCTCAATCACAGCTGGGCTCCCGCGATTGCTCGGGGCACACGGAGAACCAGGACCTGTGTGTGTAGTGTAGTGTGAGGAGTGAACTGACAGATTGTCTGTTCATACAGAGTATGAACAGCGATCTGTTAGTTTCCCTGCACATCCTCCCTTCAGTTAGAACACGTACTAGGACACACATTAACCCCTTCACTGCCCCCTAGTTTTAACCCCTTCACTGCCAGTGAAATTTATACAGTTATCAATGAAATTTTAATCGCACTGATCGCTGTATTAATGCCAATGATCCCAAAAACGTGTCAAAACGTCTGTCCACCATAATGTCGAAGTCACGATAAAATATTATTAATAAAAATGCCATAAAACCATCCCCTATGTTGTAGATGCTATAACTTTTGTGGAAACCAATCAATATACACTTATTGCGATTTTTTTTACCAAAAATATGTAGAAGAATACGTATCGGCCTAAACTGAGGAAAAAAAATGTTTTTTTTTATATATTTTTTTAGGATATTTATTATAGCAAAAAGTAAAAAGTAATGCGTTTTTTTCAAAATTGTCGCTGTTTTTTTGTTTATAGCATGATCAAATACCACCAAAAGAAAGCTGTATTTGTGGGGAAAAAAAGACGTCAATTTTGTTTGGGAGCCACGTCACACGACCGTGCAATTGTCAGTTAAAGCGACGTAGTGCCGAATCGCAAAAAGTGCTCTGGTCTTTGGTCAGCCAAATGGTCCGGGGCTTAAGCGGTTTATTATTAGGCAAAAAGACTGTTGACTTTGCAAGAGAAGCTAGAAAATTAAATTTTGCTAGAAAATTCCACACATAGCTTAAGGAATGAGGTAAAGCTTTACTGAGTTTCATCTTCTAATCATGTTCAAGCAAACATTTTTTTTTTTTGGAATTCGGCTCCATAGACACACAGCTCAGGGTCGAGAGGACACTGTGTGCCCCCCATAGCAAATGGCTTGCAATTGAGACCCACAAAGAAGAGGAGGAGCAAAGATTGTCAGAGGGAACCCAAGAAGAGGAGGATTAGAGCCACTCTGTGCAATACCACAGAACAGGTAAGCATAACATGTTTGTTATTTCATTTTATTTAAAAAAATGTACCTTTAGTAACACTTTAAAGTACCATTCAGCTCCTTTTTTTCCACCAAAACACAAATTTTAAAGTAACCATTTTGTTTTTCAGCTCCAAATTTGAGCAAAGATCCTAATGGTAGTGGTTTTGATTGTGCTGCTAGCTGGAGCCCATTGAAATCCTTCTAAATATATATATATATATATATATATATATATAGATATATATATATATATATATATATATATTATATATGTACATATATCTCTATTTAGATATATTTTATTATTTGTTGGTAGCTTGATTAAAGTGACAATCAGCACCCCCTTAAAGATTTGAGTATAACATTTGCAGTCTTCCCTGCACGCTTCCTTGGAGCCAAGTTGGTGTCGGGCCTTCATGTGTCAGGCGGATGACATCTATGTCCCCAAGCTGTGGCACTACAACAGCCTGTGTCTTCTGTGAGACCAGACTGAAGCCAGGCACTTCCGACTCTTCCCACCACGCTGCCCTGCACTCTTCCCTGAACGCTTCCTTGGAGGCTGACTTTGTAAACTTATGAAGGAGCAGATAATTGTTAAAAAAGATCCAAAAGGCTATCATTTGGACCCCTGCATTTTCCAAGCAGATCACCAATGTTGTATAAGGCATTTTTTGCCACTACTACTGT
Source organism: Lithobates sylvaticus (assembly GCA_028564925.1). Classification (NCBI taxonomy): domain Eukaryota; kingdom Metazoa; phylum Chordata; class Amphibia; order Anura; family Ranidae; genus Lithobates; species Lithobates sylvaticus. Next base: position 285,149,846 of record CM053028.1, on the reverse strand, counting down.
GGATGTTTTTGTATGTCCTCAATCATCCAATTGTAAACTTATGAAGGAGCAGATAATTGTTAAAAAAGATCCAAAAGGCTATCATTTGGACCCCTATTTTGTGTGTTGCACCCACACTGCACCCACACTTTTTCGAAGTTTGCGCATTTTTTGGCAGCTTTTTTCACAATTCTGAGTTCAGGGTGTTAATTGTTTCACATTTTAACGTTTACAGCATTAATATTCACACAATCACAATTTGGGATACTAAATATATACCTGGCTCCAGCTGGGCGCATCAGCCTGCTCCAAGGTGGAGGGGTCTTCTCCTTCCGTGGAAGCCTCAGCTGGGGTGGAGGGAAGAGTGGAGGGAAGAGTGGAGGGAAGAGTGGAGGGAAGGGTGGAGGGAAGAGTGGACAGTGATTGCCTGGGTTCCATCTGGTCACCTATAAAAGCCAGTTGGTTGTAGTACCACAGCTTGGGTACATAAACATTCTCTGCTGCTGCTCCTGATCTGACTGATTCCTCAATCTTCTTGCGCTCCCGCTTGTACATGTGCCTTAAACTTGAAATTCTGGCTTCAACAAACTTGGTGTCTGCGTTGGGGACTTGAGTCTTCACAAAATCCACAAGTGGCCCCAGTGTTGCCTTCCGGACATCCCTATTGCCATATAAAGGATTCTTGAGCTGCCACAGGTTGGTATTTTTTCTGTAGAGCGCAATGAATTCGGACATGAACTGCTGGTCCTTGAATGGATTCCACTGGGCTGCTGCCATGTTTGTTTCTGTTTTGTTAGTAATGGCAATACAAAAGACCAAAAACACAAATGTTACTAAAAACGCACATCCAGTTTTTCAAACCAAACATTACACAACACACCCACACACAGGCAGCAACACATCCACACAGGCAGCAACCCCTACACACAGGCAGCAACACCTACACACAGGCAGCAACACATCCACACAGGCAGCAACCCCTACACACAGGCAGCAACACACACATATCCTTAAAAAATGCAGGCCCAAAACCCAATAAACCACAGTAATGCATCCTAGAAAACACTTACCTTCGTACAGAGCGCTCGCTACTTCCCTTCGGGAACACGTGGGGCCCTCAAACAGCCTTATATACACTGCGCACGCGTCGAAGTCCGCCTGCGTCCTCCGCGTCGCCCGCCCATGACGTTCCTCCTGACGAGTATTCCCCGCCCCGCTTCCCCTCGTTGCATTGTGGGTGAATAAATTCATGAAGATGGCGGACACATTCTCAGCCAGTAGCGCGGAGGAAAGCCAAGAAGCGAACACATCTGCATCCAGCAGCAGATATAAGGCCACCAATATGGCCTTTGAAGAGATGGTGGAGATGGTGGACATCCTACAAAGGGAAGATTACGACGGGGAAAATGGCCCCTACCCTCGACCCAACTTGCGTAAGGACAAGATTCTCACTACAATCGTCAGCACCCTGGAGCAGAAATTCGGCGTACGAAGGGGCAAGGATCAACTGCGCAAGCGATGGTCCGACATCAAATCCAGGGAGCACGATCAGTACAGGAGAATTCAAAAAGCCATCAAAAAAAGTAAGTCAAGCACGTGCGCTACTATGGTTATACTTGATATGTCTAATCTTGCGCAGATGTTATTAGCATTCGTACGTGAAACTTGCGCAGATGTTATTAGCATTCGTACGTGAAACTTGCGCAGATGTTATTAGCACTCGTACGTGAAACTTGCGCAGATGTTATTAGCATTCGTACGTGAAACTTGCGCAGATGTTATAGCACTCGTACGTGAAACTTGCGCAGATGTTATTAGCATTCGTACGTGAAACTTGCGCAGATGTTATTAGCACTCGTACGTGAAACTTGCGCAGATGTTATTAGCATTCGTACGTGAAACTTGCGCAGATGTTATTAGCATTCGTACGTGAAACTTGCGCAGATGTTATTAGCACTCGTACGTGAAACTTGCGCAGATGTTATTAGCACTCGTACGTGAAACTTGCGCAGATGTTATTAGCATTCGTACGTGAAACTTGCGCAGATTTGATGAAAGTTCAGTTTGTCTTCATAACGTTTATTGAGTTTACCTGGCTTTGGTTGTTGGAGTTGTAAGGTTGTTTATTATTGTCACTATCTATACAATTACTGCTGTAGTAAGGGTTTTAGGGGTAACTTACACAGGGACTCCAGAAGCTGTTTTGGGGGGTGGGGATAAATATGTTAAGCAGGGTGTCATGCTCACAATTCCCGAAAAATGCTCATCATCTACAAATACTGTAGGTGGTGACTTTTCAAAGAAGTACACTCACCTGTCCCTTGGATGGTGCAGCTACAATCTCTGATCTTGCAATCATGAAATTAATGTTTGCGGCTTCACTTCCCGGGTCACTATTTGGCATGCGCCAGTTGCGCAATGCAATAGGACTGGTCCGCGCGAGCTCGGGGACCCCTGTGTGTCCCAGAAGACAGCACGGTGGGACGGGATGTGGCGTATACTTCTGTGGGAGTCTATGGCCGGATGTGTGTGCAAATACCTGCCTTACACAGGTATCTGCAACCCCTCACCCCTAAAAGGTTCCAAATAAGACACCACAGGGGTGCAGGGATCCAATGAGCGGAAGTTCAAATTTAGGGTTGAAGGGCGGTTTAAGTATTGGAGTTTCATTAGATAGACATTTCAATTCTGTCTTCAAGTAGGATCTTCTAACAAACTGCTAATAATTGGACAACACTTTTAAACAATGTTTAATAATCCTATTTTGGCACTCAAATATCAGTGTGATTAAAAGTGTACCTTTTTGTGTTCCATTACCATAGGGGGCAAAAGACTCAGACGTCAGTCCGAACCTACGAGGACCTCCCGGCCTCACCAGACTAATTGGGCAGTTAGCCCAAGCCCACGCGTGGATGTGGCGGAACAGGTGGTTGAAGTGGATCAAATCTGCACCCCACCAAGTGAGTGTCTCAGAACACAGATTGAGCTAATAAATTAAGGTCTGCATGTTTTTTTTTTTTCTTGTGTTTTATCTACCCAACTTTTAGGTGATGCTGATCTGTTTGTGGAAGGACAAGCTGCGGAGCCATTTTCCACAGACAGTGCCCACAGGCTTATTGGCCAGATCATGGCCTGGAATCTGCAGCTGGAAAATATGCAGAAGGAGATGGCCACCATGCAGCAGGGAATGAAGGACATGATTGATGTTTTGGGGAGAATCTAAAGACCCCTTTTCCATTTCTTAACATCAATCATGTCCTTCATTCCCCTTTTGATGCGCTGTTTTACAAATTTTAGAGGCCAAATTTATAATATGCACACGGTGTGTCAACATGTGCTATGTGCCATCAGGGGATCTCAATGGACGCATTTTGTGTTTGCAACCCCTAATGCTAGTAGGTGAGAGGGAAGGGGTTTCACACACAAAACACGTCCATTGATTCCCCATGATGGAACATAGCACATGTTGACATTACCCATTTTCCTGTTAAATTAGTGTGCATATTCTAAATTTGGCTTCTACTGTTCATGGGTTACCTGTTGAACTTTGTAAGTTCTGGGCTTTTACATTGTGTAAATATTTTCTAATGCTAAGCCTAAATTTTTAACCATTTTAAAACATGTTTTTATGTTTGTTTAAAAAAATCAATCACAAAAAAAAAAAAAATATGTTGTGAGAAAAAGAACAAAAAAATGTAAAAAATATAACATAAAAAAAAAAAAGTAAAATGTTGTTGAAAAAAAAAAAAAAAAAAACATAAAAAAGGTTTGGATGTGCACTAGAATAAAAAAAAAAAATGTTTGCACAAATTAAACAATGTGTGGCTTCTTCTTTTTAAATACTACCAGTTTGACCAAAACATGTTGTGGTTCATTGACAAGGGGCTTATTTACTAAACGCACAACAAGTTTGCCACTATTAAGATGTGGACAACTGTCAAAATTAAAAGCAAAACCATAAAACAAGAATAAAAATACCAATATTTCAAACATCAATAACTGTAAAAATCCTCCTCTCAGGGGTGAGGGATCGTTGGGGAAATGGCCTCATCAGATGGTCACCCAGACCGAACGCCTCGTCGGCAATGAAAACGAAGGGGAGTCCCTCCACATTATCTTCATCTGGTGGCAGCTCCAGGCCACCAGTCTGGAGACGATGACCGAACTCCGTGTGGTTGAAGACTCCTCCGTCCGACATCCGGCCGTTTTTCCCCACATCCACATAAAGAAAGTCATATTGTGCCGACACCACCGCCATCAACACTATACTATGGAACCCCTTATAATTCCAATAGTAAGACCCCGAATGGGGTGGGGGCACAATTCGCACATGCTTCCCGTCAATCGCCCCTCCGCATTTGGGAAAGTCCCAACGGGCAGCAAACTGGGAAGCCACAGTCTGCCATTCCTGTGGCGTGGAAGGACACTGTGAAGTCAAACAGAAATATACAAATCGAATTAAAAACCAGGCAAAACACCTAACTAAATGCAACAAATTAACAAACAATTTGGAAGAACATATGTATTTATTTTGTAAGTCCTTGAAATAAAGCCAAAAGATTAAGGATAAGGGACAAATCTCTGATTGATGACCCCTCTGATGGCCCAGAGAAGATAATAATGGGGATGTGGGTGTGGAGTAATTAATTGTAAGGTCACACAATACACATGCAATGAATTAACGGGGTGTGTGGGGGGGGGGTGGGTTAATTACAAGCTGACAAAAAACACATGCAATTAATTATCAGGGGGTGTGGGGGGGGTGGGTTAATTACAAGCTGACCAAAACCACATGCAATTAATTATCAGGGGGTGTGGGGGGGGGGGTTAATTACAAGCTGACCAAAACCACATGCAATTAATTAACGGGGTGTGGGGGGGGTGGGGTTAATTACAAGCTGACCAAAACCACATGCAATTAATTATCAGGGGGTGTGGGGGGGTGGGGGTTAATTACAAGCTGACCAAAACCACATGCAATTAATTATCAGGGGGTGTGGGGGGGGTTAATTACAAGCTGACCAAAACCACATGCAATTAATTATCAGGGGGTGTTGGGGGGGGGGGTTAATTACAAGCTGACCAAAACCACATGCAATTAATTAACGGGGTGTGGGGGGGGTGGGGGTTAATTACAAGCTGACCAAAACCACATGCAATTAATTATCAGGGGGTGTGGGGGGGGGGTTAATTACAAGCTGACCAAAAACCACATGCAATTAATTAACGGGGTGTGGGGGGGGTGGGGGTTAATTACAAGCTGACCAAAACCACATGCAATTAATTATCAGGGGGTGTGGGGGGGGGGGGTAATTACAAGCTGACCAAAACCACATGCAATCAATTTAAAAATGAGGGCCAAGGGGGGTGAAAGGGGTGAAAGGGGGGGTGAGTAAAGCAGTACAATGGAGCTGGTAATATACATTTTTAAACAAAGAAAGTGACTAGGCTAGGGTGTTTAGGGGGCCAAGCTTCCATGCGGGGGAGGTTGGTGCAAGGAAATATGCATGTGACCCACTAAATAATACAATCTTAAAGCTATTTCGATAAGTCAACCATAAAATACTAGACAAAAAAACCAAAAAAAAAAAAAAAAAAGGAATAGGGGACATTCATAGAATAGTCCTATCATGGAAATTAGCTAATGATGACATTGATGCACTACATTAGCAAACATACAAGACATAGGTAATTTTAAAAGACAAGACTTACCTTAATGTATTCCTCCAGCAGGACGTGGATAATGGCAGAACAGGTCTCTGGAATAATGAGCCCCAGAGCCTGGGGGGAGATGCCTGTCGTGAACTTGAGGTCCTGCAAGCTTCTCCCCGTCGCCAAGTAACGCAACGTGGCGACTAGCCTCTGCTCCGCACTGATGGCTTGCCGCATGCAGGTATTCTGCCTGGTAATATAAGGGGACAGCGAAGCCAACAGACGGTGAAAAATGGGGTCCGTCATCCGGAGATAATTCCTGAAATCATCAGGATTATTCTCACGGATCTCACGGAGCAAAGGCATATGCGAGAATTGGTCACGCTGGCGCAACCAATTCTTGGTCCATGAACTCCTCCTCACCCTGTTCAAGGACTGGGCTCGTGCCAAGGTGTTAACCGCAACACCGAGCCCCTGCACAGCACGAACTCGTTCCCGAGTACGTCCACACTCCATGGCTTCAAAACGGTCGGCTGATCAAACAAACAACTTAACAGAACGCACTGAAGAACAGCAAGGCCTATGAAGAACGACCTGAAAAACAGGAACGAGCGGACCAGAACGGCCTGAGAACAGGTAGGAACTGATCCACACGCACTGAAAGCCAGATACAAACCTCACAAGCACAGACTGAACGGCAGAAGCGAACGAATTAAGCAGAAGTCTGAGAAGCGCGAATCGTCTCTAACCAAACGTCAACTAACACGCGATACACACGAGATCAGCTGACGGTGCCCAAAGGGTGTCGTTTGGGATCTCGAGCTTCCTTTTTCTAGTCCCGTCGTACGTGCTGTACGTCATCGCGTGAACCGCCGGACTTTTTGCGTGATCGTGTGTGGTCAAGTCCGTTCGCTTTTTAGTCCAGCTGGAAAGTCCAGCGGATTGTCCGCTGGACTTAGGTCCGCCGGGAAAAGTCCGTACGTGTGTACGCGGCATTAGTAACACTTTAAAGTACCATTCAGCTCCAAATTTGAGCACAGATCCTAATGGTAGTGTTGATTGTCACTTTAAACAAGCTGCTAGCATGCTTCAGTACTTCTTGGAGCCCATTGAAATCCTTCTAAAGCCTGTTGGTAGCTTGATTAAAGTGACAATCAGCACCCCCTTAAAGATTTGAGTATAACATTTCCAAACAGGAGATGCTTTAAAGGAAAAAGACCCTCGAAGCTTGTTGCAAGCTTCATAAAAGCTTGTTGTTCACACTGCTCTTATAAAAGCTGAAGCCCACGTGAAACAGGCTTTAGAGTGCCAAAAAACTCACAGAGGCAAAACAGTGGTTTAAAAAAATAGGGCTAAAAAAAATTACAGAAAATTAGTTAAGCACTCCCCTGCTTCAGGAGCTAAGAAAGAAATCCATGGATCATGCCCCCAGTCAGCAACTGAACTCCAAGTATATGGACAAGTATTGCATTTCAAAAATTTAGACTGAGCATAGTTTAGGCTTAAAGTAAAAATCTTTAGTCAGATATGAGGGGCTGGCAGTTACATGCTAAGAGCTAATTTCCATGGGTATATATATATATATATATATATATATATATACAGTGTATACTGTATATTTATGTATATAATGGTTGAGTGGCATCAAGATATACAGTATATTTGGTTAGATTACTTATCTGCTTGTGACATTATTCCCTAATCTGCATCCAGATGTCACAGACTATAGCTGAAGATCACCTTGATGTTTTATTTCTATCTCATGGTCTTGACATTGAGGCATATTTTAAATTTTCGTGTGCGATAAAAGACTGGTAAGTAAGACTGATAAATTAAGTTTTATGCTCAAGGGGATATACTGTATCCAAGTGCCTTATGGCAACCTATCTTTATATGTTTTGATTACTTGTGCTGTTCTTACATAGTCTAAACAGTAAAATAGATTTCAAGCTAAACTTTTACACAGAAATAAAATAGATGGACTGTAGTGTGTGGATGGATTATGGGATAGATTGCATTATTTTATTCCTCTTCCTCCTCAAGGATGCATAGCATGCATCCTTTTCCTCTCCCCCTCCTCCCTCCCCTCCTCTTCAGCTAATCTCACCATAACTCCTCCAACAGATGGTAGATGTCACCATTGCTATCCCCATGGCATGTCCACAGAGCTCTGCTGTGTTTTTGAAAATGGCATTTTTAACATACCTGTATCTGCTGCTGGGGTGGAAGAAAAAAATGTCCTCCAGTCACACCTTTGCCCAGCATCTTGGTGTCAGCTTTTTCAAATACTTCATTATGCAAGTTTGCAGCCCGTTTTCAGTCACCACTGGTTTTCCCAGAAGCCTTTATGTAAGCCACAATTATTTTGCACAAAAAGTCTTTCTTGACTCCCACCAGCATGTATAATGTCATTAGAAAGCGGGATGCAGAGGAGAAATATGAGGAGGAAAAGGGTTTCAGTGCTAGCTTTAGGGCTTATGAGTGTTGGGTGCTGGCAGTGACAAGAAAGAGGAAGAAATTGAGGGTGACTTCAAAGGGTATATTTCACCCCTTTCCAAATAAGGGGATTAAATCAGATCTACTTCCATTCTCTTGATGTTAGCCCAAAATGCAGCATTTTGAGGATGTGCTGCTACAACCTCTTTGCCACATTTCCTGAAGATGGTCAGATACCCACGCACTGGATTCGAAGCAGCTGGGGGAAACAAGAAGTGGGAAGCCAACAGTCTGTGAAATAAGATAGAAAGGTCAGATACGTAACCTTTGATAATGCTGAAAGCCAAATCCTGGGTCCAGACCCAGCTATTTTCCCACTGTCATCCCTATTGTTTTGCATTATTTGAACATTTCAATTTTTTTCTATTTTACTTTTTTTTTCTCATGAGGCCATCCCTGAAGCAAACACACCTGTGATGGCAAGACTGTAACTAAATTGCTTACAAGCGATTGTATCCATGGACTATTAGGTGGGTGTAAAGGATGTACCACTGGCAAGATGATGCCCAATGTGTGCTTGATGCACTTGCCTGCCCTGCTGCATTTGTCATGTCAGAGAAGGCATTTACTGCAGCGGTTGGGTTTTTCAAACTGAGAAGCTTTTTTTAATCTCTTAACGACCCCCATGGTAAATCCCTTCCATACCAGACCAGGGTGCAATACTTTGATAAATGCTTGATCATGCAACACTGTACCTTAATTCATTTTTGACAAAGAGAAAGATGGAGCTTGTTTTTTAGTTGTAATCACCACTGTGTTTTTTATTTAAAAAAAAATACTTTCATTTAGTTTCTGTCATAAAACTTTACAATAAATATTCTTTGTTCATAAGTTTAGGCCAAAATGTACTCTGCTACATTTATTTGGTGAAACAAACTGATTAAGGTTGCATTATTTATGGAATGGAAGTTCTAGAGACTACATACCATGAAATATATATATTCCTCATCGATTGGTAAAACCCAGTATGGTACCTGGGACCGAAAGATTTCATAAATTTCATAGAGATCTGGTAGGGATTTCATCCTGGGGGTAAATAATCAGCACACTGATTGGGCAGATGTGTGCAAGGGTTTTTGTAGAGTCAGGACAAGGGTTATGTGTACCACCTTGGCAGACAGAGTAGATCTCTGCCCAGGAGTCAGGAGGGCCCTACCTAGGAGAGACAGGTGGGAGCCAGAGAAGCAAGGGCCTGCAAATAACACCTTTATCAATATCATAATGAGGTGTAGTAGCAACAGAAGTAGTGATTTATGCAGAGGCCAAGTTGTGAGAGACAGTAGGGACAAAAGTAATGTGCGTCATGCCTTATTCTATCTTTGGTGTATACTCTGAATCTGTGGATACATAAGATTGAAGACTTTCAGGTGCAGGGCCTTCTTGTTAACGTAGGACTGTTACAATTCCGTCTTGCTATTTTAGCAAGGAGTTAGGTCTGTGGGCTTATAGATGAATTCTGAATTGTATATGGCCAATTGAAATGAGTAGATGGACACCTTTTTGTATCAGTAAATGATTGCTAGGTTGGGCTTCATCATCTGTTTGTTGAAATCAACACTTATAAATATAGATCCTAATCATGAATGCAAAGAGGTTTTTGTCTCTGCATTTGCATTGAGGTATCTTAGTGAATAGATGAAAGGACATAAACATCCTGCCTATCCTTCCATTATCTTGCCAAAGTTCCTAATTGCACAAAGTTGCTGGTTTTCCCCTCTTCAGCTTCGTGGTGACAAGCCTTGTTTGCATTGCACCATAAGCTACAGTTTTATGAGAAAAAGGTGTCTGAGTAGTGATATACTGGAATAAAAATGGTCCACAAAGATTACAGTGGTGTGAAAAAGTGTTTGCCCCCTTCCTCATTTCCTGTTCCTTTGCATGTTTGTCACACTTAAGTGTTTCGGAACATCAAACCAATTTAAACAATAGTCAAGGACAACACAAGTAAACACAAAATGCAATTTGTAAATGAAGGTGTTTATTATTAAAGGTGAAAAAAAATCCAAACCATCATGGCCCTGTGTGAAAAAGTGATTGCCCCCCTTGTTAAAACATACTATAACTGTGGTTGTCCACACCTGAGTTCAATTTCTCTAGCCACACCCAGGCCTGATTATTGCCACACCTGTTCACAATCAAGGCATCACTTAAATAGGAGCTGCTTGACACAGTAAGGTCCACCAGAAGATCCTTAAAAGCTACACATCATGCCGAGACCCAAAGAAATTCAGGAACAATTGAGAAAGAAAGTAATTGAGATCTATCAGTCTGGAAAGGGTTATAAAGCCATTTCCAAAGCTTTGGGAATCCAGCGAACCACAGTGAGAGCCATTATCCACAAATGGCGAAGACATGGAACAGTGGTGAACCTTCCCAGGAGTGGCCGGCCGCCCAAAATTACCCCAAGAGCGCAGCGACGACTCATCCAAGAGGTCACAAAAGACCCCACAACAACGTCCAAGGAACTGCAGGCCTCACTTGCCTCAGTTAAGGTCAGCGTTCATGCCTCCACCATCAGGAAAAGACTGGGCAAAAATGGCCTGCATGGCAGAGTTCCAAGGAGAAAACCACTGCTGAGCAAAAAGAACATCAAAGCTCGTCTCAGTTTCTCCACAACACATCTTGATGATCCCCAAGACTTTTGGGACAACATTCTGTGGACCGATGAGACAAAAGTGGAACTCTTTGGAAGGTGTGTGTCCAAGTATATCTGGCGTAGAAGGAACACTGCATTTCAGAAAAAGAACATTATACCAACAGTAAAATATGGTGGTGGTAGTGTGATGGTCTGGGGCTGTTTTGCTGCTTCAGGACCTGGAAGACTTGCCGTGATAAAAGGAACTATGAATTCTGCTGTCTACCAAGAGATCCTGAAGGAGAATGTCCGACCATCTGTTCGTGTACTCAAGCTGAAACAAACTTGGGTTCTGCAGCAGGACAATGATCCTAATCACACCAGCAAGTCCACCACCGAATGGCTGAAGAAAAACAAAATGAAGACTTTGGAGTGGCCTAGCCAAAGTCCTGACCTGAATCCTATTGAGATGTTGTGGTATGACCTTAAAAAGGCCGTTCATGCTCGAAAACCCTCTAATGTAACTGAATTAGGACAATTCTGCAAAGATGAGTGGGCCAAAATTCCTCCAGGACGCTGTAAAAGCCTCATTGCACGTTATCGCAAACGCTTGGTTGCAGTTGTTGCTGCTAAGGGTGGCCCAACCAGTTATTAGGTTTAGGGGGCAATCACTTTTTCACACAGGGCCATGATGGTTTGGATTTTTTTTCACCTTTAATAATAAAAACCTTCATTTACAAATTGCATTTTGTGTTTACTTGTGTTGTCCTTGACTATTGTTTAAATTGGTTTGATGTTCCGAAACACTTAAGTGTGACAAACATGCAAAGGAACAGGAAATGAGGAAGGGGGCAAACACTTTTTCACACCACTGTATGTATCCTAATAGAATAAGGGTGCCATAAGGTCCCACACTCTCCTTCCTCTGCTACCTATATAAAATGAGCATCCATGGGGCTTCAGATGGCTATCTCTCTCTTCGTAACCATAGAAGTCATAGGTGGACTCTGTGGCCCTATCACAAAATGTTTATAACTTCACCCCATACCTAGCATGTTTACTGAAGGGACACTGTTTAATGTTAATTCTGTCTGTGAAATGTATGAGGGACTCATTAATGCAGATATTTTTTGTGGGGAGTATATATTTCAGAAAATTTGGGGGAAAAATTTGATCAGTGGCCTAATTTTGTGAAGCCTATTATATGTGGGTTTGCTTCGGGGATGGAGAAAGGAATTGTCATTAACCACTTGCCAACATCGGTTGGCATATATACGGCAGAATGGCAAGGCTGGCAAAGTAACGTATCCGTACGTTACTTTGAATTTCCCGTTGTGTGCGCGCGCCTGCCGCGAGCTCTGTGACTGTGCCCGCGGGACCCGCGGACTTGATCAGCGTGGGGATACCCGCGATCGTGTCATGGAGCTCAAGAACAGAGAGATGCCGATGTAAACAGCATCTCCCCGTTCTGCCTAATGACAGGACACTGATCGTCTGCTCCCTGTCATCAGGCAGATCAGTGTCACGTCATACACAACCCATCCCCCAGACAGTTAGAAGCATGCCCCTAGGGCACACTTAACCCCTCCCTGACCCCCAGTGGTTAACCCCTTCACTGCCAGTGACATTATTACAGTAATCAATGCAATTTTATAGCATTGATTGCTGTATTAATGCCAATGGTCCCAAAAATGTGTCAAAAATGTCCGATGTGTCCTCCATAATGTCGCAGTCACGATAAAAATTGCTGATCGCCACCAAAAAATTATTAATAAAAATGCCATAAAACTATCCCCTATTTTGTAAACGCTATAACTTTTGCACAAACCAATCAATAAACGCTTATTGCGATTTTTTTTCACCAAAAATATGTAGAAGAATACGTATTGGCCTAAACTGAGGAAAAAATGTTTTTTTATATATTTTTGGGGGATATTTATTATAGCAAAAAGTTAAAAATAATGTGTTTTTTTCAAAATTGTCGCTATGCTTTTGTTTATAGCGCAAAAAATAAAAACCGCAGAGGTGATCAAATACCATCAAAAGAAAGCTCTATTTGTGGGAAAAAAAAAAGACGTCAATTTTGTTTGGGAGCCACGTCGCATGACTGCGCAATTGTCAGTTAAACAGACGCAGTGCCGAATCGCAAAAAGTGCTCTGGTCAGGAAGGGGGTAAATCCTTACGGGGCTGAAGTGGTTAAAATGTAAAAATCTTATTATCATTTTATATTATTTTATTACACCCTGGACATGAAACATATATGGAAAATTGGGTGCAATGGCGTCCCTAGGGAGGGGCTAGAGGGGGCCCTGACCCCCCCCCCAACATTATGCTGTGCCCCACCATGTCCCCCCCCCCCCCCCAAGTTTAACATTTTTTTTTTTAGTTTTTTTACAAAAAGGCAATGTCACTGAACTGCATTATCTTCATCCCTTCTCTCCTCCATCTGTCCCTCCCTCTCTCCTGTTCTTTCAAGCTTTCAAGACCTTCACAATTTACTTTCACTTTCAGTTAGGCAGGTAATAGACGTTGCAAATTTCTTTCCTGCATCCACAGATTGCAGGAAAGAAACTTGCATGATTCCCCCATCAACACAGACAGTGGTGACAGGGGATTATCCTTCCTGCCCAGCAATTGTATTCTCCCAACAAACAGTGATTATCACTAGTGGCTATAGCAACCACTAGTGATAATTATAAGAGTATCTGGCAGGCTGGTTGTTCCCAATTTGATCGATCAACTTGGTACGTTCAGCCTGCTCATTAATGGTTCAAATCTCAGCCAGTTCCTGCTGAACCAGCTGAGATTTAAACTGCCTATGGCTGGTCTTAGCACTTAGGCAGCCCATACATTGATCATTTTTTTTCATTCAACTAGTAGGTTGAATAAAAAAAAGAAATGATCCAATTCTCCCATCTACACATTATAGGTGGTTGGGGGAATCCTCCAATTATGGACCAGTGGTGGAACTACCAGGGTTGCTGTCCTGTCCCGGCTATTCACAGCGCTGGTCTCTGTCTCCATGGCAGCGGCGGCACATTGGAACCCAGTGCTGGTTACTTTATGTGGCTGATGTACAGGAGGGCCAGAACAATTTTTTGTTAGAGATGGGCTGGGCATGTTCAAAATCCCACATGCCCGAGCCCGCCAGGAAGCCCACACTGCACAGCACTATTCACAGGCAGGCAGTGAGCTGCCCAGATCAGGAATGTCTCACTGCCTGTAAATAGCGATGTGCAGTGTCGGCTTCCTGCCGGGATCGGGCATGTGGGATTTCAAACACACCAAGCCCATCTCTACTGGTTGTAGAGTAGACAGTTGAGCTCCCTGCAGGTTGCTTAGCAGCAGTGCAGCCTTCTCTGACATGCTGATAATGATGCAATCCAGGTGATGCTCCTAGTCAAATCCTAGTGTTAAATATCATAGTGATTTTATTGATCAAAGCCCACACCTTACAGGCATAGAGCCCACATGGCTGCTGAACATATGGTTGATGTGGTTGTACTCTTGATTGTAATAAATACTGTGTTTATTAGATTTGACTGGGAGCATCACCTGGATCACATCCCGATCAGCATGTCAACAGAGAAGGTTATACAGCATTACTGCTGCTAGGTGACCAGCTGGGGGCTTGGCTCTCTACAACCAATAGTGCCAGCCTTCCCCTGCATACACCCAACTTTGTCACCAGCACTAGGTCCTAATAGACTGCCGCCGCTGCCAAGAAGACAGATGCCAGACCGGCACTGTCAATAGCAGGGGCAGGAGAGCAAGAGGAGATTGGGGAACCCCACGGTGGCAGAACACCAAGGCCCGGTGGCAAGACAACATTTGCAACCCTGATAGTTCTCCCACTGCTTTGGACCCTTATATTTTCTTGGTATGCTGGGGACATAGATCTCTTGTTTTCTGACACCCTGGGGGGCCCCCAATAGAGTAGGAAGGGAGCTCACTGCAGAACATGTGAAAGGGCCCGTTGTGGGATTGTAGTAAAGGGTCCCAGGATAGATATAAATAATTGCATTCTATAGTTGCCCCCTACTTTTGTCCCTGTCCCCCCATGTGCCCCCCCCCTAAATATGAAAGCTGGAGATGCCACTGATTGGGTGTGTGGACCAATTGGACTGCTGCTAATTTTTTTTTTTTTTTTGGTGTTCCTATGTTTAGAGTAAGGCTGAGAGAGGTTTTCTATTTGGAAACAGTGACAGGCTTCCACTCAAATGGTCATGCATTGAAGGAATTGGGATTTTTGGCAGTGAACTGTTAGGCAGGCCATAGATGATGCAATTTTCTTTCCTGCAACCCAATTCCCCCATCATCACAGTCAGTGTTAATGTTGGAATCTGGGAGCCCACTGGCAATAATCACATGTGATAAATCCGACATGCTGGTTTTACCCAAATCATTTGATGCATCAACTTGGGTACAATCAGCCCTTACCATACATGGATTGAATCTCGACTGGTTCAGATAGGCCCTGCTTACCTGGCTGAGGTTTGAACCACCTATGGTTCCCCCCTCCCCCACTCCCCATATTCCCCAAGATAAACAACATTTGCTCTCTAAAAAGATATTTATTAAGGGTTCTCATCTTTTTTAAGAGACCAGTGCATACACACCCTACACTAATTGTCCCTATGCATTTTATCAGCAACACTCCCTATGCTTTCTCTATTACAGCTAAGCACATTCTCAATATGACTGCTGGGAACCCAACCTTTTCCTTATAATAATTTTCTTTTTTTATGCTGTGCACTATAATATAACATAATTGGTAATTGAAATTCATTACTGCTGATTCTTGTTCTTCTTTGTTATAAGGTCTTTTCCAGTGGCGGCTGGTGGTCAAAATTTTAGGGGGGGCGCAAAACAGACCTGGCCCCCTCACTCGCACATACACCCCCCCCCCCCCAGGGCAGGCTCTTGCACTACCTAGTAGATGGCAGATCTACAGGAGATTGCACGGACTGTATTGTGTATGGTCTGGTGAAAAAGGGGATTGGACAGAGTATGGTCGGCTTTAGGACAATACCAAGAAATAAGCTGCTTTCATATAGGAAAGAGGAGGGATAGCCAAGATATACACAACCAGCAGGAAGGGGTGTGCAGTGATGGATGGATGGACAGGTAGGTGAGTAGGTGGATGGATGAGGTGGGTGGATGCGGTGGATGGAGTGAGTGGATGGGGTGGATGGATGGGGTGGATGGATGGATGGGGTGGATGGATGCGGTGGATGGATGGGGTGGGTGGATGGATGGGGTGGATGCGGTGGATGGGGTGATTGGATGGATGGATGGGATGAGTGGATGGATGGGGTGGGTGGATGGGGTGGGTGGATGGATGGGGTGGATGCGGTGGATGGGGTGATTGGATGGATGGATGGGGTGGGTGGATGCGGTGGATGGAGTGAGTGGATGGGGTGGATGGATGGATGGGGTGGGTGGATGGATGCGGTGGATGGAGTGAGTGGATGGGGTAAGTGGATGGATGGAGTGAGTGGATGGGGTGGATGGATGGGGTGGATGGATGGATGGATGGATGCGGTGGATGGAGTGAGTGGATGGGGTGGATGGATGGATGGGGTGGGTGGATGCGGTGGATGGAGTGAGTGGATGGGGTGGGTGGGTGGATGGAGTGAGTGGATGGGGTAAGTGGATGGATGGGGTGAGTGGATGGGGTGGATGGATAGGGTGGATGGATGGATGGGATGGATGGATGGGATGAGTGGATGGATGGGGTGGGTGGATGGAGTGAGTGGATGGATAGGGTGGATGGATGGATGGGATGAGTGGATGGATGGGGTGGGTGGATGGAGTGAGTGGATGGATGGATGGGATGAGTGGATGGATGGGGTGGATGGGGTGGATGGATGGATGAATGGGTGAATGGATGGATGGATGAATGGGTGAATGGATGGAGATATTTAATGATCAGGGGATGGTGGATCTGTCTGTCAGTGTTCTGATCCAGCACAGATCAGTGTAGAGTGAAGGACTTGTCTTCCCCTCCAGCTGTCATCTCCTGTCCTCCCAGCACAATGTCACCATCCAGTATGATCAGACCCCCCTGCCAGGGAGCAGCTCTGGTCTCTGCTCTCAGACTGGATGTAAATACAGCTGGATGAGGAGAGGAGAGGAGAGGAGAGGAGATGAGATGAGATGAGGAGAGGACAGCCTGAACAACATAACATCTAGCATTATCCACTCGTGCCAGGCTGCCCCTCCCCCTACCTGACACACATTATACAGTAGCAGCCCAGATGAACTGTCTCCGGAATTTGACTCTCAAGTCTCAACCCTTCAGTGCACTCCCCTCCTCCCCCCCTGCTGCAGGTCTGAGAGCACCTAAAACATTTCCTAATCTTACCTGTCCCGATCACCGGCCTACTCCTCTGCGCCTGTTCAGACCTGCAGTCAGGATGAGTGATTCGTAAAACCGGAAGTGATTGGCTGGTCCGATAAAAGCACCGCCCTACATCCTATGGACCAGCCAATCACTATCCACCATCAGGACATACAATGCAGAAGAATGCCCCAATGAGCGTCTTGTGGCACTCTGCATAGCGCCACAAGGCATGAAAAAAACCCGCAAATGAAGCGTTTTGCCAGCAATCACGGGATTGCATTGGCATGACGCTCCCATAGTGCACTGTGACCGGCGCCCGCCCCGAACACAGTGCACTTAAAGGAACCTTTTTTTTTTTTTTTTTTTAATTTTTTTTTTTTTTTAAAGGGACATTTTATTTTTTATTTTTTTTTTATTTATTTTTTTGGTGACTGGCTTTGGGGGGGGGGGGGGGGGGAGCGGCACCCATGCGCCCCCTATGGACGGGCCGCCACTGGTCTTTTCTATCACAATTTTGCACTCTTTTTATTTCCTCATCAATAAATTATTTTTTATATCCTTTATCAACAAACATATCACCCAACTTAGTTGCTTGTGCATTATATTCTACAGATGCCGTTCAATTTCTCTATATGCGCTTAAACTGCCCTCTAGGTATATTTATCGACCATGGACAATAATGGTAGCTTTTTCGCTCTGTACTTTTAAAGTCCTTACCGTGTCTTCTTCTCTACTTATTACCAGATCCAGATTCTCATCTTTGTCCACCATAGATGTTAACTAAATATTTTTGTTATTTTTGTTATGTTTATGAATAAATCGTTGCAAGCTGTCAAATTCTCCTTCCCATATTATCAGCCGATCACCTATAAACCTCTTGTACATTATTAATTGCTGCGGTTTATGTCTGAATGTATATTCCTCCTCCCATTTTGCTTATAAACATTTGCTATGCTAGGAGCAAATTTGGCTTCCATAATAACCACATTTATCTGGTTATAAAACTGCAAAGTTTGTATATAACAGAGCCCCCACCCTGAGAGATAGTAAAAAGTGTTGTTTACTTTTTTGAGGCAGAGGCTTTTTTTGCCTGTGGAAGGTGCTATAGTTGCCACGAAGAAGAATATAAAAAGAAGATAAAGCTTTAGATCACATGTTTACCATTACTTCATCAATCATTTTTAAAAAGTTTTTTGATTTTTTTATATTCTTTCTAATATTTTTTTATTGTTGATCTTGTATTAATTTATAGAAGTAACACTAAGGGCATTGGTTTTTAGTAATACATATGCAGTACACCAATTTTTTGGTGCTGAAAATGCCCCCTCGGCTTATACTCGAGTCAAGCACTTTTCTGCAGCAGAGAATGATATTTTCTGACCCGAATTTGGGGCCCCGTATCTTGGGGCCACTTGGTGCTAGGAACCCCGAATTTTGGAACTAGCACTACAACATATCCAAAGATGGTGTTCCTAGCACCAAGTGGCCTCGAGATACGGGGCCCCAAATTCGGTTTGGAAAATGAAGTTTGAAGTTCGGGGGACCTATGGCTGCAAATGGGCACAGTGAGGCATGCAAATGGGCACAGTGAGGCTGCAAATGGGCATTGTTGACCCTCTTTTCCACTTACAGTAGCTGCGCATTTCTCCCCCTAGGCTTATACTTTGAGTCAATAATTTTTTCCATTTTTTTGTGGTAAAATTAGGTGCCTCTGCTTATACTCAAGTATATACGGTATTTGAATATGTATATTAATTGTTTTTAGATTTTAGGTATGTTAAAAATATGAAATTGTTTTTAGCTCAGTAGGTGATTCAAGGGAGTTTTTTTATTTAAAATGCTATGGAAAATCATGCTGTATGATCTACAACAAAATGGTTCTAATACAGGTTTATAGTTATATGCAATAATAGCTCTAGAATGAATTAGGTAAGGTTAACAATAAAACGGTGCTGACATAAAGTTATTGTTATATAATATAAGGCATTATATGATGCTGTGAAAATCAGATGAGGCACACATAAGAGTAAAGTGAATTGCCAGATGGAGGGGTCTTTTAGTTTTAGGATGGTTATATACAGAGAGAAAATGGTGCGCAGGGGCAGATCTCCAAGAAATTCTGTCAATGCACACTGTATTGCTGGAACTATATAAGTGACATATTTTTTTCACCCAATCCTGATTCCCTGAAGAAGTCATGTGATTGTGACAAAAGCATTGGGTGGAGTCTGGGTGACATCATCACACACGTGCATAAATCGGGAAGTGTTTGTAATTTGTATGTATGAGACTGGCTTTAGATGACACCAGTGACTATGTTAACCAAGCTGTTTACTAGTGTACACTGAGTAATAATGCACAATAAAATGTGAGTGTTTCTTAATTTTTAAGGGCTTTTAATAAATTACTTAAAAATGGTAAGCACTATGTAGTGTTTGTCCTTTGCTTTCAGTGATGGTGGAAAAAAGTGGAGGCTGTCTGTTACCTCTGGACCCTGAAAGGGCAAAAAAGGTGTTTATGATCTCTAGAATATGCAGGACAATAATTTAACCCCCTCCCGCTCGCACTATAGCCGAACGACGGCTACAATGCTGGCTTAATTTGCCTGAAGGGTGTACATGGACATTCTCCTGTCATCGCACGCCCCGTGCGCCCCCCTGCTGCGTGCGGGTGGCCCACTCTGTGATCAACTGATCACAGATCAAGGTAAAGGGCCAATCACAGAGGCCCTTTACCACATGATCAACTGTGTCCAATGACAGCTGATCACGGAAGCAAACACAAGCCAGACCACTGGTTATCAGTGTCTTGATTATCAGTGCAGTCCCAACAGTGCCCACCAGTGCTGCCAATCAGTGCCCACCAGTGCTGCCAATCAGTGCCCATCAGTGTCTCCTCATCAGTGTCACTTATTGGTGCTGCCTAATAGTGCTGCCTACTGTAGTGATATAATATATAGTTCGTAGATGAATAGTAGTTATTAATAAGTATTGTCCCGCAGCAAACCTAATTCTCCCAGAGAGACGCACTTTATTGGCTTCCAAAACAGAACAGTATTATAATAGATGACAAAATCCAACAGGGTATAATCATGACAGTGTTCTAGAGCCCCATGAATCCATGTGACTTTTGGTGCCTTCATAAAAAGCACACACTTCTAAACAGACTGAATGCCCTGTTATATCCCCCCACACACTGAATGGCTGAGCAATTTGATTGGCCGTTTCCATTAAATGCTTTGACCTGCTTCTGTCTTCCAGACTGACAGAAGATCACCCCTAGCTGTGAACAGCTGTAGATGCCCTAATCTGCATTCTTGCATATTAACATGAACAAGTATGCGCAAGTAGATTAACAGATACCACCCTAACACCCTTTTGATGTGTAGAACAGAGTCTATGCGCAATTAGATTAACAGCTACCAATGTGGCCTGCCTAGAATGGACTTGCCTTAGAATGCCTACATAAAATGCCTATATAAAATACATGCATGTACACAAATATACATATATATATATATATATATATATATATATAATATATATAAAACATACTACACCTACCAGTGCCCATCAGTGCCCATCAGTGCTGCCTATCAGTGCCACCCATCAATGCCAATCAGTGCCCATCAGTGCCTCCTCATCAGTGTCACTTATCAAAATTTGGTTCAAAGAACAAAAAATGGGACTTTTAAGGCGCAAAAATACAAGAGAAATTACATTAATAGAAAAAAGTTTTATTAAATTTCACAATATAGCTTGATATTGCATATTTGACATCAAATGTCTATGAAAACGTTTTTTAAAAACCATACATCGCTAAACAGAGATGAACTTTTCATTTATTGCTCTTTTTCTCAACATGTTTCACCCAAACTTGGGCTTCCTCAGGAGAGTTAGATAATGTCAATTAATATTTACTGGAATAGAAAAAATACAATCAAAACATTGAATACACAACAATTTACACTGCTTTGATAAGATAATGTAGAAATGGACATCACATAATTGAAAAGTGGGTGGAGCTGGTAGGCTCAGAAGCTGACCTGAAAGTCCCGAGAGAGGGCTCTGCAGTCCACAAAAATGCTGAATACATGGGATTGTATCGAGTGCATCATAGAGAGGGAAATAATGTCCAAAACTATATCAGTTTGGCAATCCATCTATGGGGTACATTAATATAGATACTAAATTTGTTAAGATATTGGAAAGAGAAAATATATAAGTGTATGTTATCCCAAGAATGGAAAACCCACCTGGATAATGATTCCTTGGAAAGATAATAGGAGCATATAATGGAGCATACAAACAGGGTGCTCATAACTGCCAAAGGGGAAATCCAAGTTTAAATCTATAAGACATTTTAAAGGGAAAAAACCTTTATCCATCTGGGAAATATTATACAGATATAGTTACCATCAGCAAACCAAGGACTGATCACAATGTGCCAGGTATATATTTACCTAATGTTGAGGGTCTGCATCAACTCAGGGTGCCAGCCAGGATAGATAACTATCCAAGGAATAGGGAGGCCAGAGTGAGGTACTTAAAACCCCTTTAAATAGAGTAAAGAAAAAGGGGCATTTAGTGATCAGTTCCCAGCAGAAAAACGGATGGCAAATAGTCTGCTAATTCTCTTACCTTAAACAAGTGTTGTTTGGGGAGTGAACCTCCGCTGAGCTGCACAAATGAAGAGCTCAAACAAGTCCCCTTAAATAACCCTCTCCACCGCCGTTTTGGCGCCAAAATCTCGGCGCCAAACGGTCATGTGAGGACAAGTGATGTCACTACAGGAGCTCCAGGCGCACAGGAAGTGACAGCCGTGAAACAGGAAGTGCCATCCCCAACAGGAAGCCAGAGCAACTGACCTCTGTGCTGATAGCAAATTGAATCACAGGATGTAAGGTCACATCTGAAGGACTGTCAGCAAAGGAGTAAAGGGGAAAAGGACTGACAAATATTGCCAGTACATGTCAGTGAAGGGATATTTAGATATATCCCTGGGCTGAATGTGATCAGTGTGTAAGAATGATTTTGGGTCACAAAACAGATCCATATATACTACCTCTGTTTTCTTGGGACATATATGTAACCAAGATAACGGCCGCAGTTGAGCGCAAGCGTTTAACCCTTAAGTGACTGGAACGGCGCAAATTAGGAGAAAAATAGACGGACGAGGTCTAAAGACTCCAAAGATAACGCCTCACGTGTCCATATGATGCACCTGAACCCCATTTCAAAGCATTTTGCTACAAATGTATATAAGGCTGCAAATATTGCTCCTTTTAGGGGACCAGAACTAAGAGTGGCTGATACTGATTAAATACAAATACAATGGAGCAGTGGAACTAGCCAAAGGGCCCCCTACCATGATCGATAGGTCAGCAAGCACCACACCAAGCAAAACATGTGATGAACATCTGGATAATAATAACCAACAGTACAAAGGATAAATAAAGAAAACACACATAATAATATACATATTTAAATGAAAACCAATAATGTTCTCAGAAAGGAGTGACAATGGCGACCTACCCCTATAAGAAGGGTTTGAAGCTCAGAGATTCATTCAAGCCAGGATGCACAGTGGCTCTAAGGTTATGAATCCATTTTGATTCTCTCTGTAAGAGAGTTTTATCAATATCACCTCTGCGGTTAAAGTCTGGTACATATTCTAGTGCAAAAAACTTCATCTGTGAAATATCGTATGAATGGTAGAGCCCCATATGTCGACTAATGGGGGTCTCCATTTTTTTCTTTTTGATGAGGGATACATGATCTCTAATTCTATGAAAGAAGGGTCGTTTAGTTTTCCCTACATAGAAAGCCTGACAGGTACATGTCATGAGGTAAACAACCCCAATAGTCTTACATGTTGCATAAAAGTTGGGCTTAAAGGTTTGACCAGAGGGCAGCATTATTTCAGTCAAATTAATCAGTAAGTCACAGAATTCACATTTTCCACAGGGGGAAGTACCTTTTCTATGTGTCTTTGTTCTTAAAGTAAGATGGCTATGGACTAGTCGATCTTTTAAAGAGGTAGATTTGCGGTAAGTAATTTGTGGGTGAGCACCGACATATTTTGAGAGAACATCATCTGTAGAAAGAAGATGCCAGTATTTCTCAAAGATGTGGCGTACTTTTTTGTGTTCACCAACAAAAGTGGTGATTACGCGGACTTTGGATTCAGATTTATATGGCTTCACTTGGTGGATTAATTGATGTCTATCCTTCTGTTTTGCTCTATTGTATGAACGCTTAAGGCAATTTTTACTGTAGCCTCGTTCTAAGAGACGAATTTGCAACGCTTTGGCTTCTAGTTCAAAATCAGCCTCTTTGCTACAATTTCTTTTTAATCTTAGATATTGACTGAATGGTATACTCTGGACAAGGGACGCGGGATGAGAGCTGTCAGCGTGAAGAATAGTGTTGCCTGCCGAGGGCTTTCTGTAAAGGGAGGAGCCAATAGTTTTGTCCTCATTTACATAAATCTTAATATCCAGAAAATTTACAGTAACCTGATCACAGGTCATCGTAAACTTAAGATTATAGGAATTAGTTTCAAGACACGATAAGAATTGCGACAGCTCATCCCGGGTTCCAGTCCAGACAATAAAGATATCATCAATAAATCTTTTCCAGATCAAAATATTCTCAAAAAAACGACTGAACTGAACAGCCGAGAATATCTCCCTCTCCCACCCCCCCAGATACAGGTTGGCGTACGATGGGGCACATTTGGTCCCCATCGCCACCCCCTGTACCTGGAGGTAGTGGGAGCAATCGAAGATAAAAATATTATTGCTCAAAATAAAGAGCAACAGTTTTTTGAGAATATTTTGATCTGGAAAAGATTTATTGATGATATCTTTATTGTCTGGACTGGAACCCGGGATGAGCTGTCGCAATTCTTATCGTGTCTTGAAACTAATTCCTATAATGAATATAAAAAGAATTTCGCGCAATATATAGCTAAAAATAAAGTGCAATAAGGAAAAATCCAATAATATAAATACAATAGTGATATCAATACTACTGGTGAGATATAATAAATAATACAATACTAGTAAACATCAATATCTACATTAAGTAGTAAATAAAGTGACGGGTGCATATGTGCAAAACCTTATTAGAGGTACCATATAAGGTGCTGTGGGATGAAGGTAAAAATAAATTCAAACAGTCAAATAAATTCAAACAATCACAGTGCATTCAGGTGCTATGCGATTAAAGTGCTGTGCAATTAGATAATTAATAGTGAAACGTCAAATAATGGATGAGTAATCAATGACAGATGAATGGTTATCAGATACTAGTGGAAAAAATATTAAATAAATAAATAAATATATATAGTCCCAGGTTGGATAAAATATATATGAATAAAACAGTGTCCAAGTTAGTCCATCCGGTCCTGATGATATATTTAGTCAGGTACCGTATTCGCTCTAATTAAGCAGTAATAATATATTCCATTCATTCAGGTTGTCAGCATTAACTGCATGATATAGATATTAAATCCTGTATATTTTCTGCAGCGGGTACTTGGTCCTGATTTTCATAAAATTCAATCCAATCGCTAGTCTCTCAAAACTCTCACCTCAAATATGAAAGATTGTAGCTTTTCGGGCATATCCTATAGCCCCATGGATTGTGGATACAAGTTGTTCAGCATAAAACTGGTAAGAGTAAAAAACTTCTCCTTTAAGAACGTTTAAAATCTTGATTCCTGCAGTGCTCAGTGTCAAAGTTAGACAAAGGGCAAAGAAACAAGAAAGGGAAGCCTCCACTAGTGTAGTATCTTGGTTAAATATGGGCAAGTTTATTTAAGTACAGTGGGTGGACTCTTACATTAAAATCAAGGTTTAAAAGCAAAAAACGGCATAGACATATATAGAAGTAAGTAGCTCCTAGGCGTTCTCAGCGCCTTCTCACGTCTCACGTCTCCTCTGCCTACGGCCACTCCCTACGCGTTACGACACGTCACGTGTCTTCATCTGGGGAACCGGATTGGCTAATTGGGCTTTGTTTATATTGAGTACAACCGGAAGTTGGTATTCGGCCATCTTAGTTGTGGTCAGGCGTCTACTAGGCGGCGGCCATTTTACCGGTGGTATACTTATTAAGGCGGATGTGTTTTAGACAGTGCGTTCCACCTCTGCGTTCCACCATTATGGCGGCCATTATCTTGTGGATTAATGGGTTGTTACAGCGGATATGTTTTCAACAATGCGTTCCACCTCTGCATTCCACCATTATGGCGGCCATTATCTTGTAGATGAGTAGGTAGTTAATGTGTGGCAACCATGTTTAAGATATCTAACAGGGATATTATAATATAATATTATTGTGTCCCGGGACCTGATAGTGTCATGGTCATATTATACTGTCCCCACCTGGGTAGAGTATATATGTTAATAGAAGCCGCATATGTTCCGTATATATAATAATACACATCAATAATGCATGTAGGTTACTCCTAATGGTTATAATGGTGTGCTTATTAGATTACCATAAGTAGTAGACCATAAGGAAAATTATTGCTAAAAATAAGTTAATAATTTTAAAATGGATAATATCCTATATGTAGATGGTCTGTTTAGTCCCAGTATGTAGATACTGATATTCCTAAAATTAGGTTGGTAATTCAATACTGGATAATATCCTGTATATAAAGGGTCTATTTATTTCCAATACATGGATACTGATATTGCCATGTCATCCGACATGGTATGGATGCAATGGGTGCCAAAGCTAAAATACAGTAAAAATATTTAAATAATTAAAATCGTTAATAAAATCTATGGTACATGAAATGCACCATCAGAAATATATGATATTCTACCAGGTGTACCCTAAGTACATAAGTGGAATAATATCTAGATATGATATCTAGGATGTTAGAGAGAGAGAAAGCCTTGAGGTACCTTCAATTAAAAATATAGTACATATAAAAACAGTCCATCATATTTGATCGATGTATATAGTGAGACAAAAAACAAAAATCAAATCGACCTCTCTATAGGCTATATGCGTATATAAAGTGTTATGATGGATCGTACAGTAAAATAGATTAAATATAAGTTTATGTGGAGGCATATTTTTGGGGTGTTGTTTCATCCACTGACATCTTGTATGTATTAGTGTGGGTATATGAATACTAGCTCCTTCTTTCAGAGTATATGTTCCAGAATTATTCAGAAGTTGCTTAAAAAACAGTTCAGATCGAACTCGACATTGAGTCCTCCAGGGGTGAGAGTACGCATGGTGTGAATCCATCTCGATTCTTTTTGGCTAATTGTTCGTATTTTGTGGCTGCCTCTCCATGCTTTATTGTATTTCTCTATTCCCCAAAATTGTAGGGAAGATGGGTCTTTATTGTGTTTTAAAGCAAAGTGTTTTGACACGTTGTGTTTAGGGAACCCGCGTCTGATATTTCGCACATGTTCCTCTATTCTTACTTTTAGTGCCCTTTTTGTTCTTCCCACATATTGGAGATTGCAACTGCATTGTAGTACATACACGACTCCCTCTGTATTGCAGCCTATAAAATCTCTTATTTTATGAGTTTGTCCCGTGTTGGTGGCCGTGAAGTCCATTCTCTTCTTTTGGGGTTTTTGTGTATGTCTACAGGCGTAACAGTTGCGGCAAGGATAGAATCCCTTCCCGGAGAAAAATGTAAAAGTTGGTTTTGGTGGCGGTTCTACTACCGATTTTACTACTAGGTCCCTAATAGTGGGGGCTCTAGTGTAAATTATATTTGGTTTCTGTGGTAGTATAGTTTTTAGATCCTTGTCCCTCTTCAGGATGTGCCAGTGCCTCTCTATTAGCTTGGCTACATCTTTATGCTGTATGTTGTAGTCCAGGATCAGACAGGGTGCCTCATTTTGGTAACTTTTTTTTGGTTTATTCTGAAGCATGATTGTTCTGTCCATTTTACTTACATCCTGTATTTGTTTCTCTATCCATTGTTCATCGTATCCTTTTGTTTTAAATCTTTCTCCTATTTGTTTTGCCTGGATTTGGTAGTCTTCTTCTTTCGTGCAATTACGTTTTAGTCTTATTAGTTGCCCCTTTGGTATGTTCTATAACCATGGTTTGTGGTGGCAACTATTAAGGGAGAGGTAGCTATTGGTATCTACATTTTTGAAGAACGTTTTAGTTACTATTTTATTTCCATCCAGACTGATTTTCAGATCCAGAAAGTCCACCTCTTTTTCATCAATTTTCCATACCAGTTTAATATTATTTTCATTTTCGTTTAGTTGCGTGAGAAATAATTCTAACGCCTTTCTGTCTCCGTTCCACACGATAATTACATCATCGATGTATCTTTTATACAAAGTGAGTTCTGCTGGGGTATCCTTATATATTGTTTCTTCTTCCCATTGGGCCATGAATGCATTTGCCACTCCCGGGGCAAATTTGGCACCCATGGCAATGCCTATGGCCTGTTTGTAATAAGTCTGGTTGTGCCAGAAGTAGTTATACTTGAGGCAGAAATCCAGACATTTGATGAGGTATTTTCTTTGTTTACATATATAATTACTGTAATTCCTCAATAGCCATTTGGTGGCTGAACATGCATTATGGTGTTGTACTATCGTGTATAACGATGTGACATCTGCTGTCGCTAGTATGGTCCTCCCCTCCAATACTGGTGTTGTCTCTAGGAGTTGTAATATATGTTTGGTATCTTTGAGGTAGGCTTTCGTCTGTTGTACCGCTGGTTGGATATATCGATCTATATACTGCCCCATTCGCGACGTTAGGGAATCTATCCCATTAACGATTGGTCTTCCTGGGGGATTTTCTTTACACTTATGTATTTTGGGCACAGTATATATTATGGGTATCCTACAAGTTTCCGGTATAAGATATTTGGATTCTTTAGTGTTAAGGATCTCTTTCTTTATTCCTAGTTTCACCAGTAATTCCAATTCTTTTTTGTATTTTGCAGTCGGATTACCCAATAATTTGATATACGTTACTTCATCATTAAGTTGTCTGTTCAGTTTATTCTGATATTGTTCTTTAGACTGTAGTACTATTGCTCCTCCCTTGTCAGCCGGTCTGATGACTAGATCTTTTCTCTCCGCTAACTTTTTGATTCCTTTTTTGATGTGTATAGGATCAGATATATTCTTAAGTTTCAGAGACTCCAGGTCTTGTAAAACTAGGTTTTTGAACACTTCTATGTGTTGGTTATTTGATACTTGAGGGTTATACACCGAGTTGTTACGTAACGTACTATGTATCACCGTGGGGGATGTGTTTCTTTCCTCATTTTGGGGTCTCCATGGTTTATTCATGATACATTTTTTGATGTTAATTTTTCTAATATACTTTTGTATTCCTATGTACGTATTAAATTTATTTAGGTTTTTGATCGGGGCATGCTTCAAGCCCTTATCTAATACCGCTAACTCCTCTGTTGTAATGGATATATTGCTAAGATTGACTACATTTTCTCCAACTATTCTCTTTTTCGTTTGGATTCTCTTTCCCGCTCGTTGTCCTCTCTTCGTTCTGGGCTGTTTCTGTGTTCTTCTTGTGGGCGTCTCCGTTCTGGACTGTTTCTGTATTCTTCTTGTGGGCGTCTCCTTGGTGAGCGGTTTGGTTCGTGGATTTGTCTCCGAGGAGAGTATTCTCTCCTCTCCCGATCTAAAAAAGGTCGCTGTGTGTTGTATTCATATTGATTCCCATAATTATATTGATTATCATGTTGTTCATGGTAATCTCTTAAAGTGTCATATCTATTGTATGTGGGTATTGGTGCTCTTCCATATCCTCCATAGTTCTCATATTGGTGAGGTGGCCCTCTATATTCCCGTTGGTTTCTCTCGTTGTGATTCCAATTATTAAAAGGTTTTTTAAAAGGTTTTTTAAAAGGTTTTTTTCCTTTTTTCTTTGGCGTTTGTTGTCCGTATCCGTTATTGGGTCTTTGATTGTTTTGTGATCTTGGTGTTTCAGGATATCTATCTCTTTCGTCCCATCTTGGTGGGTTATATGTGTGTGAGGTTGTTGGATCCTGAATTCTGACCTCCTTTTCCGGTGTCGAGTACGTTGAGGCCGGTAGTGTCTGTTCTATTTTTGTCTGCCATTTAAACACTTGATCAGTTTTATAGTCTGTTGTATCTCTTATGTATTTTTTCATCTTTCTCTGCTGTGCTTCCAAGTCTTTGGTGATTAGGTCTTTGTTTAGTTGTGTTGCAAGTTTCTTAAAATCTGCTGATTCTTTGTATGGTTCTAATTTTTGTTTAATATCTTCAATTTGTGTTTCCAACAGTCTAGTTTTCTTTAATTTACGTTGTAATAGAAATTTGAGTCCTTCTACACCTTTGTTGTTGTAGAACTCGAACCATTCATCCATTGACTCCTTATCTACCAAACCATCGTTAGGTGGTAATTCCCAGCGGAGTCTTCTGGGAACGATATTTTCTCTTATATATCTCTCGAAAGTATTAGTGTCCCACCATAGGTTCACCTTTTTCTCCATATGGTGTCCTAATTTTCTCACTATACTTTCCAAATCCATATTGCGTGTTTTCGTTTGGGGGTTAAAAACCTCATCCAAATTGACTTTTCTACTCTCCATGAATGTAAACACATCCATTGTGGCTGCAAGGGTTTAGTTAAGTGACTCAAACAGATAATGTGAATATGTGTCCCTCGCGCTACTTGGAGTATATGAAGTAGTCAAAGTAAATAAATAGGTAGTGCTCTGCTGCAAAATGTGGTGTGTTCACAAATACACAAAATAGTAATGAATATAAAAAGAATTTCGCGCAATATATAGCTAAAAATAAAGTGCAATAAGGAAAAATCCAATAATATAAATACAATAGTGATATCAATACTACTGGTGAGATATAATAAATAATACAATACTAATAAACATCAATATCTACATTAAGTAGTAAATAAAGTGACGGGTGCATATGTGCAAAACCTTATTAGAGGTACCATATAAGGTGCTGTGGGATGAAGGTAAAAATAAATTCAAACAGTCAAATACATTCAAACAATCACAGTGCATTCAGGTGCTATGCGATTAAAGTGCTGTGCAATTAGATAATTAATAGTGAAACGTCAAATAATGGATGAGTAATCAATGACAGATGAATGGTTATCAGATACTAGTGGAAAAAATATTAAATAAATAAATAAATATATATAGTCCCAGGTTGGATAAAATATATATGAATAAAACAGTGTCCAAGTTAGTCCATCCGGTCCTGATGATATATTTAGTCAGGTACCGTATTCGCTCTAATTAAGCAGTAATAATATATTCCATTCATTCAGGTTGTCAGCATTAACTGCATGATATAGATATTAAATCCTGTATATTTTCTGCAGCGGGTACTTGGTCCTGATTTTCATAAAATTCAATCCAATCGCTAGTCTCTCAAAACTCTCACCTCAAATATGAAAGATTGTAGCTTTTCGGGCATATCCTATAGCCCCATGGATTGTGGATACAAGTTGTTCAGCATAAAACTGGTAAGAGTAAAAAACTTCTCCTTTAAGAACGTTTAAAATCTTGATTCCTGCAGTGCTCAGTGTCAAAGTTAGACAAAGGGCAAAGAAACAAGAAAGGGAAGCCTCCACTAGTGTAGTATCTTGGTTAAATATGGGCAAGTTTATTTAAGTACAGTAGGTGGACTCTTACATTAAAATCAAGGTTTAAAAGCAAAAAACGGCATAGACATATATAGAAGTAAGTAGCTCCTAGGCGTTCTCAGCGCCTTCTCACGTCTCACGTCTCCTCTGCCTACGGCCACTCCCTACGCGTTACGACACGTCACGTGTCTTCATCTGGGGAACCGGATTGGCTAATTGGGCTTTGTTTATATTGTGTACAACCGGAAGTTGGTATTCGGCCATCTTAGTTGTGGTCAGGCGTCTACTAGGCGGCGGCCATTTTACCGGTGGTATACTTATTAAGGCGGATGTGTTTTAGACAGTGCGTTCCACCTCTGCGTTCCACCATTATGGCGGCCATTATCTTGTGGATTAATGGATTGTTACAGCGGATATGTTTTCAACAATGCGTTCCACCTCTGCATTCCACCATTATGGCGGCCATTATCTTGTAGATGAGTAGGTAGTTAATGTGTGGCAACCATGTTTAAGATATCTAACAGGGATATTATAATATAATATTATTGTGTCCCGGGACCTGATAGTGTCATGGTCATATTATACTGTCCCCACCTGGGTAGAGTATATATGTTAATAGAAGCCGCATATGTTCCGTATATATAATAATACACATCAATAATGCATATAGGTTACTCCTAATGGTTATAATGGTGTGCTTATTAGATTACCATAAGTAATAGACCATAAGGAAAATTATTACTAAAAATAAGTTAATAATTTTAAAATGGATAATATCCTATATGTAGATGGTCTGTTTAGTCCCAGTATGTAGATACTGATATTCCTAAAATTAGGTTGGTAATTCAATACTGGATAATATCCTGTATATAAAGGGTCTATTTATTTCCAATACATGGATACTGATATTGCCATGTCATCCGACATGGTATGGATGCAATGGGTGCCAAAGCTAAAATACAGTAAAAATATTTAAATAATTAAAATCGTTAATAAAATCTATGGTACATGAAATGCACCATCAGAAATATATGATATTCTACCAGGTGTACCCTAAGTACATAAGTGGAATAATATCTAGATATGATATCTAGGATGTTAGAGAGAGAGAAAGCCTTGAGGTACCTTCAATTAAAAATATAGTACATATAAAAACAGTCCATCATATTTGATCGATGTATATAGTGAGACAAAAAACAAATCGACCTCTCTATAGGCTATATGCGTATATAAAGTGTTATGATGGATCGTACAGTAAAATAGATAAAATATAAGTTTATGTGGAGGCATATTTTTGGGGTGTTGTTTCATCCACTGACATCTTGTATGTATTAGTGTGGGTATATGAATACTAGCTCCTTCTTTCAGAGTATATGTTCCAGAATTATTCAGAAGTTGCTTAAAAAACAGTTCAGATCGAACTCGACATTGAGTCCTCCAGGGGTGAGAGTACGCATGGTGTGAATCCATCTCGATTCTTTTTGGCTAATTGTTCGTATTTTGTGGCTGCCTCTCCATGCTTTATTGTATTTCTCTATTCCCCAAAATTGTAGGGAAGATGGGTCTTTATTGTGTTTTAAAGCAAAGTGTTTTGACACGTTGTGTTTAGGGAACCCGCGTCTGATATTTCGCACATGTTCCTCTATTCTTACTTTTAGTGCCCTTTTTGTTCTTCCCACATATTGGAGATTGCAACTGCATTGTAGTACATACACGACTCCCTCTGTATTGCAGCCTATAAAATCTCTTATTTTATGAGTTTGTCCCGTGTTGGTGGCCGTGAAGTCCATTCTCTTCTTTTGGGGTTTTTGTGTATGTCTACAGGCGTAACAGTTGCGGCAAGGATAGGATCCCTTCCCGGAGAAAAATGTAAAAGTTGGTTTTGGTGGCGGTTCTACTACCGATTTTACTACTAGGTCCCTAATAGTGGGGGCTCTAGTGTAAATTATATTTGGTTTCTTTTGTTTTAAATCTTGGACACTGTTTCATATATATTTTATCCTATTTGTTTTGCCTGGATTTGATAGTCTTCTTCTTTCCAGATATCGTTCCAGAAGACTCCGCTGGGAATTACCACCTAACGATGGTTTGGAGACAAAGGTGTAGAAGGACTCAAATTTCCGTAAATTAAAGAAAACTAGACTGTTGGAAACACAATTGAAGATATTAAACAAAAATTAGAACCATACAAAGAATCAGCAGATTTTAAGAAACTTGCAACACAACTAAACAAAGACCTAATCACCGCCCACAAGAAGAACACAGAAACAGCCCAGAACGAAGAGAGGACAACGAGCGGGAAAGAGAATCCAAACGAAAAAGAGAATAGTTGGAGAAAATGTAGTCAATCTTAGCAATATATCCATTACAACAGAGGAGTTAGCGGTATTAGATAAGGGCTTGAAGCATGCCCCGATTAAAAACCTAAATAAATTTAATACGTACATAGGAATACAAAAGTATATTAGAAAAATTAACATAAAAAAATGTATCATGAATAAACCATGGAGACCCCAAAATGAGGAAAGAAACACATCCCCCACGGTGATACATAGTACGTTACGTAACAACTCGGTGTATAACCCTCAAGTATCAAATAACCAACACATAGAAGTGTTCAAAAACCTAGTTTTACAAGACCTGGAGTCTCTGAAACTTAAGAATATATCTGATCCTATACACATCAAAAAAGGAATCAAAAAGTTAGCGGAGAGAAAAGATCTAGTAATCAGACCGGCTGACAAGGGAGGAGCAATAGTACTACAGTCTAAAGAACAATATCAGAATGAACTGAACAGACAACTTAATGATGAAGTAACGTATATCAAATTATTGGGTAATCCGACTGCAAAATACAAAAAAGAATTGGAATTACTGGTGAAACTAGGAATAAAGAAAGAGATCCTTAACACTAAAGAATCCAAATATCTTATACCGGAAACTTGTAGGATACCCATAATATATACTGTGCCCAAAATACATAAGTGTAAAGAAAATCCCCCAGGAAGACCAATCGTTAATGGGATAGATTCCCTAACGTCGCGAATGGGGCAGTATATAGATCGATATATCCAACCAGCGGTACAACAGACGAAAGCCTACCTCAAAGATACCAAACATATATTACAACTCCTAGAGACAACACCAGTATTGGAGGGGAGGACCATACTAGCGACAGCAGATGTCACATCGTTATACACGATAGTACAACACCATAATGCATGTTCAGCCACCAAATGGCTATTGAGGAATTACAGTAATTATATATGTAAACAAAGAAAATACCTCATCAAATGTCTGGATTTCTGCCTCAAGTATAACTACTTCTGGCACAACCAGACTTATTACAAACAGGCCATAGGCATTGCCATGGGTGCCAAATTTGCCCCGGGAGTGGCAAATGCATTCATGGCCCAATGGGAAGAAGAAACAATATATAAGGATACCCCAGCAGAACTCACTTTGTATAAAAGATACATCGATGATGTAATTATCGTGTGGAACGGAGACAGAAATGCGTTAGAATTATTTCTCACGCAACTAAATGAAAATGAAAATAATATTAAACTGGTATGGAAAATTGATGAAAAAGAGGTGGACTTTCTGGATCTGAAAATCAGTCTGGATGGAAATAAAATAGTAACTAAAACGTTCTTCAAAAATGTAGATACCAATAGCTACCTCTCCCTTAATAGTTGCCACCACAAACCATGGTTATACAACATACCAAAGGGGCAACTAATAAGACTAAAACGTAATTGCACGAAAGAAGAAGACTATCAAATCCAGGCAAAACAAATAGGAGAAAGATTTAAAACAAAAGGATACGATGAACAATGGATAGAGAAACAAATACAGGATGTAAGTAAAATGGACAGAACAATCATGCTTCAGAATAAACCAAAAAAAAGTTACCAAAATGAGGCACCCTGTCTGATCCTGGACTACAACATACAGCATAAAGATGTAGCCAAGCTAATAGAGAGGCACTGGCACATCCTGAAGAGGGACAAGGATCTAAAAACTATACTACCACAGAAACCAAATATAATTTACACTAGAGCCCCCACTATTAGGGACCTAGTAGTAAAATCGGTAGTAGAACCGCCACCAAAACCAACTTTTACATTTTTCTCCGGGAAGGGATCCTATCCTTGCCGCAACTGTTACGCCTGTAGACATACACAAAAACCCCAAAAGAAGAGAATGGACTTCACGGCCACCAACACGGGACAAACTCATAAAATAAGAGATTTTATAGGCTGCAATACAGAGGGAGTCGTGTATGTACTACAATGCAGTTGCAATCTCCAATATGTGGGAAGAACAAAAAGGGCACTAAAAGTAAGAATAGAGGAACATGTGCGAAATATCAGACGCGGGTTCCCTAAACACAACGTGTCAAAACACTTTGCTTTAAAACACAATAAAGACCCATCTTCCCTACAATTTTGGGGAATAGAGAAATACAATAAAGCATGGAGAGGCAGCCACAAAATACGAACAATTAGCCAAAAAGAATCGAGATGGATTCACACCATGCGTACTCTCACCCCTGGAGGACTCAATGTCGAGTTCGATCTGAACTGTTTTTTAAGCAACTTCTGAATAATTCTGGAACATATACTCTGAAAGAAGGAGCTAGTATTCATATACCCACACTAATACATACAA
This sequence comes from Lithobates sylvaticus, assembly GCA_028564925.1. NCBI lineage: Eukaryota > Metazoa > Chordata > Amphibia > Anura > Ranidae > Lithobates > Lithobates sylvaticus. The sequence goes on along the minus strand of CM053028.1, from coordinate 285,114,501 downwards.
GATGTCAGTGGATGAAACAACACCCCAAAAATATGCCTCCACATAAACTTATATTTTATCTATTTTTACTGTACGATCCATCATAACACTTTATATACGCATATAGCCTATAGAGAGGTCGATTTGTTTTTTGTCTCACTATATACATCGATCAAATATGATGGACTGTTTTTATATGTACTATATTTTTAATTGAAGGTACCTCAAGGCTTTCTCTCTCTCTAACATCCTAGATATCATATCTAGATATTATTCCACTTATGTACTTAGGGTACACCTGGTAGAATATCATATATTTCTGATGGTGCATTTCATGTACCATAGATTTTATTAACGATTTTAATTATTTAAATATTTTTACTGTATTTTAGCTTTGGCACCCATTGCATCCATACCATGTCGGATGACATGGCAATATCAGTATCCATGTATTGGAAATAAATAGACCCTTTATATACAGGATATTATCCAGTATTGAATTACCAACCTAATTTTAGGAATATCAGTATCTACATACTGGGACTAAACAGACCATCTACATATAGGATATTATCCATTTTAAAATTATTAACTTATTTTTAGCAATAATTTTCCTTATGGTCTATTACTTATGGTAATTTAATAAGCACACCATTATAACCATTAGGAGTAACCTATATGCATTATTGATGTGTATTATTATATATACGGAACATATGCGGCTTCTATTAACATATATACTCTACCCAGGTGGGGACAGTATAATATGACCATGACACTATCAGGTCCCGGGACACAATAATATTATATTATAATATCCCTGTTAGATATCTTAAACATGGTTGCCACACATTAACTACCTACTCATCTACAAGATAATGGCCGCCATAATGGTGGAATGCAGAGGTGGAACGCATTGTTGAAAACATATCCGCTGTAACAATCCATTAATCCACAAGATAATGGCCGCCATAATGGTGGAACGCAGAGGTGGAACGCACTGTCTAAAACACATCCGCCTTAATAAGTATACCACCGGTAAAATGGCCGCCGCCTAGTAGATGCCTGACCACAACTAAGATGGCCGAATACCAACTTCCGGTTGTACACAATATAAACAAAGCCCAATTAGCCAATCCGGTTCCCCAGATGAAGACACGTGACGTGTCGTAACGCGTAGGGAGTGGCCGTAGGCAGAGGAGACGTGAGACGTGAGAAGGCGCTGAGAACGCCTAGGAGCTACTTACTTCTATATATGTCTATGCCGTTTTTTGCTTTTAAACCTTGATTTTAATGTAAGAGTCCACCCACTGTACTTAAATAAACTTGCCCATATTTAACCAAGATACTACACTAGTGGAGGCTTCCCTTTCTTGTTTCTTTGCCCTTTGTCTAACTTTGACACTGAGCACTGCAGGAATCAAGATTTTAAACGTTCTTAAAGGAGAAGTTTTTTACTCTTACCAGTTTTATGCTGAACAACTTGTATCCACAATCCATGGGGCTATAGGATATGCCCGAAAAGCTACAATCTTTCATATTTGAGGTGAGAGTTTTGAGAGACTAGCGATTGGATTGAATTTTATGAAAATCAGGACCAAGTACCCGCTGCAGAAAATATACAGGATTTAATATCTATATCATGCAGTTAATGCTGACAACCTGAATGAATGGAATATATTATTACTGCTTAATTAGAGCGAATACGGTACCTGACTAAATATATCATCAGGACCGGATGGACTAACTTGGACACTGTTTTATTCATATATATTTTATCCAACCTGGGACTATATATATTTATTTATTTATTTAATATTTTTTTCCACTAGTATCTGATAACCATTCATCTGTCATTGATTACTCATCCATTATTTGACGTTTCACTATTAATTATCTAATTGCACAGCACTTTAATCGCATAGCACCTGAATGCACTGTGATTGTTTGAATGTATTTGACTGTTTGAATTTATTTTTACCTTCATCCCACAGCACCTTATATGGTACCTCTAATAAGGTTTTGCACATATGCACCTGTCACTTTATTTACTACTTAATGTAGATATTGATGTTTATTAGTATTGTATTATTTATTATATCTCACCAGTAGTATTGATATCACTATTGTATTTATATTATTGGATTTTTCCTTATTGCACTTTATTTTTAGCTATATATTGCGCGAAATTCTTTTTATATTCATTAAGTTTACGATGACCTGTGATCAGGTTACTGTAAATTTTCTGGATATTAAGATTTATGTAAATGAGGACAAAACTATTGGCTCCTCCCTTTACAGAAAGCCCTCGGCAGGCAACACTATTCTTCACGCTGACAGCTCTCATCCCGCGTCCCTTGTCCAGAGTATACCATTCAGTCAATATCTAAGATTAAAAAGAAATTGTAGCAAAGAGGCTGATTTTGAACTAGAAGCCAAAGCGTTGCAAATTCGTCTCTTAGAACGAGGCTACAGTAAAAATTGCCTTAAGCGTTCATACAATAGAGCAAAACAGAAGGATAGACATCAATTAATCCACCAAGTGAAGCCATATAAATCTGAATCCAAAGTCCGCGTAATCACCACTTTTGTTGGTGAACACAAAAAAGTACGCCACATCTTTGAGAAATACTGGCATCTTCTTTCTACAGATGATGTTCTCTCAAAATATGTCGGTGCTCACCCACAAATTACTTACCGCAAATCTACCTCTTTAAAAGATCGACTAGTCCATAGCCATCTTACTTTAAGAACAAAGACACATAGAAAAGGTACTTCCCCCTGTGGAAAATGTGAATTCTGTGACTTACTGATTAATTCGACTGAAATAATGCTGCCCTCTGGTCAAACCTTTAAGCCCAACTTTTATGCAACATGTAAGACTATTGGGGTTGTTTACCTCATGACATGTACCTGTCAGGCTTTCTATGTAGGGAAAACTAAACGACCCTTCTTTCATAGAATTAGAGATCATGTATCCCTCATCAAAAAGAAAAAAAATGGAGACCCCCATTAGTCGACATATGGGGCTCTACCATTCATACGATATTTCACAGATGAAGTTTTTTGCACTAGAATATGTACCAAACTTTAACCGCGGAGGTGATATTGATAAAACTCTCTTACAGAGAGAATCAAAATGGATTCATAACCTTAGAGCCACTGTGCATCCTGGCTTGAATGAATCTCTGAGCTTCAAACCCTTCTTATAGGGGTAGGTCGCCATTGTCACTCCTTTCTGAGAACATTATTGGTTTTCATTTAAATATGTATATTATTATGTGTGTTTTCTTTATTTATCCTTTGTACTGTTGGTTATTATTATCCAGATGTTCATCACATGTTTTGCTTGGTGTGGTGCTTGCTGACCTATCGATCATGGTAGGGGGCCCTTTGGCTAGTTCCACTGCTCCATTGTATTTGTATTTAATCAGTATCAGCCACTCTTAGTTCTGGTCCCCTAAAAGGAGCAATATTTGCAGCCTTATATACATTTGTAGCAAAATGCTTTGAAATGGGGTTCAGGTGCATCATATGGACACGTGAGGCGTTATCTTTGGAGTCTTTAGACCTCGTCCGTCTATTTTTCTCCTAATTTGCGCCGTTCCAGTCACTTAAGGGTTAAACGCTTGCGCTCAACTGCGGCCGTTATCTTGGTTACATATATGTCCCAAGAAAACAGAGGTAGTATATATGGATCTGTTTTGTGACCCAAAATCATTCTTACACACTGATCACATTCAGCCCAGGGATATATCTAAATATCCCTTCACTGACATGTACTGGCAATATTTGTCAGTCCTTTTCCCCTTTACTCCTTTGCTGACAGTCCTTCAGATGTGACCTTACATCCTGTGATTCAATTTGCTATCAGCACAGAGGTCAGTTGCTCTGGCTTCCTGTTGGGGATGGCACTTCCTGTTTCACGGCTGTCACTTCCTGTGCGCCTGGCGCTCCTGTAGTGACATCACTTGTCCTCACATGACCGTTTGGCGCCGAGATTTTGGCGCCAAAACGGCGGTGGAGAGGGTTATTTAAGGGGACTTGTTTGAGCTCTTCATTTGTGCAGCTCAGCGGAGGTTCACTCCCCAAACAACACTTGTTTAAGGTAAGAGAATTAGAAGACTATTTGCCATCCGTTTTTCTGCTGGGAACTGATCACTAAATGCCCCTTTTTCTTTACTCTATTTAAAGGGGTTTTAAGTACCTCACTCTGGCCTCCCTATTCCTTGGATAGTTATCTATCCTGGCTGGCACCCTGAGTTGATGCAGACCCTCAACATTAGGTAAATATATACCTGGCACATTGTGATCAGTCCTTGGTTTGCTGATGGTAACTATATCTGTATAATATTTCCCAGATGGATAAAGGTTTTTTCCCTTTAAAATGTCTTATAGATTTAAACTTGGATTTCCCCTTTGGCAGTTATGAGCACCCTGATTGTATGCTCCATTATATGCTCCTATTATCTTTCCAAGGAATCATTATCCAGGTGGGTTTTCCATTCTTGGGATAACATACACTTATATATTTTCTCTTTCCAATATCTTAACAAATTTAGTATCTATATTAATGTACCCCATAGATGGATTGCCAAACTGATATAGTTTTGGACATTATTTCCCTCTCTATGATGCACTCGATACAATCCCATGTATTCAGCATTTTTGTGGACTGCAGAGCCCTCTCTCGGGACTTTCAGGTCAGCTTCTGAGCCTACCAGCTCCACCCACTTTTCAATTATGTGATGTCCATTTCTACATTATCTTATCAAAGCAGTGTAAATTGTTGTGTATTCAATGTTTTGATTGTATTTTTTCTATTCCAGTAAATATTAATTGACATTATCTAACTCTCCTGAGGAAGCCCAAGTTTGGGTGAAACATGTTGAGAAAAAGAGCAATAAATGAAAAGTTCATCTCTGTTTAGCGATGTATGGTTTTTAAAAAACGTTTTCATAGACATTTGATGTCAAATATGCAATATCAAGCTATATTGTGAAATTTAATAAAACTTTTTTCTATTAATGTAATTTCTCTTGTATTTTTGCGCCTTAAAAGTCCCATTTTTTGTTCTTTGAACCAAATTTTGACTTTATGGAAGGGATGTGGCGCTATATCTCTAGCTTTCGGCAACTCGGCTCATTTTCAAAAAGTGTCACTTATCAGTGCTGCCTAACAATGCTGCCTACCAGTGCCCATCAGTGCCACCTATCAGTGCCCATCAGTGCTGCCTATCAGTGCCACCCATCAATGCCCTTCAGTGCCACCTATCAGTTCCAGGGGATGGATCTCCATATCATTGACAGCATCAGCTCTGTTCTTGTGAGTGAAGGGGTGTGTCTCTTCCCTCCAATCAGCTCTCACAGCTCGTTAGGGATGGGCCGAACGGACCCCTGTTCGGTTCGCACCAGAACTTTCGAACACTGCAAAAGTATGGACCCGAATAACGAACCCAATTAAAGTTAATGGGTTCCGAACATCAAAACTCAAAAGTGCTCACTTTGAAGGCTTATATCAAAGTAATTGGGCATACTATGGTTAAAGGGGTCTGGGTCCTGCCATGTGGGACATGTATCAATAAATAAATGAGCAGTGTCACAGTCCCTGGAAGTGACGCTGACCGAGCTCGCCGCTTGTTTTTACATTGTCCCACTGTCACTTGCTAAATGTGAGTACCTGTCGTTAAATATATTTTTTACAAAATAAAAGCTGTATAATACTACACTATTAGGCATCCTTCCTCTCTTTAACCTATGGTACACTTGCGAAA